>CANJKZ010000506.1:0-450000 GCA_947471745.1 Closterium sp. Naga37s-1
AGTCACAATAGGCTTGAATGTGCCTAAAACGAAAGATAGAGTGCACAGACGGATTTTTGCACAGCGGCTTCAAACGTTGATAGCGTTCTTCTCACAGCTGCAAATGACCTGATTCAAATTGGATCTGGAGCGTCTTCACGTCGTCTACAATTAGCAATTTAGATTGCACGATTTGATAAAGAATTGACGACACAGCATCGGTTTGAACGAACGGTACTATGGCAGCCACTATAGTCTTAGAACACAAGATAGGAAGAGTTACGAGTTGGGAATGACTCCCAGCTCCTACAAACCCCAAGAGCCGAGGTACAGTGATGTGGAACAGTGCCACACTATCCCCAACCACGAAAGGTCTCGAAACTACCCTTCACTAGGGCCTACACCAAGTGAAATGTTACACTACACAAAGTAATGTAACTATCTTCAATATCTTGAGGTGTACCCTTTTGGCAAGCTTCGAAATCACTTGAGGCTTGACACCAAGGCTCGGGCTCTTCATCACAAACTCATCCTTGAGTTCTTGATGGGTCTGCTGCACACACCTGCGACACGCCGAACGTTCGACACAGGACAAAATAGAAACCGCGCACGACAAAATAGAAACCGCGCGCGAGACACAAACGACCGCGTAACACGCGTCTAGCGATAACTCGCTATTGGCTCGACACACACACTCGACATCATGACTCAACATTCACACACAATTATAAGCATGAAATATATATTATCCCATGCCCTCATACCATTCCATACACACACACATTCACGCACACGGACAACAAGCCGAGTGCAAACCGTAGGGTTGCACCAACAAACTCCCCCTCGGATTGTTGGCCTTAGGATATGTTGCTCTCTCAGTTCAGAGCCATCCCAGCCAGCTTGCAACACTTCCAATGCTGCTGCTCCACCAGCCTCTTGGTCATCATGTCAGCCGGCTGCCCCGTGGTCTTCACGTAGCGCAACTCAACTTCACCCGCGGTTACCATGCTCCCGCTTTCCATCACCCCGCCCCATTCTCCCGCTTTCCATCACCCCGCCACATTCGCCCGCTTTCCATCACCCCGCCCCATTCTCCCGCTTTCCATCACCCCGCCCCATTCTCCCTCCTTCCATCACCCCGCCCCATTCTCCCTCCTTCCATCTCCCCGCCCCATTCTCCCTCCTTCCATCACCCCACCCCATTCTCCCGCTTTCCATCACCCCGCCCCATTCTCCCTCCTTCCATCACCCCGCCCCATTCTCCCTCCTTCCATCTCCCCGCCCCATTCTCCCTCCTTCCATCACCCCGCCCCATTCTCCCTCCTTCCATCACCCCGCCCCATTCTCCCACTTTCCATCACCCCGCCCCATTCTCCCGCTTTCCATCACCCCGCCCCATTCTCCCGCTTTCCATCACCCCGCCCCATTCTCCCTCCTTCCATCACCCCGCCCCATTCTCCCGCTTTCCATCACCCCGCCCCATTCTCCCACTTTCCATCGTCCCGCCCCATTCTCCCTCCTTCCATCACCCCGCCCCATTCTCCCTCCTTCCATCACCCCGCCCCATTCTCCCGCTTTCCATCACCCCGCCCCATTCTCCCGCTTTCCATCACCCCGCCCCATTCTCCCGCTTTCCATCACCCCACACCATTCTCCCGCTTTCCATCACACCGCCTCATTCTCCCGCTTTCCATCACCCCACCTCATTCACCCGCTTTCCATCGCCCCGCCCCATTCTCCCGCTTTCCATCACCCCGCCCCATTCTTCCGCATTCCATCACCCTGCCCCATTCTCCCTCCTTTCATCACCTCGCCCCATTCTCCCTCCTTTCATCACCCCGCCCCATTCTCCCGCTTTCCATCACCCCGACCCATTCTCCTGCTTTCCATCACCCCGCCCCATTCTCCCGCTTTCCATCACCCCGCCCCATTCTCCCGCTTTCCATCACCCCGCCCCATTCTCCCGCTTTCCATCACCCCGCCCCATTCTCCCGCTTTCCATCACCCCGCCCCATTCTCCTGCTTTCCATCACCCCGCCCCATTCTCCCTCCTTCCATCACCCCGCCCCATTCTCCCTCTTTCCATCACCCCGCCCCATTCTACCGCTTTCCATCACCCCGCCCCATTCTCCCGCTTTCCATCACCCCGCCCCATTCTCCCGCTTTCCATCACCCTGCCCCATTCTCCCGCTTTCCATCACCCCGCCCCATTCTCCCGCTTTCCATCACCCCGCCCAATTCTCCCGCTTTCCATCACCCCGCCCCATTCTCCCTCCTTCCATCACCCCGCCCCATTTTCCCGCCTTCCATCACCCCGCCTCATTCTCCCTCCTTCCATCACCCCGCCCCATTCTCCCGCCTTCCATCACCCCGCCTCATTCTCCCGCTTTCCATCACCCGCCCCATTCTCCTTCCTTCGATCACCCCGCCCCATTCTCCCGCCTTCCATCACCCGCCCCATTCTCCCTCTTTCCATCACCCCGCCCCATTCTCCCGCCGTTCATCACCCCGCCCCATTCTCCCGCTTTCCATCACCCCGCCACATTCTCCCGCTTTCCATCACCCTTCCCCATTCTCCCGCTTTCCATCACCCCGCCCCATTCTCCCGCTTTCCATCACCCCGCCCTATTCTCCCGCTTTCCATCACCCCGCCCCATTCTCCCGCTTTCCATCACCCCGCCCCATTCTCCCGCTTTCCATCACCCCGCCCCATTCTCCCGCTTTCCATCACCCCGCCCCATTCTCCTGCTTTCCATCACCCCGCCCCATTCTCCCGCTTTCCATCACCCCGCCCCATTCTCCCGCTTTCCATCACCCCGCCCCATTCTCCCGCCTTCCATCACCCCGCTTCATTCTCCCCCTTTCCACCACCCCGCCCCATTCTCCCGCTTTCCATCACCCAGCCCCATTCTCCCGCTTTCCATCAACCCGCCCCATTCTCCCCCTTTCCACCACCCCGCCCCATTCTCCCGCTTTCCATCACCCCGCCCCATTCTCCCGCTTTCCATCACCCCGCCCCATTCTCCCGCTTTCCATCACTCCGCCCCATTCTCCTACTTTCCATCACCTCGCCCCATTCTCCCGCTTTCCATCACCCCGCCCCATTCTCCCGCTTTCCATCACCCCGCCCCATTCTCCCTCCTTCCATCACCCCGCCCCATTCTCCCGCCTTCCATCACCCCGCCCCATTCTTCCGCTTTCCATCACCCCGCCCCATTCTCCCGCTTTCCATCACCCCGCCCCATTGTCCCGCTTTCCATCACCCCGCCCCATTCTCCCGCTTTCCATCACCCCGCCCCAATCTCCCGCTTTCCATCACCCCGCCCCATTCTCCCGCTTTCCATCACCCCGCCCCATTCTCCCGCTTTCCATCACCCCGCCCCATTCTCCCTCCTTCCATCACCCCGCCCCATTCTCCCTCCTTCCATCTCCCCGCCCCATTCTCCCTCCTTCCATCACCCCGCCCCATTCTTCCTCCTTCCATCACCCCGCCCCATTCTCCCGCTTTCCATCACCCCGCCCCATTCTCCTGCTTTCCATCACCCCGCCCCATTCTCCCTCTTTCCATCACCCCGCCCCATTCTCCCGCTTTCCATCACCCCGCCCCATTCTCCCGCTTTCCATCACTCCGCCCCGTTCTCCTACTTTCCATCACCTCGCCCCATTCTCCCGCTTTCCATCACCCCGCCCCATTCTCCCGCTTTCCATCACCCCGCCCCATTCTCCCTCCTTCCATCAGCCCGCCCCATTCTCCCGCCTTCCATCACCCCGCCCCATTCTTCCGCTTTCCATCACCCCGCCCCATTCTCCCGCTTCCATCACCCCGCCCCATTCTCCCGCTTTCCATCACCCCGCCCCATTCTCCTGCTTTCCATCACCCCGCCCCATTCTCCCTCCTTCCATCACCCCGCCCCATTCTCCCTCTTTCCATCACCCCGCCCCATTCTCCCGCTTTCCATCACCCCGCCCCATTCTCCCGCTTTCCATCACTCCGCCCCATTCTCCTACTTTCCATCACCTCGCCCCATTCTCCCGCTTTCCATCACCCCACCCTATTCTCCCGCTTTCCATCACCCCGCCCCATTCTCCCTCCTTCCATCACCCCGCCCCATTCTCCCGCCTTCCATCACCCCGCCCCATTCTTCCGCTTTCCATCACCCCGCCCCATTCTCCCGCCCCATTGTCCCGCTTTCCATCACCCCGCCCCATTCTCCCGCTTTCCATCACCCCGCCCCAATCTCCCGCTTTCCATCACCCCGCCCCATTCTCCCGCTTTCCATCACCCCGCCCCATTCTCCCGCTTTCCATCACCCCGCCCCATTCTCCTTCCTTCCATCACCTTGCCCCATTCTCCCACTTTCCATAACTTCACCCCATTCTCCCGCTTTCCATCACCCCGCCCCATTCTCCCTCCTTCCATCACCCCGCCCCATTCTCCCTCCTTCCATCACCCCGCACCATTCTCCCGCTTTCCATCACCCTGCCCCATTCTACCGCTTTCCATCACCCCGCCCCATTCTCCCGCTTTCCATCACCCCACCCCATTCTCCCGCTTTCCATCACACCGCCTCATTCTCCCGCTTTCCATCACCCTGCCCCATTCTCCCGCTTTCCATCACCCCGCCCCATTCTTCCGCATTCCATCACCCTGCCCCATTCTCCCTCCTTTCATCACCTCGCCCCATTCTCCCTCCTTTCATCACCCCGCCCCATTCTCCCGCTTTCCATCACCCCGACCCATTCTCCCGCTTTCCATCACCCCGCCCCATTCTCCCGCTTTCCATCACCCCGCCCCATTCTCCCGGTTTCCATCACCCCGCCCCATTCTCCCGCTTTGCATCACCCCGCCCCATTCTCCCGCTTTCCATCACCCCGCCCCATTCTCCTGCTTTCCATCACCCCGCCCCATTCTCCCTCTTTCCATCACCCCGCCCCATTCTACCGCTTTCTATCACCCCGCCCCATTCTCCCGCTTTCCATCACCCTGCCCCATTCTCCCGCTTTCCATCACCCCGCCCCATTCTCCCGCTTTCCATCACCCCGCCCTATTCTCCCGCTTTCCATCACCCCGCCCAATTCTCCCGCTTTCCATCACCCTGCCCCATTCTCCCGCTTTCCATCACCCTGCCCCATTCTCCCGCTTTCCATCACCCCGCCCCATTCTCGCGCTTTCCATCACCCCGCCCCATTCTCCCGCTTTCCATCACCCCGCCCCATTCTCCCGCTTTCCATCACCCCGCCCCATTCTCCCGCTTTCCATCACCCCGCCCCATTCTCTGGCTTTCAATCACCCCGCCACATTCTCCCTCCTTCCATCACCCCGCCCCATTCTCCCGCCTTCCATCACCCCGCATCATTCTCCCGCTTTCCATCACCTCGCCCCATACTCCCGCTTTCCATCACCCCGCCCCATTCTCCCGCTTTCCATCACCCCGCCCCATTCTCCCTCCTTCCATCACCCCGCCCTATTCTTCCTTCTTCCATCACCCCGCCCAATTCTCCCGCTTTCCATCACCCCGCCCCATTCTCCCGCTTTCCATCACCCCGCCCCATTCTCCCGCTTTCCATCACCTCGCCCCATTCTCCCGCTTTCCATCACCCTGCCCCATTCTCTCGCTTTCCATCACCCCGCCCCATTCTCCCACTTTCCATCACCCCGCCCCATTCTCCCGCTTTCCATCATCCCGCCCCAGTCTCCCGCTTTCCATCACCCCGCCCCATTCTCCCGCTTTCCATCACCCCGCCCCATTCTCCTGCTTTCCATCACCCCGCCCCATTCTCCCTCTTTCCATCACCCCGCCCCATTCTCCCGCTTTCCATCACCCCGCCCCATTCTCCCGCTTTCCATCACTCCGCCCCGTTCTCCTACTTTCCATCACCTCGCCCCATTCTCCCGCTTTCCATCACCCCGCCCCATTCTCCCGCTTTCCATCACCCCGCCCCATTCTCCCTCCTTCCATCACCCCGCCCCATTCTCCCTCTTTCCATCACCCCGCCCCATTCTCCCGCTTTCCATCACCTCGCCCCATTCTCCCGCTTTCCATCACTCCGCCCCATTCTCCTACTTTCCATCACCTCGCCCCATTCTCCCGCTTTCCATCACCCCGCCCCATTCTCCCGCTTTCCATCACCCCGCCCCATTCTCCCTCCTTCCATCACCCCGCCCCATTCTCCCGCCTTCCATCACCCCGCCCCATTCTTCCGCTTTCCATCACCCCGCCCCATTCTCCCGCCCCATTGTCCCGCTTTCCATCACCCCGCCCCATTCTCCCGCTTTCCATCACCCCGCCCCAATCTCCCGCTTTCCATCACCCCGCCCCATTCTCCCGCTTTCCATCACCCCGCCCCATTCTCCCGCTTTCCATCACCCCGCCCCATTCTCCCTCCTTCCATCACCCCGCCCCATTCTCCCTCCTTCCATCTCCCCGCCCCATTCTCCCTCCTTCCATCACCCCGCCCCATTCTTCCTCCTTCCATCACCCCGCCCCATTCTCCCGCTTTCCATCACCCCGCCCTATTCTCCCGCTTTCCATCACCCCGCCCCATTCTCCCGCTTTCCATCACCCCGCCCCATTCTCCCTCCTTCCATCACCTTGCCCCATTCTCCCGCTTTCCATCACTTCACCCCATTCTCCCGCTTTCCATCACCCCGCCCCATTCTCCCTCCTTCCATCACCCCGCCCCATTCTCCCTCCTTCCATCACCCCGCCCCATTCTCCCGCTTTCCATCACCCCGCCCCATTCTACCGCTTTCCATCACCCCGCCCCATTCTCCCGCTTTCCATCACCCCACCCCATTCTCCCGCTTTCCATCACACCGCCTCATTCTCCCGCTTTCCATCACCCTGCCCCATTCTCCCGCTTTCCATCACCCCGCCCCATTCTTCCGCATTCCATCACCCTGCCCCATTCTCCCTCCTTTCATCACCTCGCCCCATTCTCCCTCCTTTCATCACCCCGCCCCATTCTCCCGCTTTCCATCACCCCGACCCATTCTCCCGCTTTCCATCGCCCCGCCCCATTCTCCCACTTTCCATCACCCCGCCCCATTCTCCCGGTTTCCATCACCTCGTCCCATTCTTCCGCTTTCCATCACCCCGCCCCATTCTCCCGCTTTCCATCACCCCGCCCCATTCTCCTGCTTTCCATCACCCCGCCCCATTCTCCCTCTTTCCATCACCCCGCCCCATTCTACCGCTTTCTATCACCCCGCCCCATTCTCCCGCTTTCCATCACCCTGCCCCATTCTCCCGCTTTCCATCACCCCGCCCCATTCTCCCGCTTTCCATCACCCCGCCCTATTCTCCCGCTTTCCATCACCCCGCCCAATTCTCCCGCTTTCCATCACCTTGCCCCATTCTCCCGCTTTCCATCAACCCGCCCCATTCTCCCGCTTTCCATCACCCCGCCCCATTCTCCTGCTTTCCATCACCCCGCCCCATTCTCCCGCTTTCCATCACCCCGCCCCATTCTCCCGCTTTCCATCACCCCGCCCCATTCTCCCGCCTTCCATCACCCCGCTTCATTCTCCCCCTTTCACCCACGCTGCCCCATTCTCCCGCTTTCCATCACCCAGCCCCATTCTCCCGCTTTCCATCACCCCGCCCCATTCTCCCCCTTTCCACCACCCCGCCCCATTCTCCCGCTTTCCATCACCCCGCCCCATTCTCCCGCTTTCCATCACCCCGCCCCATTCTCCCGCCTTCCATCACCCCACATCATTCTCCCGCTTTCCATCACCTCGCCCCATACTCCCGCTTTCCATCACCCCGCTGTTAAAGATAGTAGGAGTACGGCCTAGGCTTAGTAGCCTAGGCCACAGTAGGACTAGAACGAGGAGCCAAGTACGAGCTAGGATTGTGTGCACGAAGAGAACTGAGAAGGGAATGGATGAACTAGCAAGCAGCAGGATACAAATAGCAAACCCTAAGGGGCTGTACTCACTATTGAGTACCCCACTGCAGGCTACACAAACAACATATTCTGACACACCCCCATAGCCAAAGTGGGGTGTAATCAGCACAATGAGCAGGCATAGCAGTAGTTCACAATTATAAGTAAAGCTAGAGGCTAACACAGAGGGCAAGTGAGGAGGAGGAGAGACT
Organism: Closterium sp. Naga37s-1; assembly: GCA_947471745.1. NCBI lineage: Eukaryota > Viridiplantae > Streptophyta > Zygnematophyceae > Desmidiales > Closteriaceae > Closterium > Closterium sp. Naga37s-1. Next base: position 8,085 of record CANJKZ010000506.1, read on the forward strand.
GTGGGGGAGAGAAGACGGGAGGCGACGACTGAAGCTGCAGACACACGGGCAATAGAAGCGCGCTCTGCGACACAGTGGCTATCAGGAGCAAGGGCCCTGAAATACAGGAGTAACAGGCTCTGCGGCTGCGACGAGCGGCAGGAGCAACGGACCCACGGGCGACAGGTGCAGTAGGCTCTCTGAGCTATCGGCGGCCACTAGAACCCCGGAATACAGGCGCTGCGGACGACATGCCGGCTGCCTCCACTCAACCTCCCCCAACTGTCCCACACCCCCCTACACACACCCCCAGTTTCACCCCTAGCTCCACTCCCACATCACCCCCATAAACCCTAAACCCTCGGCTCCCACACACCCACCCCCCTCAGCGGCAGCTGCAGCAGTGGGAGACGGAGGAGGAGGAGGAGCTTCAGGCTACCCACACCGATCACCCCCATGCTCGCCACCCCACACCCCCACCACCGCGGAACGCACGGCGGAATGGGAGCAATGGGGGGGGGGGACGGGCTGCAGGGACGGGCCACGGGCTGCTGCAGGTGCGGGCTGCTCCAGGGGCGGCTGCTGCAGGCACGGGCTGCTCCAGGGGCGGCTGCTGCAGGTGCGGGCTGCTCCAGGGGCGGCTCCAGGGGCGGCCGCTGCAGGTGAAGGTAGGAGGAAGGGGGGGGGGGGGGGGGGGGAAGAGCGCGGCCCCCAGGGCGCCGAGAAAGGGAGCCGCGCGGCCCCCCAGGGCCGCCGCGACGGGCGACGGGAAGGGTGCCGCGCGGGCCCCCAGAGCCGCCGCAACGGGCGACGGGAAGGACGCCGCGCGGGCCCCCCCGAAGCGCCACGGCGGGCGACGGGAAGGGGAGGCCGCGCGGCCCCCTAGACGTGCACCCAACACACAGCTCGTCGTCTACCGCACCAGCCATGCAAGAGGGCATGGCACCTACTGCTGCACTTCGTCAACTTCGTCGCCCACGTCGGCCAAGCGCACCTGGCCGATGGCGACGGAGCACCGGTTGAAGGCCGGATAGTGCAGCGCCTTCGTCAGGAAGTCGACCGGCTGCTCGGTGGTCAGGATGTACCTCAGCGAGAACTTCCTGCGCTTCACCATGTGCTGCAGCCAGGCCTGTCGCCGCTCCATGTGCTTGAGGTTGCCCGTCAGCCCCATGCCCTCGGCGACTGTGATGGCCGACTTGTTGTCCACCCGAAGGACGGTCGGCTTCCCAGCATCCAGCTGCTAGAACTCTGCGAGGAGGAAGCGAAGGCAACGTCCCTCCTTCTCGGCTTCCGTGGCCACCACATACTCCGACTCGGTCGATGACAACGTCGCGCACTTAATGCGCTGGCTCGACCAGGAGACTGCTGCCCCTCCATAGACGAACACGTAGCCGCCCGTGCTCGTCCTGTTCTGCTTGTCACCGACGTCGTCGGCGTCCACGTAGCCGACCAGCTCGAGTGACTCAGGTCCACCGCCGAACTCCAGGGTGGTGTCACGCGTGTTGGCGCGGTAGGCGAGGCAGCGGTCGACCTCGTGCCAGTGCTGGTCGCTCCTCACCGTGAGGCCGCTCCCCAGCTTGCTGCAGGCGAAGGCAATGTCCGGCCTCGTCATCATCGTCGCGAACTGCAGCGAGCCGACCTTCTGCCGGTACTCCTCCTCCTAACGCTCCTGTGCCTCCTCGTCGTCGAAGGTGAGCTCAGCGTAGGCGTCGACCGAGACCGACGTCTTCGGAGTGCGCCCGGTCTGCTCCTCGTCGATGAAGCGCCTACGCAGCTTGTCGGCGTAGCCCTGCAGGTGTCCGAGCGTTTCTTCCACCGAGTCACGCGGCTACGCTTGTCTGGGCCTATTGCCAAGCCAGCAAGGGCGTGGGAGGGTTGCGAGCATCATTGGTCATCGGCGCTCGCGAATGAAGAGCACCCGCTGCACTTCCTCCACGTGTGCAGATCCTTGCGCGTTTTGAGGCTGGAAGCGCTCGTTCCGAGCGTTTTTCTTCCACCGGGTCACGTGGCTGCGCTTGTCTGGGCCTATTGCCAAGCCAGCAAGGGCGTGGGAGGGTTGCGAGCATCATTGGTCATCGGCGCTCGCGAATGAAGAGCGCCTGCTGCACTTCCTGCACATGCGCGGATCCTTGCGCGTTTTGAGGCTACAAGCGCTCGTTCCGAGCGTTTTTCTTCCACCGGGTCACGTGGCTGCGCTTGTCTGGGCCTATTTCCAAGCCAGCAAGGGTGTGGGAGGGTTGCGAGCATCATTGGTCATCGGCGCTCGCGAATGAAGAGCGCCCGCTGCACTTCCTGCGCATGCGCGGATCCTTGCGCGTTTTGAGGCTGGAAGCGCACGTTTCGAGTGTTTTTCTTCCACCGGGTCACGCGGCTGTGCTTGTCTGGGCCTATTGCCAAGCCAGCAAGGGCGTGGGAGGGTTGCGAGCATCATTGGTCATCGGCGCTCGCGAATGAAGAGCGCCCGCTGCACTTCCTGCGCATGCGCGGATCCTTGCGCGTTATGAGGCTACAAGCGCTCGTTCTGAGCGTTTTTCTTCCACCGGGTCACGCGGCTGCGCTTGTCTGGGCCTATTGCTAAGCCAGCAAGGGCGTGGGAGGGTTGCGAGCATCATTGGTCATCGGCGCTCGCGAATGAAGAGCGCCCGCTGCACTTCCTCCACATGCGCGGATCCTTGCGCGTTTTGAGGCTGGAAGCGCTCGTTCCGAGCGTTTTTCTTCGACCAAGTCACGCGGCTGCACTTGCCTGGGCCTATTGCCAAGCCAGCAAGGGCGTGGGAGGGTTGCGAGCATCATTGGTCATCGGCGCTCGCGAATGAAGAGCGCCCGCTACACTTCCTCCACATGTGCGGATCCTGTCGCGTTTTGAGGCTGGAAGCGCTCGTTCCGAGCGTTTTTCTTCCATCGGGTCACGCGGCTGCGCTTGTCTGGGCCTATTGCCAAGCCAGCAAGGGCGTGGGAGGTTTGCGAGCATCATTGGTCATCGGCGCTCGCGAATAAAGAGCGCCCGCTGCACTTCCTGCACATGCGCGGATCCTTGCGCGTTTTGAGGCTACAAGCGCTCGTTCCTGTTGGTGCAACCCTACGGTTTGCACTCGGCTTGTTGTCCGTGTGCGTGAATGTGTGTGTGTATGGAATGGTATGAGGGCATGGGATAATATATATTTCATGCTTATAATTGTGTGTGAATGTTGAGTCATGATGTCGAGTGTGTGTGTCGAGTCAATAGCGAGTTATCGCTAGACGCGTATTACGCGGTCGTTTGTGTCTCGCGCGCGGTTTCTATTTTGTCGTGCGCGGTTTCTATTTTGTCCTGTGTCGAACGTTCGGCGTGTCGCAGGTGTGTGCAGCAGACCCATCAAGAACTCAAGGATGAGTTTGTGATGAAGAGCCCGAGCCTTGGTGTCAAGCCTCAAGTGATTTCGAAGCTTGCCAAAAGGGTACACCTCAAGATATTGAAGATAGTTACATTACTTTGTGTAGTGTAACATTTCACTTGGTGTAGGCCCTAGTGAAGGGTAGTTTCGAGACCCTTCGTGGTTGGGGACAGTGTGGCACTGTTCCACATCACTGTACCTCGGCTCTTGGGATTTGTAGGAGCTGGGAGTCATTCCCAACTCGTAACTCTTCCTATCTTGTGTTCTAAGATATAGTGGCTGCCATAGTACCGTTCGTTCAAACCGACGCTGTGTCGTCAATTCTTTATCAAATCGTGCAATCTAAATTGCTAATCATAGACGACGTGAAGACGCTCCAGATCCAATTTGAATCAAGTCATTTGCAGCTGTGAGCAGAACGCTATCAACGTTTGAAGCCGCTGTGCAGAAATCCGTCTGTGCTCTCTATCTTTCGTTTTAGACACATTCAAGCCTATTGTGACTATAACAAGTGGTATCAGAGCCCCTTGGAGCAGTTTCGACAATGTCTGGACCTGAGGAAAGGGGTGGCAGAGGTGCTGGTGGCAGTGGAGAAGCTCAAGCTCAAGGCCAACCCCGTGATTCAGCCATGGCGCCCATGCAACCAAGTCTTGGCCCACCTAGGGATGAGCCTAGGGTGTTTGGGCTTGACAAGTTCAACGGTGACAACTTTGCTGAATGGTCCTTCAAGATGGAGAACATCTTTGACCACTATGACCTGCTGGAGGTGATGGAAGGAACGGAGAAGCGCCCCGAGAACGACCCGTAGAAGAGCCCGTGGGTGCGGAAGAGCGCACAAGGCTATCTCTTACTTGGGAAAGCGTTGGGGAGCAGTCAGATCTGTCACATCAAGCCATTCCAGTGTGAACCAGAGAAAGGACCAAAGGCATGGGCTGCTCTCAAGGGTGTACATGCTCCTGCAACAGCGGCGGTAGCGGTGGTGTTGGAACGGCAAATGGCGGCACTACGAATTGAAGAAGACGAAGCGGTTGAAGAAGGGGTGCAGAAATTCTTCGACTTGTTGACGCGGCTTGAGGGAGCTGATTTGAACTACAGTGAGCTCCAAAAGAAGACCAAGTTGCTGGCCTTACTCCCAGAGTCATGGTCCTCGCTCATCATCAACCTTAATCGCGACTTGCCCCGCCTCTCGCTTGAAGACGTGAAGCGAGCTATCCTTCAAGAGGATTTCCGCCGCCGTGAGTTGGCGAGTGCGGATGGCGCTGGGGCAGCGAGCATCGGCCGTGGATATGGTCGAGGAAGAGGCAGAGGACGAGGGGGAGGAAGGTTTGGTGGCAGCAACTTCGGCGGAGGCCGCAGGAGTGGCGGTTACGGCAGTGACGACAAGAGCTACGGACGCGGTCGCGGCCGATTCGACGGCGAGTGTCACTATTGCCACAAGAGCGGACACATGTGGCGCGACTGCTACAAACTCCCTGATGGTTGGACCCCTGCTCAAGGCCAAGAGGGTAGAGGAGCAGGAGGAGGGAGAGGACGAGGCCGTGGAGGCCGTGGCGGTCGCGGTGGCGGAGCTGCAAACATGAAGAGCGGAGACAACGACAAGGACCCGAGCGACGATCGATACCCGGGTCTATTCTACTTCGTGTCGACGCAAGTACCGGCTGGTCCAGAGAAGGATGAAGGCTTTGAGGAGCCAGCAGCTGTGGGGAAGGTGACCCTACACCCCCTGGACTATTGGGTGATTGATAGTGGCGCTACCTATAGCATGACACCTCGCCCGGACTTGCTCACCGAACTCGAGCCGTCACCGGTGAAGCATGTCACATCGGCTTTGGGGCAGCGAGCAGAGGTGAAAGGCATGGGCAAGGCCATGTTCAAGGGTGCTGATGGGAAGATGTTGGGCCTCAAGAACGTGCTTTGGGTGCCCAGACTTGCTGCAAACCTGATTTCCGTGCGGCGGTTGGCAAAGGCCGGCATGGACACGAACTCGAAGGGAGCCAAGACCTACACCGCAAGGCTTGGCGATCGAATTCTTTGGGACCTTCATGAGGACAGGGATGTCTACAACGAGATGTGGCAGATCCCAGTGGTCCCTATGCCTAAGGAGAGGCAAGTGGCAGCAAGCATCAGCACCAAGGATGGAGCGGTCGGTAGCGACGATGGCGCGAACGGTCGCGCTAAGGAGAATGAGCTCAAGAAGAGCAAACCTGGAGGGACCAGCAAGTTCAGTGAACCTAAGGAGAGTGGTGCAGCAACCAAGGAGCAGCAAAAGGGTGAGGAGAACCCAGAGGCAGCAGCGGAGGAGGACTACGGAGAGAGTATGTGGGGCGCTATTGCGAGCGCGGCATTCTCCAATCCAACTTCGGCTACGGGGGAATGTGATTGGCTCACCTTGCATCGGCGCATGGGGCATGTGGCCCTGCCCATCTTGCAGCAGCTAGTGAAGAATGAGATGGTTGCTGGCATACGTGTGAAGGGGGAGCCCGATGAGGTGCTTGGCTGCCCGACGTGCATTCAAGCCAAGTTCACCCGGTTTCCGTTCCCTAGTTCGGAGGCAACGGCAAAGGCACCGCTTGATGAGGTGGTGATGGACGTGGTGGGCCCCCTGAAGCTTGGAGCTGCTGGAGCTGAGTATTTTCTCACCATTGTCGACGTCTACACCCGCATGACTTGGGTGTACGTGCTGGCCAAGAAGAGCGACGTGGCTGAAACGTTGAAGACGGATTGGTTCCCGATGGTGGAGCGGCAACAAGACCGTCTAGTCAAGTCAATCCGCACCGATCGAGGGGGAGAGTTCCTGAGCAAGGAGTTTGGGTTGTGGCTGAAGAAGAATGGTATTCGGCACTCCCTCACCATGCCATACTCCCCTGCAATGAACGGCATCGTCGAGCGAGCGAACCGCACAATCACGGAGGCGGCACGCGGGTTGCTCATTGAAGCCGGGCTACCCGACTATTTCTGGCCTGATGCGGTGCGGAGCGCGTGTGTGGCCAAGAACAGAGCCTTGACTCATGTGGGAGCAGACAAATGGGTGCCCTATGTGGAGTGGCTAGGAAGGAAGCCAAAGGTGGATATGCTTCGGGTGTTCGGGTGCATGTGCATGGCGCTCGTGCCTAAGCATCTTCGGCACAACAAGCTTGGTGCCAAGGCGGTGTGGGCCGTGCACTTGGGCATGGCTCAAAACAGCAAGGGATGGCTTCTTTGGGACCCATTCACCAAGAAGTTCTTGGTGAGCAGGGACTGCAAGTTCATGGAGAACTTCATGTACAAGGATTGGAAGGCGGAGAATGAGGCGAAGATAGGCGTGCGGTTTGGGGAGGTGAAGAGTTCCGGTTTGGAGCATGTGGAGCTGCCTTTGGAGCTGAGCAGCGGCAGCACAACCACAAGGCAATCCTCCCTTGTGAATGGGGGAGAGGAGGCCAATGATGCAGAGGAAGAAGAGGAGGAGGTGCAGCAAGTGAGCGAGCGTGCACCGTCACTCCCTTCCCGTACTACGAGTGCTCCACGGATTCGAGCCACACCGCAGCAACGCCAAGGCCTTCAAGTCCCTGCAGCTGAGGAGGAAGGAAGGGGGAAGAGGAGAGTTCAACCCCCTAATAGGCTGACCTATGATGCGCCGGGAAAGCAGGGCAAGACAGCCCTGGCCGGAGCGGCAATGATGGTCGGAGACGACGAGGAGAGTGACTACGAGGAGTGTGCCTTCGCGTTCTTCTCTCCGGTGGAGATGCCGGGAGAACCAGCAACTCTCAAGGAGGCTTTGGAGAGTAGTGATGCTGAGGAGTGGAAGAAGGCCATGGAGAGTGAGCTGAAGAGCATCGAGGAGAATGACACGTTTGAATTGGTGGAGCTACCGGAGGGGCGTACGGCGATAACGTCCAAGTGGCTCTTCAAAATCAAGTCGGATGCCGACGGCAAGATCGAGCGCTACAAGTCTAGGCTTGTAGCCAAGGGGTACCAGCAGAAGGAGAAGGTGGACTTCAAGGAGCTGTTTGCCCCTGTGGTGAAGCCGACGACGCTGCGAACCCTATTCGCGGGAGCCGCCATCAAAGGATGGGTAGTAAAGCAAATGGACATCGTAACGGCATTCCTTAACGGCATCCTTGAGGAGGAGATTTTTATGGCGCAGCCAGAGGGGTTTGATGATGGTAGTGGCAGAGTGTGGAAGCTGAAGAAGGCCCTCTATGGGCTGAAGCAGGCCCCTAGGCAATGGTACATGAAGCTGCGCGAAGTGTTGGAGGGGATCGGCTTCACTCCCTCAACGGCCGATCACTCCTTGTTCATGCTTGGCGAGGGGGAGCAGAGGAGTTTCATGGTGGTTTATGTGGATGACATCCTCATTTTCTCACCCTCTTCTGACCTTGTGAAGGAGGTGATGCTGAAGCTTCAAGACAAGTTCAAATGCAAGGCCCTTGGTGACGTGAGCTTCTACCTTGGGCTCCACATCGAACGAGATGTGGAGAAGCGGTGCATGCGGGTGCATCAACGAAAGTACCTGGAGGCATTGGCTGCCAAGTTTGGGCAGAGTGAAGGTCATGTGGCTACACCCTTTCCCTCTGGGTTCAAGTGTGTGAAGGGACCAGAGGAGGAGAGCGTTGGTGAAGAGGAGAGGCGCCGATTTCAATCGTTGGTGGGCAGCCTCATGTATGCGGCGGTAAACACCCGACCGGACGTCGCGTTTGCTACCGGGCAGCTGGCTAGGGTTGTGCAATGCCCTAAAGAGGAGCAAGTAGCAGCTGGAATGAGGGTGGCCAAGTATCTTGGCCAAACACCGACCGTTGGGCTGCAATACTCGGCGGCGGCACAAAGGCGCCAAAAGGGCGCGGATGGTGTTGAATCCGGGCGTTTGTTCCTCACCGCCTACTCGGATGCTTCATATGCATCAGAACCAGAGGACATGACAAGTGTGGGAGGCTTCATATGCTGTGTTGGTGGAGGCCCAACTGCTTGGGAGAGCAAGAAGCAGGTTGACCAAGCTTTGAGCTCGGTGGAGTCCGAGTACATGGCACTCTTCCGTGCCGTACGGGAGATTGTGTGGCAGCGGCGTTTGTTGGCTGAATTGGGGGAGGAGCAGCAAGGACCTACCCCACTGTATTGTGACAGCCAGGGTGCCATTGCTCTTGCTAAGAACCCTGTGTTGCATGGACTCACGAAGCACATGAGGGTGAAGTGGCATTGGACGAGGAGCATGGTAACCGCGGGTGAAGTTGAGTTGCGCTACGTGAAGACCACGGGGCAGCCGGCTGACATGATGACCAAGAGGCTGGTGGAGCAGCAGCATTGGAAGTGTTGCAAGCTGGCTGGGATGGCTCTGAACTGAGAGAGCAACATATCCTAAGGCCAACAATCCGAGGGGGAGTTTGTTGGTGCAACCCTACGGTTTGCACTCGGCTTGTTGTCCGTGTGCGTGAATGTGTGTGTGTATGGAATGGTATGAGGGCATGGGATAGTATATATTTCATGCTTATAATTGTATGTGAATGTTGAGTCATGATGTCGAGTGTGTGTGTCGAGTCAATAGCGAGTTATCGCTAGACGCGTGTTACGCGGTCGTTTGTGTCTCGCGCGCGGTTTCTATTTTGTCGTGCGCGGTTTCTATTTTGTCCTGTGTCGAACGTTCGGCGTGTCGCAGGTGTGTGCAGCAGACCCATCAAGAACTCAAGGATGAGTTTGTGATGAAGAGCCCGAGCCTTGGTGTCAAGCCTCAAGTGATTTCGAAGCTTGCCAAAAGGGTACACCTCAAGATATTGAAGATAGTTACATTACTTTGTGTAGTGTAACATTTCACTTGGTGTAGGCCCTAGTGAAGGGTAGTTTCGAGACCCTTCGTGGTTGGGGACAGTGTGGCACTGTTCCACATCACTGTACCTCGGCTCTTGGGATTTGTAGGAGCTGGGAGTCATTCCCAACTCGTAACTCTTCCTATCTTGTGTTCTAAGATATAGTGGCTGCCATAGTACCGTTCGTTCAAACCGACGCTGTGTCGTCAATTCTTTATCAAATCGTGCAATCTAAATTGCTAATCATAGAAGACGTGAAGAAGCTCCAGATCCAATTTGAATCAAGTCATTTGCAGCTGTGAGCAGAACGCTATCAACGTTTGAAGCCGCTGTGCAGAAATCCGTCTGTGCTCTCTATCTTTCGTTTTAGACACATTCAAGCCTATTGTGACTATAACAAGTGGTATCAGAGCCCCTTGGAGCAGTTTCGACAATGTCTGGACCTGAGGAAAGGGGTGGCAGAGGTGCTGGTGGCAGTGGAGAAGCTCAAGCTCAAGGCCAACCCCGTGATTCAGCCATGGCGCCCATGCAACCAAGTCTTGGCCCACCTAGGGATGAGCCTAGGGTGTTTGGGCTTGACAAGTTCAACGGTGACAACTTTGCTGAATGGTCCTTCAAGATGGAGAACATCTTTGACCACTATGACCTGCTGGAGGTGATGGAAGGAACGGAGAAGCGCCCCGAGAACGACCCGTAGAAGAGCCCGTGGGTGCGGAAGAGCGCACAAGGCTATCTCTTACTTGGGAAAGCGTTGGGGAGCAGTCAGATCCGTCACATCAAGCCATTCCAGTGTGAACCAGAGAAAGGACCAAAGGCATGGGCTGCTCTCAAGGGTGTACATGCTCCTGCAACAGCGGCGGTAGCGGTGGTGTTGGAACGGCAAATGGCGGCACTACGAATTGAAGAAGACGAAGCGGTTGAAGAAGGGGTGCAGAAATTCTTCGACTTGTTGACGCGGCTTGAGGGAGCTGATTTGAACTACAGTGAGCTCCAAAAGAAGACCAAGTTGCTGGTCTTACTCCCAGAGTCATGGTCCTCGCTCATCATCAACCTTAATCGCGACTTGCCCCGCCTCTCGCTTGAAGACGTGAAGCGAGCTATCCTTCAAGAGGATTTCCGCCGCCGTGAGTTGGCGAGTGCGGATGGCGCTGGGGCAGCGAGCATCGGCCGTGGATATGGTCGAGGAAGAGGCAGAGGACGAGGGGGAGGAAGGTTTGGTGGCAGCAACTTCGGCGGAGGCCGCAGGAGTGGCGGTTACGGCAGCGACGACAAGAGCTACGGACGCGGTCGCGGCCGATTCGACGGCGAGTGTCACTATTGCCACAAGAGCGGACACATGTGGCGCGACTGCTACAAACTCCCTGATGGTTGGACCCCTGCTCAAGGCCAAGAGGGTAGAGGAGCAGGAGGAGGGAGAGGACGAGGCCGTGGAGGCCGTGGCGGTCGCGGTGGCGGAGCTGCAAACATGAAGAGCGGAGACAACGACAAGGACCCGAGCGACGATCGATACCCGGGTCTATTCTACTTCGTGTCGACGCAAGTACCGGCTGGTCCAGAGAAGGATGAAGGCTTTGAGGAGCCAGCAGCTGTGGGGAAGGTGACCCTACACCCCCTGGACTATTGGGTGATTGATAGTGGCGCTACCTATAGCATGACACCTCGCCCGGACTTGCTCACCGAACTCGAGCCGTCACCGGTGAAGCATGTCACATCGGCTTTGGGGCAGCGAGCAGAGGTGAAAGGCATGGGCAAGGCCATGTTCAAGGGTGCTGATGGGAAGATGTTGGGCCTCAAGAACGTGCTTTGGGTGCCCAGCCTTGCTGCAAACCTGATTTTCGTGCGGCGGTTGGCAAAGGCCGGCATGGACACGAACTCGAAGGGAGCCAAGACCTACACCGCAAGGCTTGGCGATCGAATTCTTTGGGACCTTCATGAGGACAGGGATGTCTACAACGAGATGTGGCAGATCCCAGTGGTCCCTATGCCTAAGGAGAGGCAAGTGGCAGCAAGCATCAGCACCAAGGATGGAGCGGTCGGTAGCGACGATGGCGCGAACGGTCGCGCTAAGGAGAATGAGCTCAAGAAGAGCAAACCTGGAGGGACCAGCAAGTTCAGTGAACCTAAGGAGAGTGGTGCAGCAACCAAGGAGCAGCAAAAGGGTGAGGAGAACCCAGAGGCAGCAGCGGAGGAGGACTACGGAGAGAGTATGTGGGGCGCTATTGCGAGCGCGGCATTCTCCAATCCAACTTCGGCTACGGGGGAGTGTGATTGGCTCACCTTGCATCGGCGCATGGGGCATGTGGCCCTGCCCATCTTGCAGCAGCTAGTGAAGAATGAGATGGTTGCTGGCATACGTGTGAAGGGGGAGCCCGATGAGGTGCTTGGCTGCCCGACGTGCATTCAAGCCAAGTTCACCCGGTTTCCGTTCCCTAGTTCGGAGGCAACGGCAAAGGCACCGCTTGATGAGGTGGTGATGGACGTGGTGGGCCCCCTGAAGCTTGGAGCTGCTGGAGCTGAGTATTTTCTCACCATTGTCGACGTCTACACCCGCATGACTTGGGTGTACGTGCTGGCCAAGAAGAGCGACGTGGCTGAAACGTTGAAGACGGATTGGTTCCCGATGGTGGAGCGGCAACAAGACCGTCTAGTCAAGTCAATCCGCACCGATCGAGGGGGAGAGTTCCTGAGCAAGGAGTTTGGGTTGTGGCTGAAGAAGAATGGTATTCGGCACTCCCTCACCATGCCATACTCCCCTGCAATGAACGGCATCGTCGAGCGAGCGAACCGCACAATCACGGAGGCGGCACACGGGTTGCTCATTGAAGCCGGGCTACCCGACTATTTCTGGCCTGATGCGGTGCGGAGCGCGTGTGTGGCCAAGAACAGAGCCTTGACTCATGTGGGAGCAGACAAATGGGTGCCCTATGTGGAGTGGCTAGGAAGGAAGCCAAAGGTGGATATGCTTCGGGTGTTCGGGTGCATGTGCATGGCGCTCGTGCCTAAGCATCTTCGGCACAACAAGCTTGGTGCCAAGGCGGTGTGGGCCGTGCACTTGGGCATGGCTCAAAACAGCAAGGGATGGCTTCTTTGGGACCCATTCACCAAGAAGTTCTTGGTGAGCAGGGACTGCAAGTTCATGGAGAACTTCATGTACAAGGATTGGAAGGCGGAGAATGAGGCGAAGATAGGCGTGCGGTTTGGGGAGGTGAAGAGTTCCGGTTTGGAGCATGTGGAGCTGCCTTTGGAGCTGAGCAGCGGCAGCACAACCACAAGGCAATCCTCCCTTGTGAATGGGGGAGAGGAGGCCAATGATGCAGAGGAAGAAGAGGAGGAGGTGCAGCAAGTGAGCGAGCGTGCACCGTCACTCCCTTCCCGTACTACGAGTGCTCCACGGATTCGAGCCACACCGCAGCAACGCCAAGGCCTTCAAGTCCCTGCAGCTGAGGAGGAAGGAAGGGGGAAGAGGAGAGTTCAACCCCCTAATAGGCTGACCTATGATGCGCCGGGAAAGCAGGGCAAGACAGCCCTGGCCGGAGCGGCAATGATGGTCGGAGACGACGAGGAGAGTGACTACGAGGAGTGTGCCTTCGCGTTCTTCTCTCCGGTGGAGATGCCGGGAGAACCAGCAACTCTCAAGGAGGCTTTGGAGAGTAGTGATGCTTAGGAGTGGAAGAAGGCCATGGAGAGTGAGCTGAAGAGCATCGAGGAGAATGACACGTTTGAATTGGTGGAGCTACCGGAGGGGCGTACGGCGATAACGTCCAAGTGGCTCTTCAAAATCAAGTCGGATGCCGACGGCAAGATCGAGCGCTACAAGTCTAGGCTTGTAGCCAAGGGGTACCAGCAGAAGGAGAAGGTGGACTTCAAGGAGCTGTTTGCCCCTGTGGTGAAGCCGACGACGCTGCGAACCCTATTCGCGGGAGCCGCCATCAAAGGATGGGTAGTAAAGCAAATGGACATCGTAACGGCATTCCTTAACGGCATCCTTGAGGAGGAGATTTTTATGGCGCAGCCAGAGGGGTTTGATGATGGTAGTGGCAGAGTGTGGAAGCTGAAGAAGGCCCTCTATGGGCTGAAGCATGCCCCTAGGCAATGGTACATGAAGCTGCGCGAAGTGTTGGAGGGGATCGGCTTCACTCCCTCAACGGCCGATCACTCCTTGTTCATGCTTGGCGAGGGGGAGCAGAGGAGTTTCATGGTGGTTTATGTGGATGACATCCTCATTTTCTCACCCTCTTCTGACCTTGTGAAGGAGGTGATGCTGAAGCTTCAAGACAAGTTCAAATGCAAGGCCCTTGGTGACGTGAGCTTCTACCTTGGGCTCCACATCGAACGAGATGTGGAGAAGCGGTGCATGCGGGTGCATCAACGAAAGTACCTGGAGGCATTGGCTGCCAAGTTTGGGCAGAGTGAAGGTCATGTGGCTACACCCTTTCCCTCTGGGTTCAAGTGTGTGAAGGGACCAGAGGAGGAGAGCGTTGGTGAAGAGGAGAGGCGCCGATTTCACTCGTTGGTGGGCAGCCTCATGTATGCGGCGGTAAACACCCGACCGGACGTCGCGTTTGCTACCGGGCAGCTGGCTAGGGTTGTGCAATGCCCTAAAGAGGAGCAGGTAGCAGCTGGAATGAGGGTGGCCAAGTATCTTGGCCAAACACCGACCGTTGGGCTGCAATACTCGGCGGCGGCACAAAGGCGCCAAAAGGGCGCGGATGGTGTTGAATCCGGGCGTTTGTTCCTCACCGCCTACTCGGATGCTTCATATGCATCAGAACCAGAGGACATGACAAGTGTGGGAGGCTTCATATGCTGTGTTGGTGGAGGCCCAACTGCTTGGGAGAGCAAGAAGCAGGTTGACCAAGCTTTGAGCTCGGTGGAGTCCGAGTACATGGCACTCTTCCGTGCCGTACGGGAGATTGTGTGGCAGCGGCGTTTGTTGGCTGAATTGGGGGAGGAGCAGCAAGGACCTACCCCACTGTATTGTGACAGCCAGGGTGCCATTGCTCTTGCTAAGAACCCTGTGTTGCATGGACTCACGAAGCACATGAGGGTGAAGTGGCATTGGACGAGGAGCATGGTAACCGCGGGTGAAGTTGAGTTGCGCTACGTGAAGACCACGGGGCAGCCGGCTGACATGATGACCAAGAGGCTGGTGGAGCAGCAGCATTGGAAGTGTTGCAAGCTGGCTGGGATGGCTCTGAACTGAGAGAGCAACATATCCTAAGGCCAACAATCCGAGGGGGAGTTTGTTGGTGCAACCCTACGGTTTGCACTCGGCTTGTTGTCCGTGTGCGTGAATGTGTGTGTGTATGGAATGGTATGAGGGCATGGGATAATATATATTTCATGCTTATAATTGTGTGTGAATGTTGAGTCATGATGTCGAGTGTGTGTGTCGAGTCAATAGCGAGTTATCGCTAGACGCGTGTTACGCGGTCGTTTGTGTCTCGCGCGCGGTTTCTATTTTGTCGTGCGCGGTTTCTATTTTGTCCTGTGTCGAACGTTCGGCGTGTCGCAGGTGTGTGCAGCAGACCCATCAAGAACTCAAGGATGAGTTTGTGATGAAGAGCCCGAGCCTTGGTGTCAAGCCTCAAGTGATTTCGAAGCTTGCCAAAAGGGTACACCTCAAGATATTGAAGATAGTTACATTACTTTGTGTAGTGTAACATTTCACTTGGTGTAGGCCCTAGTGAAGGGTAGTTTCGAGACCCTTCGTGGTTGGGGACAGTGTGGCACTGTTCCACATCACTGTACCTCGGCTCTTGGGATTTGTAGGAGCTGGGAGTCATTCCCAACTCGTAACTCTTCCTATCTTGTGTTCTAAGATATAGTGGCTGCCATAGTACCGTTCGTTCAAACCGACGCTGTGTCGTCAATTCTTTATCAAATCGTGCAATCTAAATTGCTAATCATAGACGACGTGAAGACGCTCCAAATACAATTTGAATCAAGTCATTTGCAGCTGTGAGCAGAACGCTATCAACGTTTGAAGCCGCTGTGCAGAAATCCGTCTGTGCTCTCTATCTTTCGTTTTAGGCACATTCAAGCCTATTGTGACTATAACAGTTCCGAGCGTTTTTCTTCTACCGGGTCACGTGGATGCGCTTGTCTGGGCCTATTGCCAAGCCAGCAAGGGCGTGGGAGGGTTGCGAGCATCATTGGTCATCGGCGCTCGCGAATGAAGAGCGCCCGCTGCACTTCCTCCACGTGCGCGGATCCTTGCGCGTTTTGAGGCTGGAAGTGCTCGTTCCGAGTGTTTTTCTTCCACTGGGTCATGCGGCTGCGCTTGTCTGAGCCTATTGCCAAGCCAGCAAGGGCGTGGGAGGGTTGCGAGCATCATTGGTCATCGGCGCTCGCGAATGAAGAGCGCCCGCTGCACTTCCTCCACATGTGCGGATCCTTGCGCGTTTTAAGGCTAGAAGCGCTCGTTCCGAGCGTTTTTCTTCCACCGGGTCACGTGGCTGCGCTTGTCTGGGCCTATTGCCAAGCTAGCAAGGGCGTGGGAGGGTTGCGAGCATCATTGGTCATCGGCGCTCGCGAATGAAGAGCGCCCGCTGCATTTCCTGCGCATGCGCGGATCCTTGCGCGTTATGAGGCTACACGCGCTCGTTCCGAGCTTTTTTCTTCCACCGGGTCATGTGGCTGCGCTTGTTTGGGCCTATTGCAAAGCCAGCAAGGGCGTGGGAGGGTTGCGAGCATCATTGGTCATCGGCGCTCGCGAATGAAGAGCGCCCGCTGCACTTCCTCCACATGCGCGGATCCTTGCGCGTTTTGAGGTTGGAAGCGCTCGTTCCGAGCGTTTTTCTTCCACCGGGTCACGCGGCTGCGCTTGTCAGGGCCTATTGCCAAGCCAGCAAGGGCGTGGGAGGGTTGCGAGCATCATTGGTCATCGGCGCTCGCGAATGAAGAGCGTCCGCTGCACTTCCTCCACATGCGCGGATCCTGTCGCGTTTTGAGGCTGGAATCGCTCGTTCCGAGCGTTTTTCTTCCACCGGGCACGCGGCTGCGCTTGCCTGAGCCTATTGCCAAGCCAGCAAGGGCGTGGGAGGGTCGCGAGCATTATTGGTCATCGGCGCTCGCGAATGAAGAGCGCCCGCTGCACTTCCTCCACGTAAGCAGATCCTTGCGCGTTTTGAGGCTGGAAGCGCTCGTTCCGAGCGCTTTTCTTCCACCGGTTCACGCGGCTGCGCTTGTCTGGGCCTAATACCAAGCCTGCTAGGGCGTGGGAGGGTTGCGAGCATCATTGGTCATCGGCGCTCGCAAATTAAGAGCGGCCATTGCACTTCCTCCACATGTGCAGATCCTTGCGCGTTTTGAGGCTGGAAGCGCTCGTTCCGAGCGTTTCTTCCACCGGGTCACGCAGCTACGCTTGTCTGGGCCTATTGCCATGCCATCAAGGGCGTGGGAGGGTTGCGAGCATCATTGGTCATCGGCGCTCGCGAATGAAGAGCGCCCGCTGCACTTCCTCCACGTGTGCAGATCCTTGCGCGTTTTGAGGCTGGAAGCACTCGTTCCGAGCGTTTTTCTTCCACCGAGTCACGCGGCTGCGCTTGTCAGGGCCTATTGCCAAGCCAGCAAGGGCGTGGGAGGGTTGCGAGCATCATTGGTCATCGGCGCTCGCGAATGAAGAGCGCCCGCTGCACTTCCTCCAGATGCGCGGATCCTGTCGCGTTTTGAGGCTGGAAGCGCTCGTTCCGAGCGGATTTCTTCCACCGGGTCACGCGGCTGCGCTTGCCTGAGCCTATTGCCAAGCCAGCAAGGGCGTGGGAGGGTTGTGAGCATCATTGGTCATCGGCGCTCGCGAATGAAGAGCGCCCGCTGCACTTCCTCCACGTGTGCAGATCCTTGCGCGTTTTGAGGCTGGAAGCGCTCGTTCCGAGCGTTTTTCTTCCACCGGGTCACGCGGCTGCGCTTGTCTGGGCCTATTACCAAGCCAGCTAGGGCGTGGGAGGGTTGCGAGCATCATTGGTCATCGGCGCTCGCGAATTAAGAGCGCCCGTTGCACTTCCTCCACATGTGCAGATCCTTGCGCGTTTTGAGGCTGGAAGCGCTCGTTCCGAGCGTTTCTTCCACCGGGTCTCGCGGCTACACTTGTCTGGGCCTATTGCATAGCCAGCAAGGGCGTGGGAGGGTTGCGAGCATCATTGGTCATCGGCGCTCGCGAATGAAGAGCGCCCACTGCACTTTCTCCACGTGTGCAGATCCTTGCGCATTTTGAGGCTGGAAGCGCTCGTTCCGAGCGTTTTTCTTCCACCGAGTCACGCGGCTGCGCTTGTCTGGGCCTTTTGCCAAGCCAGCAAGGGCGTGGGAGGGTTGCGAGCATCATTGGCCATCGGCGCTCGCGAATTAAGAGCACCCGCTGCACTTCCTCCACATGTGCAGATCCTTGCGCGTTTTGAGGCTGGAAGCGCTCGTTCCGAGCGTTTTTCTTCCACCGGATCACGCGGCTGCGCTTGTCTGGGCCTATTGGCAAGCCAGCAAGGGCGTGGGAGGGTTGCGAGCATCATTGGTCATCGGCGCTCGCGAATGAAGAGCGCCCGCTGCATTTCCTACACATGTGCGGATCCTTGCGCGTTTTAAGGCTAGAAGCGCTCGTTCCGAGCGTTTTCCTTCCACTGGGTCAAGTGGTTGCGCTTGTCTGGGCCTTTTGCCAAGCTAGCAAGGGCGTGGGAGGGTTGCGAGCATCATTGGTCATCGGGGCTCGCGAATGAAGAGCGCCCGCTGCACTTCCTCCACATGCAAAGATCCTTGCGCGTTTTGAGGCTACAAGCGCTCGTTCCGAGCGTTTTTCTTCCACCGGGTCACGTGGCTGCGCTTGTCTGGGCCTATTGCTAAGCCAGCAAGGGCGTGGGGGGGTTGCGAGCATCATTGGTCATCGGCGCTCGCGAATGAAGAGCGCCCGCTGCATTTCCTGCGCATGCGCGGATCCTTGCGCGTTATGAGGCTACAAGCGCTCGTTCCGAGCGTTTTTCTTCCACCGGATCATGTGGCTGCGCTTGTTTGGGCCTATTGCAAAGCCAGCAAGGGCGTGGGAGGGTTGTGAGCATCATTGGTCATCGGCGCTCGCGAATGAAGAGCGCCCGCTGCACTTCCTCCACATGCGCGGATCCTTGCGCGTTTTGAGGTTGGAAGCGCTCGTTCCGAGCGTTTTTCTTCCACCGGGTCACGCGGCTGCGCTTGTCAGGGCCTATTGCCAAGCCAGCAAGGGCGTGGGAGGGTTGCGAGCATCATTCGTCATCGGCGCTCGCGAATGAAGAGCGTCCGCTGCAATTCCTCCACATGCGCGGATCCTGTCGCGTTTTGAGGCTGGAAGCGCTCGTTCCGAGCGTTTTTCTTCTACCGGGGCACGCGGCTGCGCTTGCCTGAGCCTATTGTCAAGCCAGCAAGGGCGTGGGAGGGTTGCGAGCATTATTGGTCATCGGCGCTCGCGAATGAAGAGCGTCCGCTGCACTTCCTCCACGTGGGCAGATCCTTGCGCATTTTGAGGCTGGAAGCGCTCGTTCCGAGCGTTTTTCTTCCACCGAGTCACGCGGCTGCGCTTGTCTGGGCCTATTACCAAGCCAGCTAGGGCGTGGGAGGGTTGCGAGCATCATTGGTCATCGGCGCTCGCAAATTAAGAGCGCCCGTTGCACTTCCTCCACATGTGCAGATCCTTGCGCGTTTTGAGGCTGGAAGCGCTCGTTCCGAGCGTTTCTTCCACCGGGTCACGCAGCTACACTTGTCTGGGCCTATTGCCAAGCCATCAAGGGCGTGGGAGGGTTGCGAGCATCATTGGTCATCGGCGCTCGCGAATGAAGAGCGCCCGCTGCACTTCCTCCACGTGTGCAGATCCTTGCGCGTTTTGAGGCTGGAAGCGCTCGTTCCGAGCGTTTTTCTTCCACCGAGTCACGCGGCTGCGCTTGTCTGGGCCTATTGCCAAGCCAGCAAGGGCGTGGGAGGGTTGCGAGCATCATTGGTCATCGGCGCTCGCGAATGAAGAGCGCCCGCTGCACTTCCTCCACATGCGCGGATCGTTGCGCGTTTTGAGGCTACAAGCGCTCGTTCCGAGCGTTTTTCTTCCACCGGGTCACGTGGCTGCGCTTGTCTGTGCCTATTGCAAAGCCAGCAAGGGCGTGGGAGGGTTGCGAGCATCATTGGTCATCGGCGCATGAAGAGCGCCCGATGCACTTCCTCCACATGCGCAAATCCTTGCGCGTTTTGAGGCTGGAAGCGCTCGTTCCGAGGGTTTTTCTTCCACCGGGTCACGTGGCTGCGCTTGTCTGGGCCTATTGCCAAGCCAGCAAGGGTGTGGGAGGGTTGCGAGCATCATCGGTCATCGGCGCTCGCGAATGAAGAGCGCCCGTTGCACTTTCTGCACATGTGCGGATCCTCCCGCGTTTTAGGGCTGGAAGCGCTCGTTCCGAGCGTTTTTCTTCTGCCGGGTCACGTGGTTGCGCTTGTCTGGCCTATTTCCAAGCCAGCAAGGGCGTAGGAGGGTTGCGAGCATCATCGGTCATCGGCGCTCGCAAATGAAGAGCGCCCACTGCACTTCCTCCACATGTGCGGATCCGTCCGCGTTTTGGGGCTGGAAGCGCTTGTTTCTAGCGTTTTTCTTCCGCCGAGTCATGTGGCTGCGCTTGTGTGAGCCTATTGCCAAGCCAGCAAGGGCTTGGGAGGCTTGCGAGCATCATCGGCCATCGGCGCTCGCGAATGAAGAGCGCCCGCTACACTTCCTGCACATTTGCGGATCCGTCCGTGTTTTGGGTCTGGAAGCGCTCGTTTCGAGCGTTTTTCTTCCGCCGGGTCACGTGGCTGCGCTTGTCTAGGCCTATTGACAAGCCAGCAAGGGCATGGGAGGGTTGCGAGCATCATCGGTCATCGGCGCTCGCGAATGAAGAGCGTCCGCTGCACTTCCTGCACATGTGCGGATCCTTCCGCGTTTTGGGGCTGGAAGCGCTCGTTCTGAGAGTTTTTCTTCCGCCGGGGCACGTGGCTGCGCTTGTCTGGGCCTATTACCAAGCCAGCAAGGGTGTGGGAGGGTTGTGAGCATCATTGGTCATCGGCGCTCGCGAATGAAGAGCGCCCGCTGCACTTCCTCCACATGCGCGGATCCTTGCGCGTTTTGAGGCTGGAAGCGCTCGTTCCGAGCGTTTTTCTTCCACCAGGTCACGTGGCTGCGCTTGTCTGGGCCTATTGCCAAGCCAACAAGGGCGTGGGAGGGTTGCGAGCATCATTGGTCATCGGCGCTCGCGAATGAAGAGCGCCCGCTGCACTTCGTCCACATGCGCGGATCCTTGCGCGTTTTGAGGCTGGAAGCAGGGCCCAAAATATCAGGGTAAAACACCCTGATTACCCTGGGGGCGGGCAGCTTTTTCAGGATTACCCTGGTGAAATCAGGATTGCGCTATAGTTACCCTTCTCTTAAAAGTGCATGTTTTTTTTTACCCTGATAGGTTTTTAGCTTACCCTAACGGAATCAGGGTTGGGTGTACACTACCCTGTTACTGAATCTTTTCTAACGCGAATCTGACTATAGTCCGCGTGGTGACAAAACGTACAACACCCCCACAAACACCCGTTGTCGCTCGTGCCCACGCGCACGGAAACTTGCTGCGTACTTGGCAGCACGCCAAGAATCCTCATTGGTTGTTTCTGCCGCAGGTCTGCCAACAATGATTGAACCTCGTCACTTATCGCCACGCCCACCGCCATCACAGCAGAATTGGCTGTCAAGGACAGCTTCAAGCTGTCCTTAACAACAATTTGCAGCTTCAGTGCTGCCTTGCTGGCCATAACAGAGCCCGCCCTGTGGAACAAACGGCCATGTCGAGGCTGCCAGATGCGCCTTCTCTACGAGGGGGTCTCTCGCTTGGCCCTCATTCTCAACCATTCTCACGGTTCAACTCCACAATGCCCACTGGAGAGCCCGCTCCATCTGATGGCGCGAGAAACGGCCTCTCCGTGCTGGGCGTTTTACCACGCCTTAGCGAGAACTACGCCGTACCCATCGCACAGCTGCCTACTCGTGAGCCGTCACCAGAATGTGTGGTAGGAACGGTCTATCCGTTCGAGCTGCCAGACTCACCCACGGCGTGGGAGCCACATCCCGACATAGAGTTAGTTCGCGGAGGTGGCGAAGGCTCGTCAAAGCCTCCTACCGCTTCGCCTTCGACTGTCAGCACCGCGCCCGTAAAGCGACCGCGCCCGGGAACTACGTACAAGCAGCAGACGCTGTGGGGCGCCCCTCCTCCCCGCGACTCTACTTCAAACAAGCGACCTGCTCCTTCGGCCGATCCGAAGCCTCCCACCGCTCTGGCGGATGCTGAGTACGAGTCGGTGAAGAAGACGTTTGAGGGTCAGTGGCAAGGTGCTTTCAAATGGTTGCGTTTGCTCCGCATGTCTAACGGTCGTCCGTCTTTGAAGTGTGCTATTTGTGTGAAGCACGGAGATCCCTTAGCGCATACCGCGTACGGGCCCAAGGGTGAGGGTGCGCGGGATCTCCAGATCGGCAGCATCCGTACTCACTCCGCGACCCGTGCACACAAGAACGCGGTGGAGAATCAGGAGAAGGCAGAGGCGGGGTAGGCGAAGCAGGCCACACTCACTAGGTGGCAGACCACGGACGCCTCCACCCGTCACATCATTCGGCTTCTCCACACCGCGCTCTTCGTCTGCAAGGCGGACGCACCCATAGCGATGTTCGTCCCGCTGTGCTGGTTTCTAGCGAAGGAGGGGTTACCAGACCTTCCTCCCGCTGGTGGCTACGGCGCGTACTACACAGAGTAAGTGGTGGCTAGCGTTGGTGAAATTGTTGTACTATGTATTCTGCACTCCTGACCTTTAACGACCTGTGTTTCCCCCTGGCAGTTACGGATTCAAGGAGAATCTGCGCGCACTCTCAACATACCTTCAGGAAACACAACGTCTGCACCTGCTTGAATCCCCGTGGATAGGGATTTCCCTCGACGAGAGCACGGACCGGGTGCATGGGAAGCACCTCATTCTTTACGCCACGTTCTTCCAGCGCACCACGGTTGTTACCGAGTTCTTAACTCTCATTACTGTTGACCGTTGTGACGGTGCCTCACTGTCATCGGCTGTCGTGCAGTATCTCACAGGTATCGGCGTCGACCTCCAGAAGATCTCCAGCGTCGCCTCTGATGGTGCCACCGTGATGGTCGGCAAGAACTGCGGAGTCGTGACACGGCTGCGACTGCGCATTCCGCATCTGGCCTCAACCCACTGTATCGCTCACCGGTAAGCGTCACCATTGTGTGCTCCGTGCTGCCTTCACAACTTGACTTGCTATATACTTACCCTCTGTCCGTGTGCCCTTATGTCCAGGGAGGCACTCGCTGCTAGTGATGCTGCTGAAGAGGTACCTGAGCTGCTAATGATTGACGACGTCGTGCGCGCCTTCGCTGACCACATCGGCCGCAGCAGCGTTGACTACCAGAATTTTCAAGAGATGCAGCGGATCTTCTGTCAGACAAATCTAGAGGCGCAGGGGATTAGCGATACCCGCTGGCTCGCCCATGGTGAAGCGATCCAGCGCCTGCTCGACGTGCTCCCTGTGGCCATAGTGGTGCTGAAGGATTACAAGGCGGACCTGTACGAGGTGGTTACCTCGTTCAAGTTCCACTGGCTCATCCGCTTTCTTGCGGATGTGCTGTGGGAACTTAACTGCCTCAACCAGCGCTTCCAGCAGCGGCAGGTAAGCGCCTTTGTCGCTGTCTTTTATGTTGTTGCAAGCCTTTTCGTGCACCACCTAACTCCTTGTCATGCCCTTGTGCAGGTGGACGTTACCCTTGTTGCGCACATCGTCCAGCAGACAAGGATGCGTCTGAAGACGCGGTATTCCCTCCGCGACCCTTCACACGATTTCGGCAGCGGGGAGAAAATGCAGCTTCCCCAGTTCATTCACAAGCACCAGGCGAAGGATAAGCGCGAGATGAAGGCGGAGGGCATAGACGGGGACGGGAATCCCGTCACGTTTGAATTCACACTGCACGAGCGCCCGCAGCCAGGACATGAAACGGATGGCGATGTCCAGGCGTGCGTCGAGCTGTCGATCAAGTACGCCCGCGCCATTGACAAAGAACTGGAGTGGCGGATGCGCGATCTGCAGCTGCTGGAAGGTACGAAGCTGTTTCGCACAGCTTCGTACGTGCCCGACGAAACGAAGCGAGTGGAAACGTTCAAAAAGTGGCTCGGCCAGCTGCACAAGTTGTACCACAACAAGTTGCCAGGTAAACCTATTGCTTGTCAAGAGCAAATCTTCAGACGTGGCTTGCTTGTCCGAGCACCTAAACCTGTCCGATGCTTGTTGGACTAATACCCCCCATTCCTACCCGTGTGTGCGAGCATCGGCCAAGCTTTCACCCCAACCCCGCCCCTCCACAGGGTTTGACTACAAGAGAGCCCTGCAGGAGCTGTGGATGTTTACATCCACAATGTTCTCCCAGCACAACAACGAGGAGTTCCAACAGGCGCTGACGAACATGCTGCGGGATGATGCGTGGCGCGTCTCCTTCCCCAACATCATGCGGATGTGGCAGTCAGTCGTCGTGCTGCCATTGAGCACGGTTGAATGCGAGCGCGGCTTCTCCAAGCAGAATCTGATCAAGACTTGGGGACGCGGCAGCCTTGGCGACACAAGCCTGGAGCATCTGATGCGTTGCTCCCTGCTGCGGTACGAGGTCGACTGGTTTGAGGTGGTCGCCATCTTTCGTGGAGAGAAGCTGAGGCGATCCACCAAGGAGTTTGACCCCACCAGGGCTTCACAGACCCAGTTTGTAGAAGAAGCTGTAGGCAGTGGGGGTGGCACTGAGTAGGTGTGTTGTGCATGCATGTGTTGTGTGTGTGGATTTCATGGACTCTATATGTGCTACTTGAATATGTCACCAAAAATAAGATCACTCTCAAAATAGACAGTAAAACAGGCTTAGCCTAAAACTACCCTGCTAGAATCAGGCTAGTGGTAGAGTTACCCTACTGGAAACAGGGTATAAATTTTTTTACCCTAGGGGTCTGCCTAAGGAGGGGCTGGTACCCTGATTCGCAAGGGTAGGCCTAAACCAATTTTGGGCCCCGGCTGGAAGCGCTCGTTCCGAGCGTTTTTCTTCCACCGGGTCACGCGGCTGCGCTTGTCTGGGCCTATTGCCAAGCCAGCAAGGGCGTGGGAGGGTTGCGAGCATCATTGGTCATCGGTGCTCGCGATTGAAAAGCGCCCGCTGCACTTCCTCCACATGCGCGGATCCTTGCGCGTTTTGAGGCTGGATGGAAGCGCTTGTTCCGAGCGTTTTCTTCCGCCGGACCAGGTAGTTTGTGGACCAGGAAGTTAGCGGACCAGGCCTTTAGGGGGGCAGTCCTTGCACGCGCCTTCATGTATACATGTGCGATATGTAACGAGGCTACAAAACAATTTGGAAGCAATACATTATCATACAAGAAGAAAGCATTCTCACTATTATTTTTAGCACCTTTGACATACAAAAGACGAGCCGTATATGGCAATGGTGTAGTTATGCTCTACTTGCTCAAACTATGGTGAGCCAGAAGTCAAGCAGCGCCAAAACCAGATGGTGCTGTGGCCCCGCGGCGGCAAGAAGTGGTAAGAGACGGCAAGGCCTCGAGGAAGAACTTGACCAAATCATCAAGGCTCACTTCCTCCTCTGTCTTCAGATCTAGATGCCGTACCTGATACAAGCACGGATGTCCACAGAGAGACCAGAGGCACAGATTGACTCCTCTCTCCATCTTTCACCCCTCCTCCCTTCCCTCCTATGTCTTCCCTTTCCTCTGTTCCTCTCCACTCATGTTCCGCTCTCTCACACTCAAAACACAGGGCGCACTCTTGCTTCCCACCCCCCTCTCACCTCTTCACCTTACCAACCTCTCATGCGAGAGCGAGACGCACCTTGGCAGAGTGGGTGTGCAGGCCGGCATCGGTGAGCAGCACGAGCCACTTGATGCCGTGCTCGTGCGCGTGCTCATACTGCTCCGTCAGGCTCGGCGCCCGCACACACACATACTCCGCCTGCCGCACATACACCGCACATCGGGCAGTGGGGAGAGGATTCCACAATGTCACAATCAGCATATCATCCCTCACTAAACAGTGTAGTGTATGAAATCTTCCACTGCCCACCAGGAACCTTTTGCTGCCACCAAGAGCTTGTTTTAATCCCCGCCGTTCAAAGCTACTAATCCTGCGCCCACAGCTACCTTGATTCCTGCCGCCCACAGCTGCGCAGAAACTTCCATCCTCTTGCTAAGCAGCCCCGCCCCTCCCCTGGCGCACACGAGCACATCTACCGCTGCCTGCCTGCTCCCCCACACACAGGCACAGGGGGGGGGGGGGGGGGGGAGGGGGTGGAGGGGTGAGGGGAGAGTGGTGCAGGAGAGGATGAGGGAAGGAAAGTGATGAAGCAAAGGGTGAGCCAAGAAAGTGAGAGGGGTTGAAAGAAGTAGGTGATGGAGGTGGGAGAGAGACGCGTGTGAGCGGGCAGGCACCTGGAAGTGTGGTGAGTGGTTGGGTGTGACGGCGCCATGAGCTTGTGTAACGCTACACTGAACCCCACCGCACCCACCGCCCCACTCCCCCCCCCACTGCCTCCTGCCCCTCTTTGCCGAGAGCCCTGCGCAGCAGAGGAGGTGTGGAGTGGAGTGGAGCACACGGCACAAAGTATCAAGGAGAGGGCCAGGCCACGCTGACGCAATGACAGGGAGGAGACACAGACACAGACATGCGCATACACGAGAGATGCAGACACGCAGACAAGAGACCAAGAGGCAGACAATAACACTGGAGGGTTACAGCAGGGAGCAGCAGACAAACAGGAGAGCACAAGGAGAGAGGAACAACATGCAAACAGCGAATGACGAAAGAAGAATAGGGGAAAATGGGGTGGTGCAGTGGAGCTACCCATGTCTCTCACCCCACACCACACCACACGCCCACCCCTGCAAGCAAGGAGGTCACAAGTCCCCGGCACTGCCAGACCATGCCCCCCACTTCGACTTCCTGCCCCTAACATGCATCCCCGTCTGAACAACCCACCGCTCCTCTCCCAGCGGCAGCAGCGGCGGCGGCGGCGGAGGAGGAGGAAGAGAGGTGGAGCAGCAGGGCATCGTAGCGGCCGCCCACGGCCACCCAGAGGGGCGGCGAGGACGACCAGGGGGCGGCCAGGGGGGATGGGGGCGAGGCGGAGAGCGAGCGAGCGGCAGGCAAGGAAGCATCAGAAGCAGGCACGGTGGTGCGCTGCGTGCTGATAGGGATTAGGGGGTGCTGCTGCTGGTGATGATGGTGGTGGTGCTGGTGATGGGGAGGTTGAGACGCCAGGTGCCTTGCGTGGACCTGAGGTGCCGCGCACGCAGGAGAACAAATGACGCAGGAGGGAGGGTGAACAAGGCTGGAAATAGGATCTGGAAGCAGGAAACAGGTGCAGCAAAAACAAAGAGGGCGCTTAAGGGAAATGGTAAGGGGGTGGGGGCGTTGGGAGGTGGACCTGGAAGAAGCATTTGGAGAAGTAGTGGTGGGAGGGCGCCATGAGCGCGTCGATGGTGGTGCACGCGGGGTGGATGCCCCACACTCGCAGCAGCGCCAGAAGCTCCCCCAGCTCGCCCAGCGCTGCCGCCACCAGTGGGCCTGGCGAGGGAAGGGGGGGAGGGTAAGACATGGGAGCAAGGGCAACAGGGGAGAGAGGGGAGATGGAAGGGAAAATGGAAAGACATGAGTGGGAGAACTAAGTTGGATGGGCGGAACTCATTGAAGTAAATGTTTCTTTTCGCATTGAGGCCCACATGGAACAGAGCATACCTGGTGGCAGCGCCCCTGTGAGCGCATACCTGCCATTGCCATTACCATTACCATACCATTACCATTACCATTACCATTACCATACCATTACCATTACCATTACCATTACCATACCATTACCATTACCATTACCATTACCATTACCATTACCTGGTGGCAGGCGCACAGGAACAGAGCATACCTGGAGGCAGCGCCCCTGTGAGGCGGGCCATGGCATCGTCTGCCGGCCCACTGAAGCGCTTCTCCACCGCCTGCAGGCGATCCACCACTGCCTCACTCAGCCCCACTCCCTGCCACCGCACCCCACCCACTCACCCACACAAGCAGGCGCACAGAAAGAGACACATAGGCACACACGCAGAAACGCTCAAACACACAAAGACACACTGATGGACAGACAGGCAAATGGACGATGGATCATGGAAGGACGGACTGACACGCACCTTCTCACAGCATGCAGCAGCACGCACGCACCTGCAGCAGCTGGCGGCGAACAAGAGGCCAGGCGGCCTTGCGGGAGGGGGCTGTGGGGGGGGAGCCGCCCAGCAGCGCCAGCAACTGCGCGCGTGCAGGGGGGTGGGTGCAGGGGGGGAGGAGGGGCGTGGCAGGGAGGCATGAACGCGGGTGGAAGGGTGAGAGGAGTGCAGGGTGGCCTAGTGCTGTGAGGCATGGAAGATGGTTGAAGATGGTGGGTGAGTGGTGGAGATGGTTGAAGGGGAGGGGAGCAGGCGGCAGGGGGAAGAGGAGTGACCTGGGCGACACTGGCGACTCGCGGTCGCGACTTTTGAGAATTCTCAAAAGTCGCACCTGCATGGCATGGAAGATGGCTGAAGATGGTGGGTGGTGTGGGTGATGAAGATCATTGAAGGGGAGGGGAGCAGGCGGCAGGAGGGAGGGGAGTGACCTGGGCGACACTGGCGACCTGTGGGCGTGTGACCCCCGCCCACTGCCAGATGGCTGACAGCAGATCGCGGTGGTTCAGCCGCACCTCCACCGCCCCCCATGCCGCCCCACTCCCCTCCACCACCTCCACGGCCACCTGCATGCAGCACGGCACGAGGCAGCAGGTAGAGAGGCAAGGCGGGGAAAAGGGTAAGCTGGAGCTGTTCTGTTGCAGCACTGGGGCGCGTGAATCTTGTTAGTGTGCAAGTGGGCACTTGTGTGTGGAGGGGGGTGGGTGGGACGCATTCGTGACGTGAGGTACATGGAAGACCATAGCGCTGCCTGAGAACGCACCTTGATGGCTTCAGCATCCGCCAGAACAGGCGTCCCTCCCACAATGTCAAAGTCTGCCTGCCACCCACCTCCACCGCAATGCACATGCCCGCACCACATCGCATGGCACGGAGCAAATTCAAAACGGCCAGGGGCATGGTGGGGGACAGGGGGTGGCAGCAAGAGAAGAAGAGATAAGCAGTTGGTTAGGCCATTTCTGGGCAAAGCTCAACTCAAGGTGTACCCTACCCTGCCATGCGCAGCACTCCTATGAGGCCCCAAGGAGCTAGTTAGCACGCCTATAATCAAATCCTGTTCAGCACTCACCAGAGAATGCTGTACACTAACCAAGATTGCCGAACACGGCGCGAGCAACACTCGTTACTTATACTTGTATCCCATGCCCTTACGCCCTGGACCTCTTGCCACCATCCCAGTTTCCCCCCTTTCCCCCACTCCCTGCGTGTCAACGGGTCAGACGGCCCACCTGCAGGTAGTCGTGAGGGGGGCGGCGACCGGGAGCGCGGCGGAAGACAGAGGAGAACTGGAAGCGCTTCAGAGACGAGGTCTGGGAGGGGAGGGGATGGGGAGAGATGGGGCACACGCGGTGTGCGAAGGAGCAGCGGGGTGAGAGAGTGAGATGAGCCCAGCAACGCCCAGCATGAGAGGACCAGAACACTCGTGCGGCATCGCGTGCATGGCATCACGTGCATGGCATCACGTGCATGGCATCACGTGCATGGCATCACGTGCATGGCATCACGTGCATGGCATCACGTGCATGGCATCACGTGCATGGCATCACGTGCATGGCATCACGTGCATGGCATCGCGTGCATGGCATCTCGTGCATGGCATCACGTGCATGGCATCACGTGCATGGCATCACGTGCATGGCATCGCGTGCATGGCATCGCGTGCATGGCATCCCGTGCATGGCATCGCGTGCATGGCATCACGTGCATGGCATCGCGTGCATGGCATCACGTGCATGGCATCACGTGCATGGCATCTCGTGCATGGCATCACGTGCATGGCATCGCGTGCATGGCATCACGTGCATGGCATCACGTGCATCGCATCACCTGTGTGGCGGCGACCCAGCGGGCGAAGGTGAGTCGGGTGTCGTAGCGCAGAGAGAGCAGCGAGCCCTGTGCGTCCACCACTCGCACTGCCAGCCTGGAGGGCCGCAGGGACAGGAAGGAAGAGCGGAAGAGAGATGAGAGAAAACGCACGGGCAGACCATGACAGAGCAGAACGAGAAGGTCAGCCCACACATAACATTGAGGGGGGTTAGGCGCAACATACCATAGAGGGTTGACGTACTCGTGGGTGCGGCGGTCGGGATACGCGAAGTCAACGATGCGAGTATCCGATCGCAGGGCGCCATGCTTCTGGAAGATGCGCTCCACGCCCGCCATGAACGCCTCTCTCCCCCCCGTCCACTGCACCGCCCCCCGCTCCCACTCCTCCTCCTCCCCCCCGCCCCCGCCCGGCAGCGCGCGCACAGGTGGTGGGGTGGGCGCGGAGGAGGGAGGGGTGGCGGGGAGGCGGGCGAAGATGGCGGCGAGCACGCGGTCATACACGGCGGAGGAGGAGGAAGAGGAGGAAAAGTCGTCTCCCGGAGACTGGATGGCACGCAGGATGCCTGCAGCGGCACACACGAGTGAGAGAGGGGCGAGGGCTATGGGAGTGAACACAGGATAAACCAGCAGGGAAGCACATGCAGGGAAGCACATGCAGGGAAGCACATGCAGGGAAGCACATGCAGGGAAGCACATGCAGGGAAGCACATGCAGGGAAGCACATGCAGGGAAGCACATGCAGGGAAGCACATGCAGGGAAGGTTGTGTGCAGGCAGGGAAGGGTGCAGCATGG
Source organism: Closterium sp. Naga37s-1 (assembly GCA_947471745.1). Lineage (NCBI taxonomy): Eukaryota > Viridiplantae > Streptophyta > Zygnematophyceae > Desmidiales > Closteriaceae > Closterium > Closterium sp. Naga37s-1. Next base: position 38,102 of record CANJKZ010000506.1, read on the forward strand.
GAAGATAAGAGGATCGCAGCGCAGTGAGAGTGACCCCCACCCCCACCCCCCTTTGGCGGGCGAGCACCCACCGTTGAGTGCCTCATCCTCCATGCGCGGCGGCATGAGGTCGCATCGCAGCACCTCCGCTGCTGACGGGCGGTCACTGGGTAACGGGCTCAGCAGCAGCCGCACCAGCTCTGCCACCTGCGGTTATGCATGCACACATGGGGGCGTGCATGCATGCGCGCGCGCGCACACACACACACACACACATACACACAGACACAGGCACATACAGGCACTTGGGTACACACAGAAACACACAGGCGCACACAGGCGGGCATTGGAGTGACCATGGGTGTGGCAGGGCGCACCTGGGGGTGCTTGGATGCCCAGTCGTGTGGAATGGTGCGGTGCAGCTTGAGGGCTGACAGCGTGTGAGCACGCTCCATGGCCGTGTGGAAGGGGTGCCAACACTCCAGCAGCACCACGCCCACACTCCACATGTCCACCTGCGCACCCCACCCGGGTCACACGGAGATGTCAGTCGCATGCCACGGCGTATGGATGCTCAGGGCATGGGTGGCGGCATTGACAAGCGTACAGGAGAGAGGTAAGAGATGACAGGGCGTGCGGGGTGAGGTGAGAGGGGTGCGGATGCTGCAAGAACGGACCTTGTCATCCACGTGCGCCCACCCCTGCTCCACCTCTGGCGCCGTGTAAAAGTACGTCCCCACCTGCCCCGTTGCCGACTGCCGCCTCTCCCCCATGCCCACCCCCGCCCTCCCCCCCCTTTCTGCACCCCCTTCAGGACTCCCCTCCTTTTCTGCCTCTTCGCCAGCATCTGTAGCATCGACCCCCTCCCCCAGCTCCGAGAACTTGGCTGCCGTGCAGGGTAGGGAGGTGGGGGGAGGACAGACGAGTAAAAGACACACAAGCAGGATCACGGAAAAGAAACGGACGAGAGCAAGAACAAAAGAAGAAAGAACGAAAACTAACTAATAAACTGACTAAACATGCAGATGACGCAACATGCAGGGGACGCAGGTGAGCGTGCAGGCGTGTGGTGTGGTCTGACCGACCGAGGCCGAAGTCGCCGATCTTGATGTCCCCGCGCGGGTCAACAAAGAGGTTGTTGGGAGTGAGGTCGCGGTGGATGATGCCCTGCGAGTGCACGTGCAGCAGCCCCTCCACCACCTGCCGCACCACCCGCCACGCCCACGCGCCATCCACCTCGTCCCCCCCCCGCGCCTCCAACACCTGCCGCAACGTCCTGGCGGGTACAGGCGCGGAGAGGTCGGGACAAGAGCAGACATGCGAAAGGAGAAGAGGGCTCAGGCCAAGAACACGCAAGTCAATTTGTCATGTAATTACATTTCATTCCATATATTTTGCAGGATAAGAGCGTTTGAACTCTGTCTGGTACGCCTCCTACACATACGCATACCGAACAAACTGATCAATGCATCACTTTGATTATACATACGGATTGAATGCCATTTGTTTTATGTTAGTTCACTTGATTAAACTTTTGCCTATTTACTTGCCATGTATTTTCATTTCATTCCATATATTTTGCAAGATATGAGCGTTTCAACTCTGCCTGGTACGCTCCCTACATATGCGCCAACCAAACTGATCAATGCATCACTTTGAGTGGCCATCCAAACTCCATCTGAACGCACCTGGGGCAGTACTCCATCTGAACGCACCTGGGGCAGTACTCCATCTGAACGCACCTGGGGCAGTACTCCATCTGAACGCACCTGGGGCAGTACTCCATCTGAATGTACAGGTATGTCGTTTCCCCCTCACCCCCTTTCCTGCCGTCCCTCCCCCCCGGCACGCTGTGAGAGTGGGTGAGGTCTGCATCACGTGTGAGCCACTCCGATGCCGACGCCAGCGACGTGCTGGCAGTGGGGCTCGCAGTGGGACTCGCGCTGCCCTCCGTGCCCTCTGTGCCCTCCATGTGGGAGTGAACGGGCAGGTGGCGTGTGGAGCGGCCGGCCCCGGTCTCGAACCAGGCCTGGTAGTAGCGCACCACGTGCTGGTGCTGCAGCCGCGACAGTGTTGCCACCTCCCTGCCATGGCCCCGCCGCACATGCAAGAGGGTCAGAGGTGAGAGGGTAAGAAGGTGAGAGGGTGAGAGTGTGGGCGGTTGAGAGGGCAAGAGGGTGAGAGGGTAAGGGGGTGAGAGGTTGAGAGTGTGTAGGGGAAGAGGGTGAGAGGGTGAAAGCGTAGGAGGGTGGGAGGGGCAGGGCACCTGAGGATCTTGGAGTTGAGAGCAGGGCTTTTGCCCCTGAGGGGAATCCTCTTGATGGCATACTTGCGCCCATCCAGCTTGTTCACACACAGCACCACCGACCCGAACCCACCCTTGCCTGCTCCACCCACACACAGGGGCAGCCCAGCACGGCCACAAGGGTTTCATGGCAGGGAACAAGTGGGAGGCAGTGAGAGTCACCAGGGAAGGCGGCATACAGAGCAAGCAAGGCATGGCATCGCGTCACTTAGCATGGCATGGCCTCACCCACCCAGCATAGCGACCTCCTCAAAGTCTGAGAGGTAGCGCGACCCTGACGCCTGCGCTGCTGCATCTGCAGCACTGCCCTCGCCCTCCGCACTGGCCGACCAGAACCGCTGCAGCGCCCGCTGCACCTGTGAGTGTGAGTGTGGCGTGACAGAACAGCACCGCAGCCGCACCCCTTGCATGCCCCGTTAGATGCCATGCCATGACAGCAGAGGCACACACACGCAACGCAGGAGCCATGCAAGAGCGCACACACAGCACAGCTGGTCCGGTGCATGCACGCATGCACAGACAGGTCAGGCGGAGGGAGTGCGAGAGAAGGCAGGGATGGGGGACGCACATGACATGGCATAGCATGGCGGCTCACGGATGGGTCAGCATGGGCATGGCGGCTCACGGATGGGTCTGCATGGGCATGGCGGCTCACGGATGGGTCTGCATGGGCATGGCGGCTCACGGATGGGTCAGCATGGGCATGGCGGCTTACGGATGGGTCAGCATGGGCATGGCGGCTCACGGATGGGTCAGCATGGGCATGGCGGCTTACGGATGGGTCAGCATGGGCATGGCGGCTCACGGATGGGTCAGCATGGGCATGGCGGCTCACGGATGGGTCAACATGGGCATGGCGGCTCACGGATGGGTCAGCATGGGCATGGCGGCTCACGGATGGGTCAGCATGGGCATGGCGGCTCACGGATGGGTCAGCATGGGCATGGCGGCTCACGGATGGGTCAGCATGGGCATGGCGGCTCACGGATGGGTCAGCATGGGCGTGCGCGGTGAGGCGGCGGGCAGGCTTGCTGAATACGCGGTGGAAGGCACGGTCGACAAGGCGCGGGTCGTGGTGCAGCAGATCCGCCACCCACTGCGGTATCACCTGCCCACGTTGATGCAAGCACACACATGCACACACACACAGACACGCACGCACGCACGCACACGTTAGATAGCTGCATCATCTCTCACTGTTTCCATTGCAATAACTAATCCTGCAGCGATTATTGCATGCGGTTACCTCAAAGCATAATGTTACCTCATGATAGGTGCTTACCACAAGCCATCTCGTTACCACAAGGCATGTGGGTTACCACAAGACACGTGGTTACCACAAGGCATGTGGTTACCACAAGGCACGTGGTTACCTTAAGGCACGTGGTTACGACAAGGTACGTGGTTACCACACGGCACGTGGTTAGCACAGCATGTGGTTACCACAAGGCACGTGGTTACCTCAAGAGCGTGCAGCTGAGAGGCGAGGGCAGGCAGGGCGTGGGGCAGAGGGCCGTTGTGGCTCGTGACCATGCGCAGCAGGTGAGCCTGCAGGGACAGGCAGGGGGATGGGCGGGACGGATGCAGAGACACGGTTTGGAGAGGATTGAAGAAAGGAATGCATGTTGGGAGGGCAGCAGGGGAATGCACGGAGCGAGCAGGGCGCAGGGTGAGAGGGAGGGATTACGAGGAGCAAATCGCGCTGGATCATGCCGGTGTACATGTCACGCGACCCATGGCGCTGCGCTCCCGAGGCCGATGCTGATGCCAGCACCGCAGCTGCAGCTGCAGTGGCTCCCTGCGCTGCTCCCCTCCCATCTGCACCCACTGCCGTTCCTCCATCCGTTGAAAAACTTCTTCCTTCACTCTCTTCCTCCTCCTCCTCATCGTCCTCCTCCTCCTCTTCCTCACTCTGCTCGTCCTCCTCCCCCTCCTCCTCGTCCTCTCCACCACCACCACCCTCCTGCTGCGTGCGCACGCCCCCTGCTCCCCTGTGCCTCGCTCTGCTGGCTGTGCTCCTCTGATGGCCCACCAGCTGCTCCACCTGCCACATGCCCCCACATGCGCACACATGCACACACACACATGGAGCAGGCAGCAGGGAGCAGGGAGCATCGAGGAGGGAACAGACGTTCATGGGGGGAACTGGAGCCCAGGTGCTAAGCCAATCAAGTGCAAGGTGATTGAGAACCCTAGTGCACCCCTAGCCCCAACCCTCCCCCCCACACACTCACCTCTGCCAGCACCTGCATGCTCCGGAGCCCTTCTCTCACTCGCCGAATCAGCTCGCCCACCGACCCCTGAGTATCCTCCTCCCCTCCCCCCGACGCCGACAGGGTCACGGCAGAACACCCCAGCGGCCACGCGCTGCTGGACGCGGATGGGGCAGTGGAAGGGGCAATGGTATCAGAAGCAGATCCATCGGATGCACTGTCGCCCCCATGCTGCCACAGCCCCATGCCCCACTGTCGCCCTCTACCGCCGCTGCTGCCTTGGCTCTCCTCCTCTCCACTCTCTTGCTCCTCTTCCTCGTCATCCTCCCCCTCCTCTCCCTCGTGTGACGACTCACTTGCTTCTTCGATCTGCTGCCTCTGCATCTTCACCCCACCACCCATCTTCACCCCACCACCCATCTTCACCCCACCACCCATCTTCACCCCACCACCCACGCCACCCGGCCTCCCCACACCACCCCCGACACCAGCCGCAGGAGTGCCTCCACCCCTCCCTCGCCCTGCTTCCCCGCCTCGCCACTCTCCCCCTGTCCTGCCACCGAGTCCCCCTCTTCCTCCTGCACTCGCTCCTCTTCCTTTCCCTCTCCCTTCACCCTCCACCCCGCCCCTCCCAGCCCCCCGCTCCTGACTGCCCCCCGCGCCTCTGCCCCTCCCTGCGCCCCTGCCTCTGCCCCTGCCCCTGCCTGCGCCCGCAGCACCCGGGGCAGGGGGCCAGGCAGAGGGAGCGAGGGGGGGGGCAGAGAGGGGGTCGGAGAAGAGACCCGCGTCCACACTGTCCTCCCACGCCCACGCCTCCTCCCACCGCTCCTCCTCGCTCTCCGCCTCGCCTTCTGCCTCCTCACGATCGCTGCCCGCCTGCAAAACGCAGGGAACGCAACGAGTCAGCGGTGGCGGCGATGGGGAATGGGTATGGAATGGGTAAGGAATGCAGAGACACATGCAGTGCAGCACACAGAGTGACAAGGCAGCAGGTGAAGGGAGATGAAGGAAGCGCACCTGCGTGGGAGCGAGCGGGTGGTGAGTGGCGGGTGACAGTGAGGAGAGGCGGCGAGAGAGGAACTCCTGAGCTGTCTCGGCGAGGTTGAACACCGTCACCCGCCCCTCCCGTGCCGCCCGTGCTGCCTGCATGACCACAGGCCGTGTGCAGCACGCATGGTCCAGTGAACACTCAAGGGTGAGTGGCAATGCACAGGCACACAGCAATGGGCCCAGCCACAATGGAGAGGCGGACTTGGAAGCAAGGAGGGACAAACGCAAGGGGCGCGGAGCGGCAGTGACGGAGAGCAAAGAGGTGCGTGTTGTCCCTCGCCCCTGTGCCTCCCTCGCCCCCTGTGCCTTCCTCCCCCCCTGACCCCCCCCCCACCCACCTGGTCGTGCAGCAGTGCCACCAGCTCCACCACGTCTTCCTGCTGCAGCCCCTCCCGCGCCTCCACTCGCAGCTTCAGCGCCCGCCTCGGATACCCCGCCACATACCTGCACGAGGGGCGCGGGCAGGGGGAGGGGAGGGAATGAGTATGAGGGAGTGGACGCGGCCATCTCTCCCGCTGCACCCCTCCACGTGCGCCCACGTGGTCGACGGCACACCACGCTCTCTGAATCTCAGTACCTCACTGCCACCTTGCCTCACAATGTTGCCTCACAGCGGGCTTGCCTCACAGCGGGCTTGCCTCACAGCGGGCTTGCCTCACAGCGGGCTTGCCGGGGAGCGCGCTCACCTGACGACGAGGTGCAGGGAGACGGCGTCGAGGTTGGCGTGGGCGGCGAAGGAGTAGTGCGGGCGCAGCAGCAGCGCGTACTCCACCAGCGGCCGCTCCAAGCGCAGCTCAAAGTCGTCCGCGAATATGGCGGAGCTGCCCAGGGCGGGGGGGGGAGGGGGGAGAGGGGGAGGGGGGGAGGGGGGGGGGGGGGGGGCGAGGTGAAGGAAGGGAAGGCGTACAGCGTGGAGTAACGCGGAGGGGCGAGAGCACGCGCAGGGAGCATTGGAGGGAGCACAGGTCAGAGGTCTGACGGCAGAGAGCAACGATGCTACTGGCGTGCAGCAACGTGGCTTCCTACATTGCTACAGAAATACAATTCGGCAGCGCTTGGCCATAGTCTCAGCTCAGCATCCGTTCACAGCGGGGAGGCAGGGCGTAAATGGCGGGGAGGGGGGCGCGTACATGGCGGTGAGGCGGGGCGTACATGGCGGTGAGGCGGGGCGTGCATGGCGGGGAGGCGGGGCGTACATGGCGGGGAAGGGGGCGGCGCGTACATGGCGGTGAGCTCGTCGAGCTGCTGCGCGCGCAGCTCCTCGTCCTCATCCTCCTCGTCCCGCCGATGCCGCCCGGCCCCGGCGCGACCACCTCCGCCTCGATGGCCGCGCGCCTTCTTCTTGCCCGCCATGCGCGCACACGTGCTCGCCGCGCGTCACACGCGCGTGTGAAGCGGCAACATCACTCCCTTTGAGGAATCTCGAGCACTCAGTGAAACCTACGCAATTAGCTCTCGCACTCGTTCAGGCGTGCTTCTGCGTTCGGTGACAATGCTGTTACATGCAATACAGAATCCGTACAAGCTGATAATTTTACGGAAGAAGCAGCCTGACATTATTCTCCGAAAGACATTTGAGAATTTTGCCGCGGTGAGTTCATTTGTGGTGCCACTGCCGTGAATTCCACGCCAGCTGCGCCCCTTCCAACTTCTAGGAGACTCCGTGGTACTGTGCGGTGCAAGCCCTAGAAATTCGACGACTTCGCCTGCATCGTTCTTTGTGATTTCGCAAACTTCGCCCACTGCATGTAAATCCTTGCTGGCGAAACGACTTTCCGAATTCCAGAAACGGTAGGATGGTGGTGTTGGCGGGAAAGGGAACTCGGCAGAATCAATGAAACATCTGTTGCTGCTGCTCAGTGCTCACCCCTTCCGCTCCTCTCTCTCATCAATTGCTTGCTTGCCCTTCGATCCGCGACCCCACGCGTCAGTTCCGCACTAAAATTCTCGTGATTCCTCAGTCATCAGTGATTAATTTGTTTTTCCCCGCCAGCGGCAGCAGGCTTCGCGATGGCATCGGAGGGGGGGCAGTCGCCGGAGGTGGAGGGCGAGGCGATGGTCACTGTGGTCATCAAGAACCCTTCCGCGTCGTCGCCGGGCGATTTTAGGACGCGAGTGCGAGCGGCGGGCACGGTGGGCGACGTGAAGCGACAGCTGCAGGAGGAGTACGCGGGGCACCCCGACCCCGCGCGACAGAAGCTGATCGTCGCCGGCCAGCTCGTGAAGGACTCGCTCGTCGTCCGCGACGTATTTAAACAGGTCCGCTCGCACGCTGTGCTCCGGCCGTCTCAGTCGTTTAACGCGCGGTTGCGCGCTGATTGTTATCTTAAGGCATGCGGCGGAGTTATGCGCCTAGAGTTGTCGATTAGAGTGATGGTGGGCGAAAGAGCTGTGGTTGCTGCCGGAAATTCTTATTATTCGGGAGCGCGAGCCTAAAGATTCAGTCAGCATGATTTGCTTGTTCCGTCACGTGCAATTGCGTCAGGGGAAAGGATGTGCTTGAGTGTGACTCGTTTCACTTGCCACCGATCTCTGCCCTCCCCTCTCACCCCCTGCGCTCCTCCGCGCGCAGAAGAACCTGAGCGAGCCCCAGGTGATGCACCTCGTCGTCTCCTCCGCTCCCCCCGGCGCCTCGTCCGCACCGTCCTCTGCGCCGTCCTCCGCGCCCTCCTCCGCGCCCTCCACGTCTCATTCCAGTCGCTCCGTCTCCCCCACGCCCTCCTCCTCTGCGCGCGCCCACTCGCGTGCCACCCTCCCTCCCTCCAACCTCGCTCTTGCTCCGTTCCCTGCCGCGCCTGCTCCTTTCTCTGCCTCGCCTGCTCCAATTCCTGCGCCCGCCGCCGCCGCCTCAGTGCAGCGCGCAGGCGCTGCCCCGGGGTCCGGGCAGGCGCAGGCAGTGGAGGCGGGCGCTGCAGCGCCGCCCGCTGCAGCTGCGGCGCCCGCTGTGGCTGCTGCTGCAGCCGCGGGTCCTGGCGCAGCGGATGGGGGGCTTACAGCGGGCGGGGGAGAGGCAGGAGGGCCAGCACCCACAGCAGCAGCAACAGCATCGGCAACAACAGCACCCACAACTCCAGCGGTTTCGCAGGCCGGTGCTGGTGGGGGAGGAGAGCAGCAGCAAGCCATCCTTCAGGTGACCGTTCACTCGCTTTTGCGCCCGCTTTCTGTCTTCCCCCTCCCCCCCCGTTCTCTACCCTCGCCTCTCCTCTCTCCCGTCTGCTCTGTTCACACACGCCCCTGTACCCTCTCCCCGCCCGCCCCCTCCCCCGTGCTGTCCCCCCCGCAGCTGCTCGGCGCGCTGCAGCACAGCGCGCCCACGGGGGTGCCGCCGCTGCCCTTCATGGCGCCGCCGCTGCCGGGCCTGCCGCCGCCATACTCGCCTTTCATGCTGCCGCCCTTCGTGCCGCCCCCCGACTCTCCCATGCCTGCACCTGCCCTCTACCCTCCTCTGCTGCCCTCGCCTCTTCTGCCCCTCTCTATGCCACCCATGCCCTTCCCCTTCGCTTTCCCTTTCCCCTGGCCCTCCCCTCCGCCCGTGCCCATGCCTGGTGATCCCCTCGCACCCATCGCCTTCGCGCCTCCCATGCCTCCCTTCGCCTTCCCACCCGCCATGCCTCCACCGCACCCATTCGCCAGCTTCAGCAGCAGGTGAGCTGTGCTGTGAGAGTAAGCGGCATCATAGCAGTGCAAGAGGCATCATAGCAGTGCGAGAGGCATCATAGCAGTGCAAGAGGCATCATAGCAGTGCGAGAGGCATCATAGCAGTGCGAGAGGCATCACATTAGTGCGAGAGGCGCGTTTATCCCTTCATGCTTACAATACTACTGAATTGCTTGTCCCATTCAATCTTGAGCCTTCATTCATATCGCCATTTCTTCTCCACACCCCACCTCTGCCGCTTCCCCTGCCTGCTCTGCCTGCCCATGTGCCTCTGCCTTCCCATGTGCCTCTGCCTGCCCATGTGCCTCTGCCTGCCCATGTGCCTCTGCCTTCCCATGTGCCTCTGCCTGCCCATGTGCCTCTGCCTTCCCATGTGCCTCTGCCTGCCCATGTGCCTCTGCCTTCCCATGTGCCTCTGCCTGCCCATGTGCCTCTGCCTTGCGCTCCAGCCCCGCTCCCCCTACTGTCGCGGCAGCACACACCCAACAGCAGCACCCACCTGCTGTGAGCCACGCTCCACCACCGCCTGCACCACCACTAGCAGGGGCAGCGGCGCCTTTGCCTCAGGCAGGGGCAGCGCAGCCCCATCAAGGTGCGGTGGGAGAGGCAGCCAACGCAGCAGCGGCGGCAGTGCAGCAGCACGTGAGGCAGGCGGGTGCAGTGGGCGGGGTGGAGGAGGAGTGGCAGCAGCAGCTGCAGCAGCGGCTGCAAGCCGTGATGCAGGCAGTGCGGCAGCAGCAGATGGCAGAGCACCACGCCGCCATGGCCGCTGCTGCTGCTGCCGCCGCTGCTGCACAGAGGGGAGGCGCAGGAGGGCTTGCAGGGGTGCAAGGAGGAGGCAGGGCGGCGGGGGATGCAGCAGCGCATGTGGGGGTGGGGGGGGCGGCAGCAGTGGAGGGCGCGCCTCGAGTGCGGCGCATTCAGTTTGCGATCCGCATCGACCTCATGCTGCTGCTCAAGCTCACGCTGCTCGTCTATGTGTTCGGCCAGGGCGGGGGTTACCGCCGCTTCTTTGCTCTCATTGCTGCTGCTCTCTTCATCTACCTGTAAGCCGCTCTCTTCAGCTGCCTATGAGCCGCCCTGGCTCTCCTCGTTCTCTCACACCAGGATGCGCCAGTGGTGTCGGCTCCTCACCTCTTCCCCATCCTCCTCACACCCTCTTCTCTGCACTCTCTCCCCCATGGGCAGGTACCAAGCGGGTGTGCTGGCGCCGCTGCTGCGGTGGCTCTCCCACCGCGCTCAGGCCGCCATGGGCCTGCCTCCCCACCCCCCCCACGCCGCTGCCGCCCCCAACGCTGCTGTGCCACCCCAGGCTGGGGCTGGGGCTGCAGGGGGTGGGGGAGGGGCGGCAGGGGCGGAGGGAGGTGCCGGCGGGGCGGCAGGTGGTGTGCAGGGCCAAGCAGGTGCGAGGCTAAGTGCTCTCTGCCCCACCCCTCTTGCCTGCCCACCCCTCTTCCATACCCCACCCCTCTTGCCTACCCCACCCCTCTTCCATACCCCACCTCTTGTGCCTGCCGTTGCTTGACTGCGACCCCTCTCTTCACTGGCTGCTGCTCGCCTTGCATTTCATGCTCCGCTATTCCCAGTCCCCATCTTGGGTTGGCTCTCTAATTGTGTGTCTCATCCTTTGTTTCATCTTGTGTGTTGCAGCCGCTCAAGCCTTGCAACAGCAGCCACCACAGCAGGGAGTGCAGCAGCAGCAGCAGCAGCAGCAGCAGCGGCGGCGGGGGTGGCTACAGGAGGTGCAGGTGTTTGTGGTGGGTTTCCTCACATCGCTGCTGCCTGGCTTCCAGCCGCCCGACCATCTGCCTGCCGCCCTGCCGGCCCAGGGCGACCGGCCTCACCAGGATTAGAAATGAAATGTCAACTTCAGTTACTCGGCTCAATGGACAACAGTCCGTCCAAGTATCTCAATTGAAATATTCTAACCTTTTTTTTTTAACTATTTGCACAAAAGCTACATTGAATCGAACTATTCCGTCACCTTCCATCGACTTCCGCCGAACCACTCACAGGTTCGCTCACGGATGGCGCGTACATTGCACCATTTTCCTAGCTTTTCCTGCGCCACACCCTAATTTCCATCACCGCAACAAATCTTTCGCGCGAGCGCACTCGAGTCGGCACGCGGGAACCCCTAGAGTCTCAAACTCCTCACTCCTTCCAATCCCCCCCCACGGGCGCGGCAGCGACGGTCCCTGCACCGCTCGTGGCAGCTGTCATGGCGTCCCCCCACTCAGACGCAACTGACTCCCAATCGGACGGCTCAGATTCGCCAATTCTCGTGGAGCGACCGGGTCCGTCCGATGTGACTACGGCAGGCGAACTGGCAGACAGGGAGGCCGCAGGGGGCGCAGCCGCTGGCGGGGCGGAGGCGAAGGCGGACGACTCGTCCGCGGGACCATCATGCAGCGATGGCGATGGCGCTGCGCGCAAGGAACGCGCGGAGCCCCCCGGGCAGGAAGAGGCGGAATCCGCAGCGGCGCTGGTGGCGCCGTCGAAGGCGCAAGAGCGAGATAGAGGCGCGGCGGGCGGGTCGGCGCAGGGCGAGGTCGCGGCGGCTGTGGGGCAGGTGGCGGCGGGAGTGGCGGCGGGCGTGGCGGGGCTCGCGAGCAGCGCGGGCGCCGAGGCAGCCGCCGTCGTGAGCAGCCTGGGCGAGCGGGTGAGTGAGGGGGGGGGGGGAGGGGAGCGAGCGGGGGAGTGGCAAGGGGCGAGCGGGGGAGTGGCAAGGGGCGAGCGGGGGAAGGGCGAGCGAGTGCGGGGCGAGCGGGGGAGGGGCGGTCGGGGTGAGGGGGGCAGTGGTGTGCGGCATTGATGGCATTCCTTGGGGCCCTTCCCTGCCCACGGCCTCACCTGCACGACGCCACCACTCCTCTCAGCCCCTGCCCTCGTCTCCCTGGCGTGCATGCGAGTGCGTGCGTGATTGTGTGTTTGTGTGTGAGTGTGTGCATGTGTGCCTGCATGTGAGTGTGTGCCTGTGCGTGCATGTGGGTGCGCGGTGCATGGGAGCGCGTGGAGCAGGTGACAGGTCTCAGCACGGGCTTTGTGTCGCTCTTCAGCGTCTTTGACTCCGCCATCGCATACCCCTCTGACGCCCCCACTGCCCCCGCCGGGGGCGCTGGAAGCACAGCGCAGGCAGAGGCGCACAAGGCGAGGGGGGGTGGTGATGGCAGGGGGGCGGGGGGCGCGGAGGAGGAGGCGCGGGAGGGGGCGGAGGGGAGTGCACGGTCGCCCCACCCGTCCAGAGCCATCGACCTGCAGGCCATCTTTGGCCTCCCCACCCATGAGACCCTGCTGGAAGGTGCGTGGAATGTTCCATGGGAGCCGTGCATGCTGTGCTGCTGTGCCAGTTGTCCCCTTTCCTCAACACTCCCTCCCCCATCCTCCCCCCTCCATTCCTCCTGCCGCATTTTCACAGCCATCATCTCGTGCTTGCTCACTCACACTCCACACCGCCATCCATCGACTTCTTTCCCCTTCTCACCCTCACCTCCGTACGCCCTCCTCGCACCTCTCCCTTCTCGCCGCACTGCGCATCACTCCCCTCACCCCCACCCCCACTCCCCTTCTCACTCCCCTCGTCTCCCCCATCCAACCAGCCTTCCCCTGTCGGCTGCTGCAGCTGTACCGGCCAGTGCACAACGCCTTCACACCGGACATGAGGCGGGCCTTCAGAGGCACGCTCTACATCACCCACCAGCACGTCTGCCTCTGCCTTGACGACAGTGCCCGCCGCATCCCCGTGAGTGCCCTGCCCCTCATCCAGCAGCCCGTTTATGCTCCACAACCCCGTCTCCCTTTGCCTCGTCTCATTGCATTCAGCATTTGCTCTCTCCCTTCCCCTCGCCCATTCCCTTGCTCTTGCTCCCCGTCCTTGCCCACTCCCGTGCCATCGCCCACTCCCCTCCCCACATTCGTCTCTGTGCGGGGTGGGCCGTGCCATGTGTGTGCTGGGGTGGGCCGTGCCATGTGTGGGCTGGGGGGGGCCGTGCCATGTGTGGGCTGGGGGGGGCCGTGCCATGTGTGTGGGGAGGGGGGGCGGTGGGGCAGATCAAGCTGGAGGCAGCGGAGGTGGCGGGGGTGGGGAAGCAAGTGGCGAGGCGGGGGGACAGCAGCGACCAGCTCAAGATCGACCTGTCAGGCGCGCACAGCTCGGTGGGTGCTGTCGGGAGCTCTCATCCCTCCACCCACCCTGCCCTCATCGCCACTGCCCATGTTTCCTCTGCCGCACTCCCCCCCCTCCCTTTGGCTCCCTGCCTCCCTCGTCCCCCCCTCCGTTCTCTCCCTCACCCCCTCTCCCCCATGTTCCCCTCGCCCCGTGCCCTCGCGGCCCGCTCACAGCTACTGCTGCAGGACTTTGCCTCCCCCGACGTGCTCGACAGCGCTCTTGCTCTCCTCGAGCACATCACCTCCTGATGCCGCCCCGCCCCACACCCCACCGCTTGCCGCCCCGCCCCACACTCCACCGCTTGCCGCCCACATCTTGCCGCCCACATCTTGCCGCCCACATCTTGCCGCCCACATCTTGCCGCCCCGCTTATGCCGCCCCGCCTCATGCCAGCCTGCGTCAGCCTACAGAGTGAGGTCGGCTGCAGCGCCTGGGGGTGCATGTGTGTGCCTCATGGGATGAGCCATCGGCATGGTAATGGTAACGGTAACGTGCGGTGCTCTCAGCACACCCTCTGCCACATTACAGCTCATGGCACGGGCTCAGGATCCCATTTGGGGCATGCACAGCCACATGAGGCGCGTGCTCTCGTGCTGCCTGTTACTTCCCCACGTTAGAGTGTTTTCGGATGGTTTTGCATTTTATAGTAATCATATATATAGAACCACTTTACACAGGCCTTCTAGGCTACTATATGCAGTACAGGTCAGGGATCGTCGTACGCATGCTATGCTATGCAGGGGTAGCGGGACTAGGGTGGTGCGAAAGCAGTGCTCCATGATCCACGCAGGGCAGCAGGGCACAAGTCATGGGATGCAGGTGGAGTGTGTGCATGTGCTGTCACAGGTGAAAGCCACGTGGGCTGGTCAGCTGCTGCTGCTGCTGCTGCAGCCCAGAGTGCTCATCCTGTCTGCTGCCGCCACCACTGCTGCCGGCACCGCCCACCAACGCCTTGTCTGCCTGCAGACTGAACGCAAGCTGATCCATCTCCCCCATCACGTCCCCCCTCTCCCCCATCACGTCCCCCCTCTCCCCCTCGCCGTACCCGCCCTCCCTGCCACTGCCTCTGCTGCCGTCCGACTCGCCCCTCTCCATCTCGCCCCCACCGTCGTCCCGCCGGCTGCCCCCGTCCTCGCCCCCGTCGCTGCGGTCGTCACGCGCCTCGCCGTCCTCGGCGCCTCGCTGGCGCTCAAAGCGGCTCACAAAGCGCTCGATTGCCACGTCGGGGTGCTGTGCTGCCACCACCTGGGGACGCCAGGGAGGGGAGAGGAGAGGGGAGAGGAGAGGGGGATATTGGAGCATGAGGGGGTGGCATGCTGCTGCGCCGCGGCTCACAAAGCGCTCGATCGCCACGTCGGGGTGCTGCGCTGCCACCGCCTGGGGGGTGCACGGGGAACGGCAGGAGAGGGGAGAGGGAGAATGGAGCATGAGGTGGTGAGCATGGGGGTGTGCTTCGCTGACCTGCACCGGGGCGGACGTACACCGGGGCTGACCTGCACCGGGGCGGACGTACACCGGGGCTGACCTGCAGCTGCGGGTGCACGTGGGGTGACTGACCTGCACCTGTTGTGGCGTGCACTGGGCTGATCTGCAGTTGCTGTTGCAGGTGGCGCATGTAGTCGATGGCATCGTCCAGCATGTCCGCCGTGTTGGCCTGCTTGTCTTTTGAGTCGACTCACAAGCTGCACATGCACGTGGGGAGACGGTCTCACCTGCAGCTGGGTCTGCAGGTGGCGCATGTAGTCGATGGCATCGTCCAGCATGTCCGCCGTGTTGGCCTGCTTGTCCGTGTTTGGCACCAGCTCCGCCAGCCGCTTCATGTTGTCTGCTATGCGCGACCGCCGCACCTGCACCACACAGACGTGCGCATGGGGCGTGGGGGTTGAGGTCAAGGCTAGGCAGCAGCAACTCCAGTGTGGATAGTGCAGTGCAAAGCGGTGCTCAGCAATGAAGGCTGGTGGAAGGAGAGGCAAAGGAGTGTAAAGAGGGCTCGTACCCGTTCTGCAATGCTGCGAGGGTGGGTAGCGCAGCCTCGCTTAGCGCGGATCTTACACAGCACGCCATCCTCAGACGCCAGCAGCCGTCCGGTCGCCGCTGCCCGCGCCACGTCCTCCCCCAACCCCGCCGCCATGCGCCCAAGATTCAGCGCCCCCGGCCCCGCCACAGCGGAAATCCCCCCCAAGCCCGTTCTGTGCGCCTTTCCCCCGCCCTCGCTGTCGCGGAACGGTCCGCCTGCCCCTCCCGGCGGCGCCATCCGCTTGGAGCGCGGCAGCAGCTGCATCTCCCGCTCCTCCGCCGCCCGCTTCTGCTGCGCCGCCGCCGCTGACTCCCCCGCGGGGGGCTTGGAGGCGCCACGCGACGGGGAGGAGAGGGGCGCGGAGGCGGAATGCGGGGGCGCGTGGGAGGGGGCGAGGCCGGCGCGCATGATGGCGCCGAGCTGGCTGCTAAAGTCGATTCCGCCGGGCACCGACGCGCTTGGGGGGGCGGAAGGGGGGAGAAGCGCGTGTGAGGGGGAGGGCGCGGAGGCAGTGCGGGCGAAGGGGAAGGCGGAGTGGGACGGCGGCAGGTGCTGGTCGGGCTGTTGCGCGGAGCGCGGTGCGGCGGACTGCTCCATGGTGCTGGCTGGCGCGAGCTCCAACGCCGCCAGGCCTGGCGGAGGGACGGGCGCAAGGAAATGGGACGGGCGCAAGGAAATGGGACGGGCGCAAGGAAAGGGCGCAAGGGACGGGCGGGTGAGAAGCGCGAGAACGCAGATCATGCATCGCGTAGTGGGCATCGCGCACAATGCCTCTTTGGGAGCGAACATGATGCACGCGCAGTAGTGGGAATCGATTTCACCCGTACCTGAGTGTTGCTGCAGCCATGACGACAGCATCCCGGACGCCGCGTCGTTCGCGCCAATTGCGCCACTGCCACTGCCCATGCCGCTGCGCGCCGAGCCGTCGCAGCCAGCCAACGGCAGCACCGCCAGGTGCCCCTGCCCGTGACGCGCGTCGCTGGGCGCAGTGCTGCCGCTGGGTGCGCCCCTCGCAGCGGGCGCGGGCGCGGACTGACCGAAGAGGCCGGAGAAGTTGAGCAGCGCCGCGGACGCTGCCTGCGGTGCGCCGTCCGCGCCCGAGGCGGGAGGAAATGCGGCGAAGTTGAAGCGGGACCCTCCGACGGAGGAGAGATCAGCCGCGGGATGCGCGGATGCTGACAGATCGCGAGACGCCGACACGTCGGAGGACGCCGACACGCCCGCTGCTGCCGCCGCCGCGGCGGCTGCGTGATTCCCGGCGAGAAAGGCGTCGATGGAGGGAATCGAGGAGGGGAGGCCACCCGCCGCGGCGGACGACTCCCCCAGCAGCCCGAACGGCAATGCGCCCGCCGCGCTGCCGCCCGCCGCTGCAGAAGTAGCGAGGCCGCGCGAGTAGAGGAGGTATGGATAGGCCGCCATGCCCATGCCGCCCATGTGATTCAGCTGCGAGTCCATCGCGCTCGCCGCCAGCGCAGCACTCATCCCCGCCGCCGTGCCGCCCGACGCGGGCGCGCGAGACGACGCCCACGGGCCCGCCGATGCCGACTCGATGTTGAAAGCCTCTCCGCCCGCCACCGTTGGTGCTGGCGTGTGGCGCGGCTCGAGTGCGCTGGAGGGGGAGAGAGATCGGGACACAGAGACGACGAGGAAGGGAATTATTAAACGTGCATTCAAAAGGGAGACGTGCGCAGAGTGTAACCATAATAGAAGAAACTATCAGGGAAGTTGGTTCAGCCTGAACAGTTGGAAACGCTGAGCATTTTAATATAACGTAGGGAGCGACGCGAGGCTCACTGGGGAGACGATTGATGCAGCTGTGACTGTAGCTGAGCGAGAGCCGACTCTATGTGCGCTGTAGGGGTCGTGGGAGTGGTGCGTAGGTTGCTCGATTGAACTTTGTGCATCACAGTGCCACTGGAAGCGAGGACGCGAGACCAGAGACTGGAGAGATTGTCCTCTCCTCCTGCCATTGCAAACTGAGCAGAATTGGATTTTGGTCACAGATTGTACTCTGTTTGGTGCTGGCGGTGCACAGGAATGGTTATGCAAGATGGCAAGTGTGGAGCGGAGTGGAGCCAAAGTGAACAGACGGAACGGCTTTGCGGACTCCCTCCACCACGCTTTCGTGCGGGGAGACCCACCCACAAGTGGTTTGCTCTGCCCGGCTGCGAGCAGCTGTCGTGTGTGCCGCTCGCCGGTGGTCGTGGAACCAGCTGCTTCCCGTACGGCCCTGGGGAATCTTACAGTGCTGGCTGCCCGTGAATTCTTACCTCAACTCGCAGGGTAAATGAAAGGGCAAGTTGTCCAATGGAGGCTATGTTGATATTCATGCACACCCCACCTTTTTCTCCCTCGAAAACTAAACGTTTCCAGCATTCAGTACAGTACAGGCAGCACTTGTGCCAAATGTGGTCATACCTATCCCGCATGTGTTCAATTGAATTTGCCTGCTCAAGGGAGTTCAGAGAACTACAGTTCACAGGCAGAGCACGCCAGCGCCGAAAGCACTGCAAGTGTTCCCAGCCAGACCGATGCAGAAAGTTCACTTCAAGTTGCCCCAATCCGATCGGCCGCATCAAGAAACGGCCTTGACCGTCAGGAATGACGAACAACCTGCCGTGTCACTTGAGCAATTGCTTGCTTCGAGCCCTGCCTGGACACTTGTTGAAATTAATGCTCGGATAACTGGGACTGGTTTGGAAAAGCATTCACACGACATTATGTTTGAATTTCCATCATTTGGATTACCTGCCCGTGACGGCCCAGGGGTACCTCGATGTCAACGCTGCGCTTGGGGGGAGTGACTTGTCCGTTGCACAGTCCATGAGAATTTCAAACCAGACCGGTTTGCTGCTCGCTTGCACAAGCCAGCTCTGTCCCGCAGCCGGCCAACAGTGCAGCTGCCAACTGGCTTGTCAACCGCAAGCGATCAAGCGTGTCTTTGGTTCAACCACCACAGTGAAGTTGAGCTTGAAATGGAGAGTAGACTGTACAGCTTATGGGCGCTGAGCAAGGACGCGATCTTCGTGCTGGTTGGCTAGAATTTTAGCTGATGCTGTACACGTCAGCTCTGGCAATTTTGATGCGCGGTTTGAGATTCACGCTTGTGTCCAGGAGCTGGGACAACGACAAATGTTGATGAATGAAATCATCACAGATAACAAATGCATGCTCCCAGCCGAAAGGTTCCCTCGACCTGGACCCAGAATGCTGCTGAGGTCAGTCCTCACCCTCCAATCACGCTCGACGATATTTTCCATTCAAATGCGTATGCTGCCAAAGCCCACACTTCAGAAGGTTGTACAGTTCCCCAAGCGTGTAAGTACACCAAACCTCCGCCAGATTCTTTCCTCCTAATGTTCCATATCTTCTAAGAAATTTCTTGTTTCTGCTGGAAAATGTCTGATCAATCAGACATGGTACGTCTGAAAACCATACAGGTCATACATCTGTTGTGTGAGGCCCTGATTATAAGGTCGTTATATGGAACTCAAACAGAGTTTCCACTCAAATCCGCCCATGCGCTATCACACATAGGGTAAGGTTAGAAGACAGTCTTTAATGGTGTTTGGTTGAACCATCCATCGGTAATGGGTGTATCGTGGTCCACACGTCTAATGGTGAAAACTGGTATTACATGTGGAAACAACTAAATCTGAGTTTAACTTAGAATGCGATCAAGTTAGAATGCGACATCTTATTTCGCAGCCTCATTTTGGCACCGACCGATTCCAACACTATGGTAGGTAGGATGCTGGTGCTGTTCTGGAAGTGTAATCTGGAATCTCCCTTCACCAAATGAAGTTTGAATTCCCAAACAATGGCTTACATATCAGTGTGTGGTAGGTAGTCTGTACAAGGGCACCCAGGCTGGGGCAATTTTTGGATAGCCTTGATGGGACTACTACCAGGAAGAAGCACGTTTATGCCTATGGAAACACCCACTATCGGAGCTCATTCGAACACACGAACAATGCAACCTAGGGGCAACCAGGCACTGGTGGGTGTGAGGGCCGTGGCAGGTGTCAAGAGCGGGCGGGGTGGATGCGTGGGATGTGGGAGATGGCGTGGCGGCGCAGCGACCACGGGCTCACCCCCGCCTTGTGCGCCGCCATCACCCCTAGCGCCTCCCAGTAGTTGCCCACCACCACCTGCCATGCACATGGCCAGGGGGGAGAGTAGCACGCACTCCCCGGGAAGCAAGAGCAGAGAGGGAGAGTGAGAGAGAGAGAGAGAGAGAGAGAGAGAGAGAGAGAGAGAGAGAGAGAGAGAGAGAGAGAGAGAGAGAGGGAGAGAGAGTATGGAGAGAGAGAGAGAGAGAGAGAGAGAGAGAGAGAGAGAGAGAGAGAGAGAGAGAGAGAGAGAGAGAGAGAGAGAGAGGATGAAGAGCAGCAGATGGAGTGAGGATTGCCGATGTGCCCCAATGCCCGCATGCGGTGAAGCGTGAGCATGGAAGGTGACGGCACGTGGCACGGCAACTCACAGCAGGGATGCCAAACTTGGAGGGTGGGTCGTCCATGACGGTCGTGTTCTCCTCCACCGCTATGAACAGCGGCTGCCATGCACCATGCACCACACAGCACACACCACACAGCACACACCACACAGCACACACAACAAAGCACACACCACACACCACGGGACGCCCAAAGGCACGTGCAGGGAGGGCACAGAGGGGCGCAGGAAATGCAGGTACAAGGATGAGCATTCAGGTAGATGCAGCAGAGCAAGTGCGTGCAGTGAAGCATGCTGCTGTGAGCCCAGAGCAGTGACAGCAGCACAGCATGGCAGAGTGCAGCACAGCATGGCAGAGTGCAGCACTGACCGGGCCGCCTGGTCGGTGAGCGAGGGCCTGGGCGGCAGGGCCCCCGAAGGCATCCACAGGCAGCACCACACAGTCCACGTCCTCCGCCCACACCACCCCGCTCATGCTGCCCATGCTCATGCTCATGCCTCCCCCCATGCTGCCCATGCTCAAGTTCGTGCCGCTGCTGCTGCTGCCAGCATCTCTGCTATAGTCCCATGCGCCCCCAATGATGGTGGGAATGCTGCTCACATTCGCCGCCCCCTCCCGCCCCTCCTGCCGACCGTCTGCCCCTGTGCGCTCGGCTGCGGTGGCGGGAGGGGCGTGGCGGGAGACGAGGCGGGGGGCGCGCGAGAGGCCAGCCAGCACACATGGCAGGAACGTGTGGCCGATCTGAGGGGCGCGTGAGGGGCGGGGGGAGGGGAGGACGAAGCAGCATCAGGTGGGGCCGCAAGAAAGTGACCTGCAGTGGGCAGTGAGCAGCATGGGTCAGCACTCACCTCTTCAGCGGCGGAGCGCGGGGCGATGGAGGGGAGGAGGGGCAGGGGGGCGAGGGCGGGGGCGTGAGCAGCAGGGAGTTGAAAGCGGTGGACAACGAGGTGGGAGATGACGGCCTCCACTCCCGCTAGCACATCCACCCCACTCCCCTCGCGGTACTGCTGCAACACCTCCTCTGCATCGTCAGGGAAGCGTGCCACCACGCCCACTGCGTCCACCCGACGGGAACCTGTAGCAGGTGGTGATGTGGGTGAGAGGGCGTGTGCGTGGGAGGGCGGGTGTGCGGCGAGGGGCGAGTCCAGCAGGGTTTGCACGGCGCGCAGCAGCGAGTCCGCCTCGTCGATGCGCCCCGTGGCTGCTCCTGTGGCGCCGTCCACCCATTTGTGCACCTGCTGCCCGCCCCCCACACACAGCCAGGGACACAGGGGCTTGGTGACTTTTGAGTCGACTAGGTGACTTTTGAGTCGACTGGGTGACTTTTGAGTCGACTGGGTGACTTTTGAGTCGACTGGGTGACTTTTGAGTCGACTGGGTGACTTTTGAGTCGACTGGGTGACTTTTGAGTCGACTGGGTGACTTTTGAGTCGACTGGGTGACTTTTGAGTCGACTGGGTGACTTTTGAGTCGACTGGGTGACTTTTGAGTCGACTGGGTGACTTTTGAGTCGACTGGGTGACTTTTGAGTCACCCAGCGGGTGGGGGCGGTGGGTGACAGCACACCTTGAGGGGGCGGTCGGTGACAGTGTATCCCACTATGTCAATCCCCAGCGTCGCCCTCGCTGCGTCCGCCACCTGCAGGGGCGAAGGGGGTGTGGGGCGAAGGGGGTGTGGGCGAAGGGGGTGTGGGGCGAAGGGGGTGTGGGGCGAAAGGGGGTGTGGGGCGAAGGGGGGTGTGGGGCGAAGGGGGTGTGGGGCGAAGGGGGTGTGGGGCGAAGGGGGTGTGGGGCGAAGGGGGTGTGGGGGCGAAGGGGGTGTGGGGCGAAGGGGGTGTGGGGCGAAGGGGGTGTGGGTGGGGCGAAGGAAGGGGGGGGGGAAGGGGGTGTGGGGCGAAGGGGGTGTGGGGCGAAGGGGGTGTGGGGCGAAAGGGGGTGTGGGGCGAAGGGGGTGTGGGGCGAAGGGGTGTGGGGCGAAGGGGGTGTGGAGCGAAGGGGGTGTGGAGCGAAGGGGGTGTGGAGCGAAGGGGGTGTGTGGAGCGAAGGGGGTGTGGAGCGAAGGGGGTGTGGAGCGAAGGGGGTGTGGAGCGAAGGGGGTGTGGAGCGAAGGGGGTGTGGAGCGAAGGGGGTGTGGAGCGAAGGGGGTGTGGAGCGAAGGGGGTGTGGAGCGAAGGGGGTGTGGAGCGAAGGGGGTGTGGAGCGAAGGGGGTGTGGAGCGAAGGGGGTGTGGAGCGAAGGGGGTGTGGAGCGAAGGGGGTGTGGAGCGAAGGGGGTGTGGAGCGAAGGGGCGTGTCGGAGCGAAGGGGGTGTGGAGCGAAGGGGGTGTGGAGCGAAGGGGTGTGGAGCGAAGGGGGGTGTGGAGCGAAGGGGGTGTGGAAGCGAAGGGGGTGTGGAGCGAAGGGGGTGTGGAGCGAAGGGGGTGTGGAGCGAAGGGGTGTGTAGTTGAGCGAAGGGGGTGTGGAGCGAAGGGGGTGTGGAGCGAAGGGGCGTGTGTGGAGCGAAGGGGGTGTGGAGCGAAAGGGGTGTGTGGAGCGAAGGGGGTGTGGAGCGAACGGGGTGTGTGGAGCGAAGGGGGTGTGGAGCGAAGGGGGTGTGGAGCGAAGGGGGTGTGGAGCGAAGGGGGTGTGGAGCGAAGGGGGTGTGGAGCGAAGGGGTGTGGAGCGAAGGGGGTGTGGAGGCGAAGGGGGTGTGGAGCGAAGGGGGTGTGGAGCGAAGGGGGTGTGGAGCGAAGGGGTGTGGAGCGAAGGGGGTGTGGAGCGAAGGGGGTGTGGAGCGAAGGGGGTGTGGAGCGAAGGGGGTGTGGAGCGAAGGGGGTGTGGAGCGAAGGGGGTGTGGAGCGAAGGGGGTGTGGAGCGAAGGGGGTGTGGAGCGAAGGGGGTGTGGAGCGAAGGGGGTGTGGAGCGAAGGGGGTGTGGAGCGAAGGGGGTGTGGAGCGAAGGGGGTGTGGAGCGAAGGGGGTGTGGAGCGAAGGGGGTGTGGAGCGAAGGGGGTGTGGAGCGAAGGGGGTGTGGAGCGAAGGGGGTGTGGAGCGAAGGGGGTGTGGAGCGAAGGGGGTGTGGAGCGAAGGGGGTGTGGAGCGAAGGGGGGTGTGGAGCGAAGGGGGTGTGGAGCGAAGGGGGTGTGGAGCGAAGGGGGTGTGGAGCGAAGGGGGTGTGGAGCGAAGGGGGTGTGGAGCGAAGGGGGTGTGGAGCGAAGGGGGTGTGGAGCGAAGGGGGTGTGGAGCGAAGGGGGTGTGGAGCGAAGGGGGTGTGGAGCGAAGGGGGTGTGGAGCGAAGGGGGTGTGGAGCGAAGCGAAGGGGGTGTGGAGCGAAGGGGGTGTGGAGCGAAGGGGGTGTGGAGCGAAGGGGGTGTGGAGCGAAGGGGGTGTGGAGCGAAGGGGGTGTGGAGCGAAGGGGGTGTGGAGCGAAGGGGGTGTGGAGCGAAGGGGGTGTGGAGCGAAGGGGGTGTGGAGCGAAGGGGGTGTGGAGCGAAGGGGGTGTGGAGCGAAGGGGGTGTGGAGCGAAGGGGGTGTGGAGCGAAGGGGGTGTGGAGCGAAGGGGGTGTGGAGCGAAGGGGGTGTGGAGCGAAGGGGGTGTGGAGCGAAGGGGGTGTGGAGCGAAGGGGGTGTGGAGCGAAGGGGGTGTGGAGCGAAGGGGGTGTGGAGCGAAGGGGGGTGGAGGGGTGGTGGAGCGAAGGGGGTGTGGAGCGAAGGGGGTGTGGAGCGAAGGGGGTGTGGAGCGAAGGGGGTGTGGAGCGAAGGGGGTGGAGCGAAGGGGGTGTGGAGCGAAGGGGGTGGTGGAGCGAAGGGGGTGTGGAGCGAATGGGGGTGTGGAGCGAAGGGGGTGTGGAGCGAAGGGGGTGTGGAGCGAAGGGGGTGTGGAGCGAAGGGGTTGTGGAGCGAAGGGGGTGTGGAGCGAAGGGGGTGTGGAGCGAAGGGGGTGTGGAGCGAAGGGGGTGTGGAGCGAAGGGGGTGGTGGAGCGAAGGGGGTGTGGAGCGAAGGGGGTGTGGAGCGAAGGGGGTGTGGAGCGAAGGGGGTGTGGAGCGAAGGGGGGTGTGGAGCGAAGGGGGTGTGGAGCGAAGGGGGTGTGGAGCGAAGGGGGTGTGGAGCGAAGGGGTGTGGAGCGAAGGGGGTGTGGAGCGAAGGGGGTGTGGAGCGAAGGGGGTGTGGAGCGAAGGGGGTGTGGAGCGAAGGGGGTGTGGAGCGAAGGGGGTGTGGAGCGAAGGGGGTGTGGAGCGAAGGGGGTGTGGAGCGAAGGGGGTGTGGAGCGAAGGGGGTGTGGAGCGAAGGGGGTGTGGAGCGAAGGGGGTGTGGAGCGAAGGGGGTGTGGAGCGAAGGGGGTGTGGAGCGAAGGGGGTGTGGAGCGAAGGGGGTGTGGAGCGAAGGGGGTGTGGAGCGAAGGGGGTGTGGAGCGAAGGGGGGTGTGGAGCGAAGGGGTGTGGAGCGAAGGGGGTGTGGAGCGAAGGGGGGTGTGGAGCGAAGGGGGGGAGGGTGTGGAGCGAAGGGGGTGTGGAGCGAAGGGGGTGTGGAGCGAAGGGGGTGTGGAGCGAAGGGGGTGTGGAGCGAAGGGGGTGTGGAGCGAAGGGGGTGTGGAGCGAAGGGGGTGTGGAGCGAAGGGGGTGTGGAGCGAAGGGGGTGTGGAGCGAAGGGGGTGTGGAGCGAAGGGGGTGTGGAGCGAAGGGGGTGTGGAGCGAAGGGGGTGTGGAGCGAAGGGGGTGTGGAGCGAAGGGGGTGTGGAGCGAAGGGGGTGTGGAGCGAAGGGGGTGTGGAGCGAAGGGGGTGTGGAGCGAAGGGGGTGTGGAGCGAAGGGGGGGTGGAGCGAAGGGGGTGTGGAGCGAAGGGGGTGTGGAGCGAAGGGGGTGTGGAGCGAAGGGGGTGTGGAGCGAAGGGGGTGTGGAGCGAAGGGGGTGTGGAGCGAAGGGGGTGTGGAGCGAAGGGGGTGTGGGCGAAGGACATGTGAGGCGAGGAGCATGGGCGATGGGAGCATGGTGAGGGCACACACAGGCAGGAGCAGCTGGGGGGAGGGGCACAGCGGAGCGGGAAGCAGCGAGGCAGTTGACGAAGAAAGCAGAGAGCCACACAGCAGCAATGTCGCAGCAGCCACTGCATGCAGCGCCATCCCATCCCATCCCAGCGCCATGGCGGCGGCGTGGCGGCGGCATGGCGGCGGAATGGTGGCGGCACCTGCAGATGGCGCGAGAGGAGGTCTTTTGAGGCGCCTCAAAAGTCATCCCATCCCATCCCAGCGGAAGGGCGACGGAATGGCGGCGGAATGGCGGCGGAATGGCGGCGGAATGGCGGCGGCACCTGCAGGTGGCGCTGGAGGAGCTCTTCTTCGATGGCCTGGTCGAACACGAGCCCCACGCGGTTGCGGTGCACGGGCTGCAGCCCCCACTCGCCGCGCGCGAAGCGGTCCAGCGCGTGGCCCTCCACGTAGAGCGCGCGCGGCAGCGGCCAGTAGAGCATGGCGCCGTTGAGCACGTTCGGGTGCGCGATCAGACACTCCGCCACGCTGCTGAACGCGCGCGCCACCGGTAGCGCGTCCCCCGCGAACCCGCCGATCTCCGCGCCCACGCCCGTGGGGACTATCAGCACCGCCACGTAGGGGCGCTGCGCGGGGGACGACTGCGCAGAAACCAGGGGGGTTAAGGCGGGGAAGGCGCAGAGATGAAAGGAAAGATAAGCCGGGCTCCGAGGGCGAGTGGATGCGAGGGTCGCTGCGTCTCACCACGCTGCAGCTCACCACGCTGCATCTCACCACGCTGCATCTCACCACGCTTTATCTCACCACGCTTTATCTCACCACGCTGCATCTCACCACGCTTTATCTCACCACGCTGCATCGCGGTCCGCACTGTTGGCGTAAGTGCGGCTCATTCGTGTCACGTGTTACCGCCAGCGCTCTGCTCCGCCACTCCCCATCCCCTCGTAATCCCTCCAATCCGCCCATGCGCGCGATCTGCGGATACAGAGGCGGCGCATTGTGGGAGCGCGAGTGCGCCAAGGAGCAGCTTGCGCGACGCGCGAGTGTGCCTGCGGCGGCGGGGCCGTTTTTGTCGCTGGCGGAAAGAGAAGGTGGGCAGTGCGCGTTACAGGCGGGGCGAGGCACTGCGAGAGGGTTCATGACGTGCGAGAGTGGCTGGATGGATAGCGTCGCCGCGCTTTCCGGGCGAGTGGGACGCTGGCTGCACTTACTAGCACTGATGCTTCGCAACTATCTCGTCCGTCGTCGATGCTCAATCGCTCATTTACGAATTCATGCCCCTCGAATTCCCTTCAACAGGTGCAAGAGGCTCGGGGTTTAGGAACTCGTTTTACGCTTCTTCGAATATGGGTCATACAGTGTATGCCAGACTCATATTCCGTAAAACTCAAACCACTCCCCTCAAACCACAGAAGGTCAAGGTAAAGGTAAAGGTTATAGGGGCCCCCCCTCGATAGTGACGACAGCCCGTGCGATTGATGAGCAGGGCTGTCGATTGGTTTGGACCCAGAACTTGAGAGGCTGAGGTGCCCCAAAAGTTGCCCTGAAATTTACGGGCTGAGAGCCAACCTGGCACTTGAAATCAGGGCTACCAACTTTTCTGCACTTTTGCTAAGGAAAACCTACATCGCTTCGGGTCCGTATCCTAGGCAAACTACTAAGATCCAGCTAGGCAATAGTCTGAGGTACGAAACATGTCGATGGATTTGATGGGGATGGGGAAGGAGAAAGGGGAGTGGCTGGGAGGAGGTGGGGGGACTGGTGAGCGAATGGGAGGGAGGGAGGTATTAGTAAGGGAAGATAAGGCCTAGCCGCGGATCTGCACTTGAAATCCGGGTTAGGCCCACAACCAGCACTTTGCGGGAAAGGGCTGCCCTCAAAGCCAACCCTGAAAATTCGGAATCTGGGCTGAACCCAACCCTTAATGTTCAGGGCATTAAGGGCATTTGCCCTTGAATCGTCAGCCCTGTTGATGAGTCAACCCCCGCGACTGTGCCCTCCAACTCAGCCACACCTTCTCGAACCTCGATTCTCCGAGCCGTTCATGTCAAGCCCACGATGGCACGATGAGATCCCAAGGTTGGTGGCCGTGCTCCAGAGAATTCGTCCCGCATCGTTCAACCAACATCATGGTGATATGGTCGACCTATTCGAGTTTCTGCTCTAGCGACCATTTTAGTCAATAATAATTTATGGAGACCGTGTGAGCTCGCACGCTGTGTGGTCAAATTCGGATAATGCACGCGGCTGAAGTAGGATCGTTGGCGTAAATTAGGTCGTCGCTTGGCTCGCAATCACGAATTAACCACCATGTTCTGGGATTGTCGCACGGTTGCGAACTCTCAAGTGCATTTCAATTGAGCACGAGGAGTGGAGGCGCGGTGCGGGTGGACAGGAACAAGAGAC
Organism: Closterium sp. Naga37s-1; assembly: GCA_947471745.1. Classification (NCBI taxonomy): domain Eukaryota; kingdom Viridiplantae; phylum Streptophyta; class Zygnematophyceae; order Desmidiales; family Closteriaceae; genus Closterium; species Closterium sp. Naga37s-1. The sequence goes on from CANJKZ010000506.1 coordinate 65,314, forward strand.
AGGCAAGGGCAGGAGTAGGCCGCGACGAGCTGCTTGCATGTGTGCGCTGGTGTGGTCGCGCTGGCGTGCACACCGTATCGGAGACACTTGTAACGAGGCATCGTCCAGAAGGGACCATCAAAGGCCGCCATGAACTACACGGGCATCCTCGCTGCGCTTTTCTATGGTAGGCATCAGGTCACGTCAGGGGTTCGTCAAGCAGTACGATACAATATTTCAGTTCGTTCCGTTGCTGCTCCACGTGCTCCCATCGCCGATCGTGATTCACAACTTGTAGCTTCCTGGTTGCAATTCCGTGTCGCGAGCACGGGATCCCAGTCATTCTCGCAACCATCGTAGTCGCAACCCACCCACTCATGTGTTTTCCCCCAAAACTCCCACCACCCCCCTCCCGCGTTTCCCCTCCTCCTCCCCGCGGTCGGGCACGGCACGGCAGGGTTGATGTCGGTGGCGTCGGTGTTCATAAACAAGGCGCTGTTCCACGTGTACCGCTTCAAGTTCCCCTACACGCTCGTCTTCTTTCAGACGCTCTTCACGCTCGCGCTGCTCGCCGCCATGCGCCTGCTGCGCCTCATCCGCGTCACGCCCTTCCACCTGCACGTGCTCCGCCGCGTGAGTGCGTGCGGGAATGAGGACGTCTGGTCAGGGGCAATGAGTGAGTGTGTGGGGGAATGAGTGGTGTGTGAGCAGCAACTGGGGTCGCAACTAGCACGCCAGCCCTTTCCTTGTCTCCTCCCATTCCGTCTGTCGCCTCTTCGCCCATAGTCGCATCAGCCCCACCCCCGTCCCTCTGTCCCTCTGTCTTGTCCTACTCCCTCCCTTCATGCCCGCAGGTATCGCTGCTGTCGTTTGCCTTCCTGCTGAAGCTTCTCCTGGACATGGCGGCCCTCTCCCGAGTCAACATCCCCATGTACGGCGTGCTCAAGTCCGCCACCACGCCCTTTGTGCTGCTCCTCGACTTCCTCCTCCGCGCCAAGCGTGCCTCGCCGCGCATCCAGCTCGCCGTCTACACCACCGCGCTGGGGGGCGTGGTGGCGGGCACAGGCGACCTCACGTTCGACCCGGCGGGGTACGTGCTGGCGCTGTCGTCCGCGCTGGCGACGGCGGCGTATGTGGTGATCGTGGGGAAGCTGGGCGAGGAACTGCAGCTGGACTCGTTCACGCTGCTGCTTTACAACAACTGCTGGTCGCTGCCCTTCGCCTTCCTGCTCGTTGCTGCCAACGGCGAGATGCCTGCCGTGCAGCGAGTGCTGCAGTCACGCGATGCCGTGTTCCTTGTGTGCTTCATGCTGTCCTGCACCTCTGCTTTCATACTCAATCTCGCCACCTACCTCTGCACGCTCGTTAACGACAGCCTCACTACCAGCATTGTTGGTGGGTCCTCCTCCGATTACCTTCTCCCCCTCACCGCCAAGTTATCTCTTCCCCAGCCTAACCAATCATTTCTGCTATCTGACGGCTGTCTGTTGTTGTGCAGAGCTCTTCCCGCTCGCTTGCTCTACTAGTTCCATTCGTCCATCTCGGTGTCCCCCACCCTCTTCCCCACAGGCCGCACCAAGTCCATTTTGCAGGGCTTCGGAGGGCTCTTTGCATTCGGGGATGTGCTGGTCAGTTGCTCTCACTCTCCCAGTTCTCTCCGTTTTTTACTGAACAGCTGCTGCTCTGTCTGCATAGGACAGTTAATAACCTGCTTTCATTGTGCTGCTACTTGAGTGCAGGTTAGTCCCACCAATCTCATAGGCCTGGTAGTAAACTCAGGAGGAGTGGGGTGGTACGCGTATGAGAAGTACGTGGAGGCGAAGGCTAAGCAGAAAGGAGCGTACACTTTGTTGACAGAGCGCCACCATCACGATTCCGACAGCAGAACAACCATTGCCAGAGATGGCTCACAGGTGGGTTGGTGCAGGTAGCCATAGGTTTCATTTGTGGAGCAAATGGGTGTATGGATGGGGAGTTTGGGTCCATAGTGATGTGTGGATGGCGTTTGTGTCCAATCGTTCGTACAGGAGTATCTGTTGCACCTGTCTTCGTGCTCCTTCAATGTGCACACATGGTGCACATGCTGCTTGTAACTGAACAGATCGTACCAATATCCCTGAAACTCTTTGTGTGAATGTGTGCATGGGTTGTGTGTGTGTGTGTGTGTATGTGTGTGTGTGGGGGGGGGGGGGGAGGGGGGGTAAGCGGTGTGGGTGTGTTTGATTGTTGTGGGTATGAGATATTTCTGTGGTGGTCATTGCTCAATGCATACCAACATGTGGTTTTGTACTTGCAGGTGACCATTGTTTTCGATGACCATAAAAAGGAAGACTTACCTGAGACACTGAATGGGAGTGCTACATCTCAAGGTTCTTAACGTTGTTGGGCCACGTTTCGGAGATCATGGCATGGGATTGGGCACAATAGCAGAAAATCACACCGTGAAGTGGTAAAGTGTACCAACACATTATGAAGTGGTTCAAAATGTGTAGTGATGCTACCGGTATTAATGGAAACATTTTACTAAAACTCAAGGGTGGTGGTTAGAATAGTCTCCAAATCCTGCTTATGTTGTACTCAAGGAAATCCACGTGGACAGATCTGGACTTCCTAATATACCGCATATCCTACAACAATGTTTCCCCCCCGCACCCAGCTGCGCGAAAAACCACTTCGCCCGTTCGGCGGATTCGCTTCCCGCAACTGGTTGACTGATCTCCGGTGGATCTTTTCGAAGTGCCCGCACGAACTGCTGCTGACAATGAGGCGTTTGTCCGCACGGTACTGGTCGATGTGCAAGTGACTGGATGAAGATCTTTCAATGTGGCTGATCGGACCGTGGGAACCTGGCCAGGTCAGATCGTCACGCCTCTTTCGATTTCCATGAGTTCCGGCTACGTGGCGGTTCCGGCTCACACATGTGCTCTTTTGGCGCGGCAATGCGTCAGCCTGATCCAGTCGAGGAAGTAAACATATTTGTTTCTCTCTCCTTCTAGCTTCATTCCTCTAATTTCTCTCTTCTCTGTATCCCAGTCCTCCACCATGGCACAAGCTGTGATTGTTTCCCAGATGGCCGAGTGTGGCGCCGTTCCACTCGGCGTTCGCGCTCAGTCCCACTCCGCGATTCGACGAGTGAATTTGGCTAGCTCTCTGTCGGTCAAGCGTGCCAGGGTTCTTCCATCGTCTAAATCTTTTGGTGTGTCTTTCACAGCTTTCTCAAGGCCCGAGGTCGTCAAGACCGAGTCTGCCTCTCGGCTGAAAATTGTCGCACAAGCCCAGGCAGGTGCCGACGCTGGTTCCTCTCCGGAGCCCAAGGCAGTTTCGACTACTGAGGCTGAGGACTCGGCGTTCAAGGTTAAGATTGGTGGATATTTTGCACTGTGGTGGACGCTGAACGTTGTTTTCAACATCTACAACAAGAAAGTGCTCAACGCCTTTCCCTATCCATGGCTGTGCTCTACTCTCGCTCTTGCTGCTGGAGTCACGATCATGTTGCTGTCCTGGGCGACGCGTCTGGTGGAATTCCCCGACACAGATCTGGACTTCTGGAAGACATTGTTCCCTGTTAGTATTTCATCCTACCATTAGTCTCCCGTTTTCGGTCCCCTTTTCTTTCGTGCCGTTTGCTGATCGCCATCGTTTGAAGCACACGCTCATCGTCTTGTGGTCTGATTCAACTCACATAATTGCCGCCTTTTCAGGTCGCCGTTGCCCACACAATTGGTCACGTAGCTGCAACCGTGAGCATGTCAAAGGTCGCTGTTTCCTTCACTCATATTATTAAAAGCTCCGAGCCTGCCTTCAGCGTTGTCGTCCAGAGCCTGATGGGCGAGCAATTCGCGCTTCCTGTCTACTTGTCATTGCTCCCCATCATTTTTGGTTGTGGGCTCGCAGCTCTTACCGAGCTGAACTTCAACATGGGAGGTGCGTTTGATCTATGTATCACCAGAGGCTATCTGTTGCAGGCCAAGTCTGAAATGATATTTGTTTTGTGTGAGCAGGCTTTATGGGTGCCATGATTTCAAATCTGGCATTCGTTTTCCGGAACATTTTCTCGAAGAAGGGAATGAGCTCTGGCAAGAAGGTCGGAGGTCTCAACTACTACGCCTGCCTGTCAATCATGTCCCTCATCATCCTCATTCCCTTCGCCATCTGGCAAGAGGGCTTTCCGATGTGGACTGCTGGGTGGCAGACTTCTATCGCGGAGGTTGGGCCAAGAATTGGTTGGTAAGTGCTGAGCATTGTTGATGAATCAGTTCAAACTGAAATAAAAGGTGTAAGCGAAGTGAACTGAACCTCACGTATTTTGGATTACAGGTGGATTGCGGCTCAGAGCGTTTTCTATCACCTGTACAATCAAGTGTCCTACATGTCGCTGGACCAGATCTCTCCGTTGACATTCAGCATTGGAAACACGATGAAGCGTGTGTCGGTCATTGTAGCGTCCATCATCATCTTCAGAACTCCAGTCCGATTGATCAATGGCGTTGGAGCGGCAATTGCCATTCTTGGAACGTTCCTGTACTCTCAGGTAAGCCTACCGCAGCTTGGTGATTTGATTGTTGGCTACGTGTATGGAATCTCAACATGTTTTGTTCTCCTGGTGATTTCAGGCGATTGAGGCCCAGAAGAAGGCAGCAAAGGCCAAGGCTGCACCTGCATCTTAGTTTTGCCGTTGATAATCTCTGGGGTGTGCAACGACTTCGCCCGTTGATGTACATTCCAGCAGGATGATTTTGTTTGCGCCTTGTTTCCGATGTACCCAATACGTATGTAGTACATTAGTGTTTCTAGAAGTGTTTTTTCATCTTACATGAATGACTGATTAGTTTGTTCTGCTATGGGTCGTTTCCCAGCCATAGTAATGTAGTCTTCACAGTTCCAAGATCATTGAGGAGTCAGCGAGCAAACACTTGCTCCAAGGAGCAGGCAAAATGATACTTCATCCAGCACCACTCCGAAATTGTGTGCACAAAGCAAAGACCTCCAAGCAACCCAATTAACGCTATCTGAACTACCTCTACATTCAGAATAGTCTTTACATACCACCTCAATGTCCACAGCGTCAGCAGGGGACATTCGGATGTATGACTCCAGCCTGTTTGACTCACCATCTGCGAAGAAACGATTACCAATCAGCTGACATTTTTGCTTGAATGGGGAAATACTCAGTGCAACTGAAGTACACTGCTGACCTTGAGAACGAATGCATGGGTACTTCGGAGGGCTGGCTAGCCACATGTTCGTGATAGTGTCACGCATATGCGACCGATCAGATGCGAAGAAACTGAAATAGTTGGATGCAGAAATCACCCTGTAAAACCTGCAAACATTTCCAGTCAAGGTGACAACAAATACAACATCAGGTACCCAAAGCTGAGTATTGAGGCAACAGGTGTGAGTACTAGGAACCAGGATGGCACAAGTCAAGAACACAGCCAACCTTTGATAAGTATCTTGTAGAGGAAGGAGGGAACTTCTCCCTGCCCACAGGGCCCGCCGCACATACTCCGTTGCTAGACTTGGAAAGGCTAATACTGTGTCAAGGTCCCACACATACCACTTGCGACACCTACTCCCTTCAGATCCCCCTCTGTCACCACCTCTCGCCCCACTGATGTGCTTCATATGGATAGCGATGACATGGTAGTCCCAAACCACCAGACCCTGCTCCTCCCCACCACCCCCCCCTTCGCTCCCACTATTATCATCAGCACGACACATGCCGGCCTTCTGACACCACATGGGAACCTGCAGGCGGATGGCGCAGGAGACGTGCGACGAGGAGAGCGGGTGACGTGCGAATTCGGTAGTGATCTACCAAATGAAAGCGAACAGAGTGAAGGGACATACGAAAGAGCAATGAAGTGGATGAAATGCATGAAGTATTATGATCCCAAGTGAACCGTGTACCTTGCGGTCAGGATTGGAAATGAACACGACGGCCAAATCATCCACGTGAGCGACGCCTCGTGAAACCAGCGAACGGCAAAGCAAATATACGTTTTCCTCACTGCAACGAATGGCAGGCCAGATAAGGGTAGGATGGTTGGCACATTAAAGCAATCCATGTGGATAACCACACACGCAGAAGTTTGAACGGCAGCTTCCGCTTCTCGCACCAGTAACAAGAAGTGTATGTGAAGTCAGATCGACGAGGCATAAACATGGCTTCTCTTTCTACCGAACACGGCGACTCCTGCTCCTCTTGCTGAACAGACTCCATGAACCACAGACCATCCACTTTTCTTGGAACGGTGGAGAATAGAGGCGGACGAGTCTAAAATTGCGCAACTCGCGGCAGTCTGAACAGCAGACGAAAACCCTACGAAACCCGAATGACAGTGACTGTTAGTTGCCTTAGGCAAGGCGTGGATGTGGTGTGGTGTGCATTTTAGGGCGGTTCTGTATGGTGGAGGTTTACATTTCTTAAAAAATGGGTGCGCCCACAAATTCTGTGATGCCCTGTAGTCTAGGAAGGGCGAGCCTGCAATTTCGATTGGACGAGGCGATGTCCCCACGCGTATAGTCACAACCTGTGCCAGCATGAGTGAGGCGTGAGCTGGCGACACTGGTGCGCACTTTTGCGATGACGCATCGCCCATGCGAACTTGCTGTTTCTGATGGCCCTTGCGTCAACTTGAGCTTTGTGATGCTGTTTGTGTGTGCACCCATACAAGCACACTCGGGCCCAACAAGCTGAATGGTTTGAAATGGTTGCAATGTTTCGGGGTATTTCCCAAGTGGTACTTCTCGGTACACAATTTCCAGTGCAAACATTCCAGGTTTGCGACACTCCTGGTTTCAAACATCCCTGGTCGCGAACCAGCCCAGCCCAGGAAACCCGTTCCTGAAAAAACGAGGAATGTGGTGTGGAGCCGCAAAAGCAGCGAGCTAGAGGTTCACAGTATGCGGACGATAGGCTCATCTGCGTAGTCAGGCATGCATTCCAGATCTGCGGAGCAGCAGAGGCTAACAGAGCAGCTCTGGCAAAGAGTGTGAAGGGGGAGTGGAAAATCCTGCGGTGGATGGACATAAGGTGGATGGATGGACATCAGGTGGTGGTTGCACTCGCGAGGCTCCTCTTGATCTCACCTACGCCACTCGTCACCCAGTTCTCACGTCACTTTCCTTGAGACACTTTCCCCGCTCATTTATACAGAGCGACAATAATCAGGAGTGACAACCTTTCAGATTTTAGAAGGCCGCTAATCCTAGTAACTCACACGTAGCATGCACCACAGGTGATGCGGTGATGTGACACTTACTTCCACATATTAACATTATACCCCAGTGCGTGAATAGCGCTTTGTTCGGGCCCTGAAATGATTTCTCCACACTCGCCAATGACAGTGTTCTGCACTGATATACCAGGCTAGGCCACATCAATGCCACCTAATCAACAAAGAGATAACGGGGGAGTCGGACGAGCTTACTGCCAGTTCATTGTTCCCAGCTAGTCCAGAGTAGTCCTTGTCAGACAAGACTGCATGTGGGTCTATGTAGGGATTTTCGGTGGTATGGCAACATACCATCAACCTGCCGCCCCTTGTTTCATGTAATGTGAAACGCATTTGAGTAACATGTTGGACAACATGATCAGAGAGCGAGTGTGTACTAGGCACCTGACAACCCTTTCAAGAACCCGGGTGACACAAGCATGTTGTTAAGTTATTATAATGTGTCAGGGAAAGAGGGGGAGGGGAGGAATGATGCCTGAAATTCAGTTGCTGCTAGCCATTCAATTCAACCAGCCTCAGCCGCTGAAATCAAACAGAGAACTTCCACTCCTTCTCCAGCAACAAGGCTGGGCGCCTGCCACCATGCTTGCAGTGGAAGACGGCAGTGACCTGCAAGCATGAAGGAGACAAACCCATAAATGATAATAAGAAAAAGGCTAACATCAGCATACAATGGCGAGCTTGTAAGGCCGCTTACCTTGAAAGGACCACCTTCACCGGTGTGCTTATGGTACTCGACTTCAGCCCGCTCCCTGTGGTGCCAGTATGACACCTCCAGGTGATCCCTTTTCATCTTCTGCTTGATTTGAAATCCCAAGGCCCATTTCCCCTCGCCGAAGTCGTACAGTGGCTTAAAGATGGTGTCCTTGTACCTGTGCTCCAATCGCACCAAAGGACCATTCTTGGCAAAATTGTGTTTCACAACCGCCTTAGTGTCATCGGTCAGTGCGGTGTTGGCCTCCAGCGTCGTCACACCAGGGCCGTGGTGGTGGACGAAGGTAAGATGCACGAACTTATCGGCCACTTTCGTGTGCCCGTGGAATTGGAACCTTGTGAACTGCAGAGCGAGGAGTAGGGAAAGAAGGATTTTAGCTCATACCGTGACATCAAAAGCTGAAAGGACAATCTTTTATGGGCTGCATGGGTTCAAGCCTACCTTCTTGTGGAAGTGATGCTCCAAAATGAAATGACCAGGCTTTTCCACGGCGACTTCTGTATCCTCCTTGATACTTCCAACATCCCTCAAGGTCTTGTCCGTCAATGAAAGCTTCAGCTTCAAATCTTCCAGCCAAACGCCTACAGTGGCCTGAAACTTCTCAGTCTCAGAATTGTACTTCGACTTGAGAGTAAGCTTCGTCATGGCGGAAACCAAGGAAAACCACTACTTGGCAGCTGGATGGATGGACAGGAATGTGGAAGTAACAGGAATGAAAATGCTTCAGAATGGGCGCTTCTGAGGGAAATTTGGCATTTTGACGTTGTGGCGTGGCACACCATGTGGGTGCTTGGAGGGGAAAGTCCTTGCCAGGCCTGCCCGTTAAGATGGGAGTTACCGTCGTAAGTTTTTATCGAAGAGTTCCTTTTGAAAATGCACAGCAGCTAATGCAAAACTTTGTCAAGTGACTTATTGTAAATCTGTTGGGGCCCCACTTTCACAATTTTGGGGTCAGATCTAAACATAGCAATCGGTAACCAGACCGACAAGCATGACGTGGATCCTGGAGTGTCAGCATGATGGCCATGAGCTGGAAACTGGTTTCATTACACGTGGAAGCATTTGTTTCCTTCACAGAGCCTCGTCAGAGCTGACGTGCTGATGAGGCCACAAACCACTCCATCCAATCTCAAGGCCCAACAGTAATTTTTGCGATTCTCTCCGCTGCATCTCTGTACTCTTTGCAAACATACTCGAACTTGTAGTGCAAGTACCAGCATGTACCTTCCATATGCTATTATGACCCTGGTTGGGCAAATTATGTGGAAATATTACTTCTGAAGGGTTTAGGACCGTCGAGCTTTTCACCTACAACCTAGGATCGAGGGTTTGTGCCTCCAAACATAGCTCTTCGCTTTCAACTGATCTCCATAGCTCAGTGTCCAACTGATCTCCATTGTCACCGCGTTTCACGTCAGTAAACCTCGTTTCCGCACTTATGGCGCGGAAGAAAGGCGCCAAGCGCGGGGACGATAGCGAGGACGAGGCATCTGCAGAAGCGCCGGCCGTAGAGCAGGAAACCAAGAAGGGCGGTAAGGCCGCCCGGAAGAACCGCAAAGGGAGGGCCGGAGACGATGACGACTACGAGCCTCCGCCTGATGACGTGGCAGCAGCTGTCGATGACGTGGATGATGAACCAGTGTCGTCAGTCAAACGCAAGGGTAAGGGCAAGAGTGGTGCGTCGGGGTTCGCTGCGCTGATGGACGCAGAGAATGGCGGGGCGGCGGAGGATGCGGAGGAGGACGAGGAGGAGGAGGAGAAGGCGAGGGGGGGGATGGGCAAGGGGGGGAAGAAGGCAGGACAGGACGAGGACGACGAGGAGGAGGCGCGGGGAGGCGGGGGCGGAGGAGGGAAGAAGGGGGGCAAGAAGGGCAAGAAAGGCAAGAATCGTCGCGACGACTTCGACGACGATTTCGCAGACCCCGTTGCGGACGCAGCGGCGGAAGAGAACGGCAAACCCGTCGGTGCTAAACTCGAGGAGGGGGACAGCGATGGGGCGGTGGGCCCGGGATATCTGGTGGTGGGGGAGATCAAATCGGCGCGCAAGGTGAAGAAGGCCGACAAGCTCAAGGCGTGCCTCGTCGACATCGGCGGCGCGTCGCCCATTCCGATCGTGTGCGGCGGGACCAACGTGCGCGCGGGGCTGCGCGTGATCGTGTGCCCCGCGGGGTGCGCCGTGCCGTCGACGGGCGCGGCGGTGAAGAAGGCGAGCATCAAGGGCGAGGAGAGCCTCGGGATGATCTGCTCGCGCGCGGAAATGGGGTGGGCGGACGCCGCCACCGAGGTCGTCGAGCTGGACGCGCGCGCGTTCAGCGTGGGGGACAAGGCGCCGCTGGAAGATCCCAATGTAGGTGCTGGTGACGTGGCGGAGGAGGCGGATGACGTGGCAATGGCGTTTACGGGGAAGAAGAAGGGGAAGAAGGGGAAGGGGGGGAAGGGGAAGAAGGTGGAGGAGGAGGAAGAGGAGGAAGAGTCGGTGGTGACGAGCGTTGCGCGCGACGAAGAGGAGGAGGCGGAAGAGGATTCGATGGCTATGGCGTTCGCGGGTAAGAAGAAGAGCAAGAAGAAGGACAAGGGGCGGAAGCAGCAGGAGGAGGAGGACGACGAGGAGGAAGAGGCGAAGGAAGAAGTAGCGGCGGAGGAGGAGGAGGAAGAGGAGGAGGAGGTGGTGCCGAGTAAGAAGGCGAGTTCCGCACTGCAGCTGCTGGCGGCGCTGGGCGACGATGGGGGTGAGGAAGACGAGGAGGAGAAGGAGGAGGAGAAGGAGGAGGAGAAGGAGAAGGAGGAGGAGGATGAGATGGCGATGGCGTTCAGCGGCAAGAAGAAATCGAAGAAGGGCAAGAAGAAAATGACCTCCGCGCAGCTCGACGCGCTCATGGCGGAGGCGGACGGCGACGCGGCGGAAGGGGGGGCGCAGGAGGCGCAGGAGGCGCAGGAGGCGGAGGAGCGCAAGGAGGAGGAGGGGGGGAAGGGGAAGAAGGGGGGGAAGGCGGCGGCGGGGGAGGACGACATTGATGCGCTGCTGAAGGAGCTTGAGGCGCCCAAGGCGGGGGGCGGGGGGGGGAAGAAGAAGAAGAAGGAGAAGGAGGGGAAGAAGAAGAGTGGGCGCACGGCGGAGGAGGAGGCGGAGCTTGATCGCATCCTCGCGGAGCTCGACGCGCCCGCGCCCGCGCCCGCGGGGGGGCAGGCGCCCGCCGCGGATGGGAAGGCGGACGGCGGGGTTGCTGAGGCGGAGGCGGGCAAGGCAGACGCCGCCGCTTCTGGTGATGCTGCTGCGGAGGGGGAGGGGGAGGAGGAGGAGGCAGGGGGAGGCGGTGGAGGGGCGGAGTCTGCTGCGGCAAAGAAGAAGAAGAAAAAGAAGGAGAAAGAGAAGGCCGCCAAGGCTGCTGCCGCTGCCGCTGCCGCTGCTGCTGCTGCAGGCGCGAAGGAGGAGGAGGCGGCGGCGGAGGGCGCGGGGAAGGCGGTGGATCTGAAGAAGCTGCCGAAGCACGTGCGCGAGATGCAGGAGCGGCTGGCGCGGCTGAAGGAGGCGGAGGAGAAGCGCAAGCGCGAGGAGGAGGAGCGGGAGCGCAAGGAGAGGGAGGAGGAGGAGCGACTGGCGGAGCTGGAGAGGCAGCGCGAGGAGGCGAAGCAGCGGCGCAAGCAGAAGGAGAAGGAGAAGAAGGAGCAGCTTAAGAAGGAGGGGAAGCTGCTGACGGGGAAGCAGAAGGAGGAGGCGAAGCGGCTTGCCGCCATGCGCGAACAGCTGCTGGCGCGCACTGGGGGCGCGGAGGGTGATGAGAGCGCGGGGGCGGGCGCGGGGAAGAAGCGCGGCGGAGTGTTTGACAGGCGGAAGAAGGGCAAGCAGCAGCAGCAGAAGCAGGAGGCGGGTGGGAAGGAGGAGGGGAAGGAGGAGGGGAAGGAGGACGCGGAGGGCGGTGATGTGGAGGAGGCGAAGGAGGAGGAGAGTGCAGTGGAGGGTGTGAGTGAGGTGGTGGAAAATGTGGATGAAGCAGCACATGTGGAAGAGAAGAAAGAAGAGGAGGAGGAGGAGAAGAAGGAGAAGGAGGAGAAGGAGGAGAAGGAGGAGGAGAAGAAGGAAGAGGAAGAGGAAGAGGAGGAGGAGGAGGAGGAGGACTGGGATGCAAAGAGCTGGGATGCGGAGGCAGTGAAGATACCCAAGCTCAAGGGCGCGTTCGATGAGGAGGAAGAGGAGGAGGAGGAGAAGGTTAGTGCCGCCGCTGCTGCTAAACCTGCTGCCAAGGCCAAACCGGCAGATGGAGCTGCTAAGAAGGCTGCTGCTGCTGCTAAGGCGAAGGGTAAGGCGGCAGGTGGCAAGGGGAAAGTGGAGGAGGAGAGTGAGGAGGAGGAGGATAGCGAGGAGGAAGACGATGATGATGACGAGGAGAGCGACGAGGAGGAAGGGGAGGAGGCGCGGAGGATGGAGGCGAGGGAGCGGCGCGAGCAGCGGAAGCAGGAGGCGATGAAGGCACGCAGCGCGGAGGACCTACGATCCCCCATCTGCTGCATCCTGGGCCACGTGGACACGGGGAAGACGAAGCTGCTGGACTGCATCCGCCGCACCAACGTGCAGGAAGGCGAAGCGGGCGGCATCACGCAGCAGATCGGCGCGACTTACTTCCCCATGGCGAATATCCGCGAGAGAACGCGTGAGCTCAAGGCGGACGCGAGTCTGCGCGTGCCGGGGCTGCTGGTGATTGACACGCCCGGCCACGAGTCGTTCACGAACCTGCGCGCGAGAGGGTCGGGGCTGTGTGATATTGCCATTCTGGTGGTGGATCTGATGCACGGGCTGGAGCCGCAGACTATCGAGTCGCTCAACCTGCTCAAGATGCGCAAGACGCCCTTCGTTGTTGCTATGAACAAGGTGCGTTATGAGGCGGGGGGTGGATGGGATGTGTGATGGGCTGGAGCCGCGGACCATCGAGTCACTCAACCTGCTCAAGATGCGCAAGACGCCCTTCGTGGTTGCCATGAACAAGGTGCGTGTGCGGGAGGGGCTGTGTTGTTACATGGGGTGGGTTGGTTGGCACACTCTTGTTGCCATGTGACGTGCTGTTTCAGAACCTTCCTGTGCCTGTGCATGCCATGCCATCCCATGCCATGGCTTCGGGCCTTAAGATGGTCTCATGCTGTACCATCCCGTCTGCATCATGCCATCCACGTGGCATCCACCCCCTTGTGCCAGGTGGACCGCATCTACGGGTGGAACGCGACGCCCAATGCGCCCATCCGCGCGGCGCTGAAGAAGCAGACGAGAGACGCCATCCTCGAGTTCGACCGCCGCACCGACCAGGTGCGCGCCTGCGAGGGCGGCAGGGGGGCAGGAGGCGTGGGGCAGAGGGGACGGGATGCAGTGGGGACAGGGGGGGCAGGGGGGTGGGGTTGGCGGGGAGCGCATGGGCAGAGGGATGGAGCAGAATGCTATGAGGGGTCGTTTCTCGCTTGCTGCTGACATTCGCCTCCAGCCTGCCCTCATTCATTGCAACCCCTCGTGTCTTCCCTCCTCCTCCCCATCATGTCTGTCCGCTGCTCACAGGTGATGCTGGAGCTGAAGGAGCAGGGGTTGAACGCGGCGCTCTACTACAAGAACCCCGACATACGCAAGTTCATCTCCATCGTCCCCACCTCCGCCATCAGGTGAGTTAACCCTGCTTACTCTGCCACTCACGTCCATATGCCCCCGTTCCCCCTTCCCCCATGCCCCAATCCTCCATAACCCCTCCCCCCATTGCCCATTTCCCTTCTGCCAACCGCTCACTTCCCCGTTCCCCCCTGCGCTGATCCTCCTTTCCCGGCCAAACCCATGTGCCCAATGCCTCCTTCCCTTCCCCCATGACTCTCTCACACACCCGCGCACCCTCTCCCCCCTCTCTTGGCAGTGGCGAGGGCGTGCCGGACCTGCTGCTGCTGCTGGTGCAGCTGACGCAGAAGCTGATGGAGGAGCAGCTCATGTACGTGGCGAGCGTGCAGTGCACGGTGCTGGAGGTGAAGGTCATCGAGGGGCTGGGCACCACCATCGACGTCGTGCTCGTCAACGGCGTGCTGCATGAAGGCGACCAGATCGTTGTGTGCGGCCTGCAGGTGAGGGGTGGGTGCTGGTGGGTGAGGGAGAGAGGGGCGGTGCAGGAGGTGAAGGAGGGGCAGTGCACGGTGCTGGAGGTGAAGGTCATCGAGGGCCTGGGCACCACCATCGACGTCGTTTTGGTTAATGGGGTGCTGCACGAGGGCGACCAGATCGTTGTGTGCGGTTTGCAGGTGGGGCGCACAGGTGGGGGAAAGCAGGTTGGACACACAGGGGGGTTGGCAGATGGGGGAGGAGAAGGGGGGTTGTGGACATGGGGGCTGAGAAGGCGTATGGGACCTTGTGGTTTGGGTGGCCTTGTGGCTTGGCGTGAGAGTATCTGTTCAGTTGCTTGCCTCCTGTGATCATGACCTTATTTGTATGCCTGTATGTTGCCATCCCATGGTGCTGTGTGCCTGCATGTGATGTCCTTGTGCTGCAGGGGCCCATAGTGACGAGCATCAGAGCGCTGCTGACGCCACACCCCATGAAGGAGCTGCGAGTCAAGGTCGGTCACCCATTCCGTCCAGTCTGCGCCTTCACCTCCTCATCATCGCTGCCTGGCTATTGCTCTTGCTCCTTCCCCGGTAGATCTGGCAGGCCCATCTTCGTTCCGCTCGCACTGCTTGCTCCACCTGTTCGCTTACACTGCTTCCTTGCACCACACACCTCCCTGCCGTGTGCCCAATCTATCCGCAACTCTAACCCGCTCCTCCCATTCATCCTCTCCCGGTCGCTCTTCTTCCTTGCCTTCTCCCTGCCCTTTCCTCCCCCAGGGCTCGTACATGCATCACAAGGAGCTGCGAGCAGCACAAGGCATCAAGATCACGGCCCAGGGGCTAGAGCACGCAGTGGCAGGCACGCAGCTGTACGTGGTGGGACCCGACGACGACGTAGACGAGTTGCGAGAGGAGGCCATGGCGGACGTGAAGGGCGTGCTGTCGCGCGTCGACAAGAGCGGCGAGGGCGTGAGCGTGCAGGCGAGCACGCTGGGGTCGCTGGAGGCGCTGCTGGAGTTCCTCAAGAGCCCTGCTGTGAAGATTCCGGTTTCGGGGATTGCGATTGGGCCGGTGCATAAGAAGGATGTGATGCGTGCGAGTGTGATGCTGGAGAGGAAGAAGAAGGAGTATGCCGTCATCCTCGCCTTCGATGTCAAGGTGCACGCGCTGCCCTTCCATGTCACATGGCCTTCCCTGCACCCGCCACCACCACTACTGCCCATCAATTTATGTCAGGATCCTGTGCATCCCATGACCTCCAGTCCCTGACCTCCAGTCCCTGACCTCCTGCCACGCATATGGGTGTGCCCACCTGCCAAGGGGGGGAAACAAGCCCAAGCCCAACGCCCAAGCCCAACGCCCAAGCCCAACGCCCAAGCCCAACGCCCAAGCCCAACGCCCAAGCCCAACGCCCAAGCCCAACGCCCAAGCCCAACGCCCAAGCCCAACGCCCAAGCCCAACGCCCAAGCCCAACGCCCAAGCCCATGCCCAAGCCCAACGCCCAAGCCCAACGCCCAAGCCCAACGCCCAAGCCCAACGCCCAGTCCCTGACCTCCAGTCCCTGAGCTCCATGCCTCTTCAGTCTCTTCCCCCCCCCGCCTCCCCCCCATGGCTGTATGCGGGAATGCAGGTATCAACGGAGGCTCGGGAGATGGCTGAGGAGCTGGGAGTGCGCATCTTCACAGCAGACATCATCTACCATCTGTTTGACCAGTTCACCGCTTACATGGCGGGCCTTGTATGGCTCCTTGCCCACTTCATCCATTCTTCTTTTTACTACCCCTCCCCACTTGCCGGCAGGTGTCGACGGAGGCGAGGGAGATGGCGGAGGAGCTGGGAGTGCGCATCTTCACAGCAGACATCATATACCACCTGTTCGACCAGTTCACCGCTTACATGGCGGGCGTGAAGGACGAGAAGCGCGCGGAGGCCGCGGAGGAGGCGGTGTTTCCCGTGGTGCTGAAAATCATGCCTAACTGCATCTTCAATAAGAAGGACCCTATTGTGCTCGGTGTTGAGGTGCTGGACGGCATTGCCAAGGTGAGGAGTGGTGCTGGACGGCATTGCCAAGGTGAGGAGCGGTGCTGGACGGCATTGCCAAGGTGAGAGAAGGGACGGAGGGGGGGGAGCGTGGGGGAGCAGGAGGGTTTGAGGGGGTCAAGTGGGGTTCAGTCACCAAAGAAGCTCTGAGGTCGTATCTCCAGCAAGTGTCAAGAAGGGCTTGGTTTCAAGCGTTGTTAACGGTTGACACCAAGTGGAGCCGCGTGTGAGCGCGGCTCCAGCCTGGTGTCAATGTTGGGCACATTGGACGATTTCCCGCGATCACATTGGTTGGTTTAGCTGACACCAGGAGGGATAGTCCTCCATGTGTTTTCCGAGTTGGTGTCATCCCTTCTTGACACTTGCTGGAGATACGACCTGAGATGTGTCGTGTGTGCAAGTCATCCTGAGCAAGTGTTAACTATTCTCTCGCCACTTGTTTCATTTCACCGCCGTGGCAGGTGGGCACGCCCATATGTGTGCCGGGGCGTGAGTTCATAGACATAGGCAAGATCGCATCCATGGAGAAGGATCACAAGATGGTTGACACCGCCAAGAAGGGCCAGGCCGTTGCCATGAAGGTAAGCCGCTCTCATGCTTCTCCTGCCTCATCTCCCGTGTCTCCTCTCTTTTACACGCCTTCTCCGTTGGCCTGCCCCCCTTCTCCCTCTCAGTCGCTCCCTCGCCCCTCATGACACCTCTGCTCCTGCCAGCCATGCTGCTTTCCCCTCACATCGCTCCCCACTGCCTTCCTGCATCTGCCTGTGTATGTGTGCATGGCACGAGGGCGTCAGATCGTGGGGGTGAACGCGGAGGAGATACAGAAGTCGTACGGGCGGCACTTTGACAGCGATGACGAGTTGGTCAGCCGCATCACTCGCAACTCCATCGACCTGCTCAAAGAGAACTACCGCGTATGCATGCCCCCCCGCTCCCCCTCCCTCCAATGCTCCTGCCCTGCCCCTGCCCCAACCACCCTCCCTCGCCGCCCTTTCCCCAACCACCCTCCCTCTCCGCCCTTGCTTTCTCTCGTCAGGCCTTTTCAGTTCCTGTAATCTTCCCTGCCCATCTTGCCCTCCAATGCCCTCACCTTCTGTTGCTCGCGTTTTCGCACATCTCCCTGTCGCCATTTCACTCGGCATCCTCCCCCTATGCCGTGTGGCATGAACCAGGACGACTTGAGTCGAGAGGATTGGATCCTGGTGGTCAAGCTCAAGAAGCTCTTCGACATTCCCTAGGCGCACGCCCTGATCCATGATGGTGGTACCCTTCCTGCACTATGCATTGAGAAGGATACATTGGAAAAACTGGTGTTTGATTGCGACCTCCTGTGTACACTCCCAACAGTCAATCCCATGTTTTTTCTGCGGAAACAGGCATGAGCACACACTAGCGTGCCCACACAAGCTGAAGTTGACGTGAAACGCATACATCAGCATGAAAGCATTGGTAGGAACGCGCCCTAAACCCCACACACATACGATGACACGGACACACACACTGTGCGTGAGCACTTGTACCGTACATGAGAGCACATTTGCATGCGCATGGAACCCCTTTGAGATGACAAGAACACTCTCGTGGGAGCACATTTGCATGACCACACACATGGGCATGAATGCACATTGACATGCACCCCTTGCAGTTGGAGGAAGTCACTACAGTATGCCCAGTTGTAGTCGGACATCCCATACTGATGCACTCCCCTCTCAGTTCCTCTGCTGTGTTGGTTCCATATACTAAAACGTCATGTGAAAACAATCCATGTCGAGTGGAAACAATCTATGTCATGTGAAAACCATGCAAAATGTCGTGTGAAAGCCATGCAAAATGTCATGTGAAAGCCATGGAAAGCTTCATGTGAAAACCATGGAAAGTGTCATGTGGCCATAGAAAGTGTCATATGAAAACGATTTTTTCACTAAAACGTGGACAACTAGTTAGACTCGACCCTAGGATCCTAGTATATGCATAGTATAGTGTCGTTTTCCCCTAGCAGCATGCTGCACCGCGTGGTTGACAGCAGGAGGCAAACTAGGTTCCCCTTCTTCTCCCTCCATGCCGCCACGCCTCGGCTTATTCGCTGTCGAGTCGCTGCAAGCCCCGCCCTCTAGGGCTTGAAGGCGGCCTGGGCGGATTCCGCCTTGGTCTGCGCGGACTTGAGCAGGCCGAGCGTGGCCTTATCGGTAGCGGGTTTGAGCATAACGGAGACGCCCTTGATGGTGGAGATGGCGTTGGTGATCTGCCCCGCCACCAGCGTGCGCTGCCCCTGGTCGATCAGAATGCCCGCGTTGCGCAGCGCCTGCGCCGTGTCGGTCAAGCTCTTCTTGTAAGTCGTCACGGTCAACACGGCGTTCGCCTGGTCCACCAGCTTCGCGCCCGCCGCCAGGTCCGCCTTCACGCCCGCGTCCGCCGCGCTCACCTTCTTCGGCGGCGGCGTCGCGCCGGTCGCGGGGCCCGCGGGCGTCTTGGGGGACTTTCCGGACTTGGGGGGTGGCGAAGCGGGGGGAGACGGCCCGACAGGCGTCTTAGGGGTCTTGGGGGACTTGGGGGTCTTGGGGGACTTGGTGGTGGTGGCGGGGGACGGGGACGGCGGAGGCGGCGGGGACGGCGTGGGCTCGGGGGAAGCAGGGGGCGACTTGGATTTCTTGGCTTTCTTCGCCGCCTTATCCGCTTCCTTCTTCGCCTTTTCCGCCTCCTTCTTTGCCTTCTTCGCCGCCTTCTCCTCGTCGCTGTCCAGCACGCGGCGCGTCGCTGATGCTAAGGACGACACAGACGCGCCAGAATCATTCACATCGCCTGCGAAAAGAGAAAAGCGAGGAAACGTCATACGAATGTGATGATTGAGCGAGGAATGTGAGCTTTACTGCAGGGACAGTCGACAGGGAGGTGGAAAATGGTTATAAGGTGGGAAGAACTTTACCTGCATAGCTAACGACGTCAGAGGAGGAGAATCCCACGAGAGAAACGTCAGCGGAGACGTTGACGAAGTGTGAAGTCACGAGGAGAGCGAGGAGCGGGAGCGCGCAAGCAAGGGCAAGAGTTCTCGAGATCGCCATTTCTGAGCCAAAGGCAGTTGTTCTGAGTGGTTGTAAATGGATTTTGATTGAGGGAGGGGCGAATTGACTGAATGATGGATGATCTGGTTCGACTTTATATGCTTCGAAAATGCCTTGCCTGATCGCATTTGGGTTGTTTCTGGCTGTTGAGTGGAGGCGCCAACCAAAAAAAATGCGCGCAATCTTCGCAGCACCCCGGCGCCGCACTTCACGGCAGCCAACTTTGGCTGGGCGAACCTGGCGATTTGACGGGCCAGCTGGGGCATGGTGCTCCGAACGTGGCCAGCGGGTAAGGGGAGGGCGAAATGGGATGCGGGGGGAATCAGCCCGTTTGCATTTGTGAGTTTTTCGCACACAAAAATGTTTGGATGGTCAGCGCAGTCAACTGGGATAGGCGCACGGCGAAAGGAAAATTTCGTGGGAGCGGCTGCCTTGAAATGTTTGCGTGGGCAACGCTGTTATGAGTTGTAAAAGAGAGTGAGCAGGTAAACGAATAACGAGACTGTGATTAACTGATCTGAGAATACAATAAGGCACACACTAATGCAGGAGCTAGCCTAGCTAGGAGGAAACCTCGGACGAGCGAGGTTGGGGTGCAGGTTTGGCGATGGGAAAGGCCGAAGGCGACGCGAGGAGCCTCGGCATCGTTGAAATCGGCCGAACGTGCAAAGTCCGAAAATCGGGCTGTACGCGTAGCAGTCAACCCCGATAAGGAATTCGGGAAAATTCCTTACACTACCCCCCCCTTAAGAAAGGCGGTCAATATCCGAAACACGCTTGCGCGCCAAGTAATCACCAACAAGTGACGAGGCGGTTAGCGAGTCAGAGTGCACCCACGTGTCGTCCTCACTGGTGCGATCGGTCCAACGGACCAGGAAATCCACGTGGCGACCAGCTGCGTCAAGTCGAACCCGATGGGCCAGAATCTTCGAAGGGTCGAGAGTCGGCTCCGGGACAGGTCGTGCAGTTGGGGCAGCTTGTTGCCTCGCGATGTCGGTCGTGGCTGGCACGAACTTGCGAAGCAGGCTGACGTGGAAGGCGTCATGAATTCGCCAGTCGTCGGGTAGCAGCAGCTTCACGGTGACAGGTGTCACCATCTTGATAATCTTGAAAGGCCCACAAAATCGTGGCCGTAATTTCGACGGACCGGGCAGGTGCAGGTTCTTCGTGTCAAGTAGCACTAGTTGCCCAGTAGTCAAGACGAGTTCCCGGCGTAGAAGGTCGGTGTATTTGCGGGAAGTGATATTCGCCTTTCGAATTGCGTCGGCGGCTTTTTCCCGGACTTCCTGAAGTTCCGTCACAAAAGTTTGTGATCTGGGTTGTCGAGGGAAGTCGCTGTAGGAACCGTCGGGTCCATCCCGTAATTCAGGAAAAACGGGGAGTGATTAGTCGTGCTGGACGGTGCGTTGTTGAAAGCGAACTCCAACATAGCAAGGGATTCTTCCCAGCGGGCAGGGTCGGGACAGTTTGTCCTGATCAGCTGCTCCATGGTTTGATTGGTCCGCTCGGTCTGGCCGTCCGTCTGTGGGTGATAAGCCGATGAGAACTGTAGTTTCGTGCCGTACTGCGCCCACGTCTCCTTCCAGAATTTTGATGTAAACTTCGGGTCGCGGTCGCTGACGATCGCCGAAGGGATGCCGTGCAGTCGCACGACCGTTGAGATGAAGAGGCGCGCAGTTTCTTCGGCTGTGATTGTCATTCGGCATGGGGCAAAGTGCGCCATCTTCGTGAAGCGATCGACGACGACGAGTACAGCGTCGTTGCCGGACGGCCCAGCTGGCATCCCCGTGACAAAATCCATTGTCACTTGCTGCCACGGTCGTTCGGGTGGCTCGAGGGGTTGCAGCAGCCCAGCTGGCCGTTGACGTGTCGATTTCATGGCTTGGCACACCCTGCAGGAGGACACATATCGCTGCACGTCGTTAGAGGAATCAGGCCAATAATATTGACGGTGCAGTAATTTCTGGGTTTTATCAACCCCGAAGTGTCCGGAGAAGTTCGAATCGTGGACCTCCTGGATAACGAGTTCACGCAGCAGCCTGTAAGCGGGAACCCAAATCCGGTCGGTTCCGGATTTTAGGTAATAATCCCCTTTCTGCGTCGTGGCCTGCTGATGATTTCCAGTCGTGAAGAATGGGTCCGTAGTATAGCCGTGGGTGAATAGTCCGGTAAGCAACGGGTTCGAATGGGTGATGAGTACTGCAGCGGATTGTACTGTTGGTCGGGTCAGGGCGTCGGCGATGTTATTCGCCCCCTTTTTGTACGTGATGCGGTAGGTGAAGTGGCTCTCCATGTAGTCTAGCCATCGAATCTGTCGTGGGTTGAGGTTGGGTTGGGCTCGCAGGTACTGTAGGGACTTGTGGTTTGTGCGAACAGTGACGTCGGCGCCCACCAGGTAGCATCGCCATAATTTAAACGCGTGGATGATGGCGAGCATCTCCTTGTCGTGGATCGGGTAGTTGCGTTCGACTGCCTGCAGCTTGCGTGATTCGTAGGCAATCGGCTGCAACCCGTTCCCGAAATCTTGGAGAAGCACAGCTCCGATGGCGAAATCTGAGGCGTCGGTGATGACTTCGAACGGCTTCGATGGATCGGCGATGCGCAGCACAGGAGGGGAAACAAGAAAATTCTTGAGTTCCTGGAAAGCCGCTTCTGCCTCCTCCCCCCACACAAAATTCCTGTCCTTGTGCAGCAGGTCGGTCAGCGGGCCGGTTATCCCCGCCATATTCGGGATAAACCGCCTGACGTAATTCACGAATCCCAGAAAACTCTGAAGTTCCGTGACATTCGTCGGGGACTTCCACTCCTGTATGGTCTTGATTTTCGCCGGGTCGATTTTAATGCCTTCGCGCGAGATGACGTGCCCCAAAAACTCCAACTCCTGCTTAAAAAACTCGCACTTAGAGCCCTTGGTGATGAGTCGGTTCTCCTGCAGCCGCTTAAACACTGCATCCAGGTCGCGGAGGTGTTGTTCCCTTGTCTTGCTAAATATCAGGATATCGTCCAAGTAGACGATGACGCAACGGTCTAGAAGATCCCGAAAAACCCTGTTCATGGTCAGTTGAAATGTCGAAGGCGCGTTCGTGAGGCCGAAAGGCATCACTGTAAATTCGTAACTCCCGTAGCGTGTACGAAACGCAGTCTTGTGACAGTCGTCGGCGAAGACTCGAATCTGATGGTAACTGCCACGTAAGTCGATCTTCGAGAAATAGCGAGCGCCGCGAAGTCGGTCGAGGAGGTCGTCGGTGCGTGGGATTGGATAGCGAGACTTGATGGTGACCCGGTTCAGCGCGCGATAGTCGATGCACATGCGAAGCCCGCCGTCCTTCTTCGGAGTGAACAGGATCGGTGCTGCGAAGGGAGATGTGCTGGCCCGAATGAACCCTTTCTCCAACAGTGCGTCAATTTGACTTCGCAGCTCCTCGAGTTCCGGCTGGGTCAACCGCCACTGTGTCCGAACAGTCGGCTGCGCGCCAGGTTCCAGCTGGATTTTGTGGTCCTCTGGTCTCTCGGGTGGCAGTCCAGGTGGCAGATCGTCGGGGAAAATGTCCGGGTACCTCCGAATCAGCTCCGCTAAATCCGGTGGTACAGCTGCACACAGCTTCTCGATGTCCTTTCCGTCGGTGTCAACCGCCAACTCGCGTAAGCAAACAGCGAACAGCTGCGTGCCCTTGTTGAAGTGGCGAGCTATAGTGATGGCTTTGACGCACGGGGCTTGGATGTAGTCAGGTGTCCATGCAGGCAGTTTAATTAGCCCCTCGTGCTTGTTGATGCTGCACGATCCCGTTGTCCAGTCGATGACGGGGTTGTGCCGTCGCAGCCAATCACGTCCCAGCAGCACGTCGCAGCCGTCCAATGTTGTCGCGAGGAACTTCATGCTGAAGCCGAAATCGTCGCCGCATTCGATCCTGACCGTCCGTGTTTCTTCCGTTATCGCCAGAGGCGTCCCATCCACGAGGCGAGCGTCGATTTCGGGCAGACACCTGTCAAGTTGCAGCTTGCATTTTTTTGCGCTCGCCAAGTTGAAGAGGCTATGGCTGGCCCCTCCATCGACGAACATTTTCAAGTTATTTTTTAACACCTTGCCAGCGACCAGCACAGGGTGATCCACATGTGTATCCCCGTTATTCGGCCGAGTGCGATCGATTGCATGAATCGGAACCACGACTCGGTGGGGATGGTGGTGTTCGGGCGACGGAGCACAGTCAGTAAAGGGCCCGCTAATTACTGACTCTTCCCATTTCCCTGCTCCTTCCTGTCGTTCCCCGTCAGCGGCGTTTTCTCGTAGCAGTCTTTCATGTAGTGACCCGTCTTCCCACACCGGTAACACGGTCCCTTAGGAGGGCGGTCGGGTGTATGGACGGCGTTGATTGTGGCCCGATGGGTCTGGCCACGAAAACGTTTTACATCCCTGGAAGCCGTTCTCGCGTACTGCATCAGCGCATCTGTAGACTCCGCCAGCCGTACTGCTTCAAGGAATGATGTCGGGCGGCCCCTGCGAACCTCGTACTGTATCTCGTATTTGAGGCCGCTGATATATTTATCCAACCGCTCTGCTTCCGACATGTCGTCCACTTGGTCGGCGAGGCCCATAAATGACGCTGTGTAGTCTTGGACAGAAGCCATCTGCGACCATGCACGCAGCTTCATGCGAGCTTGCTCCGAGGCGGATACGTGCTCGAAGCGATCTCGTAAGGCTGCGCCCCACTCCTTCCATGTGCATATCCTGGTCACTCCGAATATTGATTCTGCCACTTGATTAGTCACTGTTGAGGTCCCGTCTGCCGCATGCGTCACACCTGTCGGCGTCCCCGTTTCCAAAGTTCGGCGCCACCACTCAAGCGCTGCACCTCGAAGAAGCGAAACCGCGTAATTAATACGCGTGGCGTCGTCGTTAACTCCTGCTGCAGTGAAGAAGACCTCGACCCCGAACAGCCACCCTTTTACTGTAACCGTCTTGTCCGTAGGATTAAACGGGGGCGGGTTGACGGGCTTGATCTTGATCGTCGTTACTGCAACTGGCGTTGATGCCGCTCGCTACCTATCCTCTTCTTCGAAGTCACGTGTAAGCGCGTCCAAGGGATTGCTCACCGCTTGACTGTTGTCCTCGCCTTCGTCCTCGGGCGACACCTGACGCGCTTCACCTCGCGTCTGGCGCAGCTCGGCGTTTTCTTCACGCAGTGTTGTCACTTCCGCCATTAACGACTTCATGCTCTCCTGCATTTCTGCCACTTGCGCCATCATCCTGTTAACCGCCTCCTGATCCATGTGCCTAGCGCTACGTCTGGTGGGCAGTCGGGTATCCGTGGCCTTCAGGCAAGTGAAAACACGAACTATCGGAGTCGGGCAGGATTGAATTAACAATCCCTGCAGCCAACCGTCGTGTAGTCACTAAACCAGCCACACCCTCTGCCACCAAACTACCCTCGGAAAAGCGGGGTGAACTAGGAAAGTAGCTCTGATACCAGGTGTTATGAGTTGTAAAAGAGAGTGCGCAGGTAAACGAATAACGAGACTGTGATTAACTGATCCGAGAATACAATGAAGGCACACACTAATGTAGAAGCTAGCCTAGCTAGGAGGAAACCTCGGACGAGCGAGGTTGGGGTGCAGGTTTGGCGATGGGAAAGGCCGAAGGCGACGCGAGGAGCCTCGGCAGCGTTGAAATCGGCCGAACGTGCAAAGTCTGAAAATCGGGCTGTACGCGTAGCAGTCAACCCCGATAAGGAATTCGGGAAAATTCTTTACAAACGCAGTTGTGGAGCCTTGACCGCAGCAGAAAGTTTGATACACACTTTTATGGGTTTTACTACAGGTAGAATAACCTCCAAGGCTATTTGACTGAATAAAGAAGGCAGCAGACGATTTAAGATTCTAAGTACCATCTGAATCTTTCTACATCTCTAATTTCTGGAGCAGACACCACCATGATCAAACATCCTCTTCAGACTCCGTGAGGCGCTTCCCTTCAGTGACACCACCATCATCGCCATCCATGTCATCCATCTCGTCCTCCACTGCATTCATCTCCTGCTCCACCAGCCGCGAATACATGGCATGCAGCTTGCGGCTCTTGAGCCACGTCATCAGCGACATCACGCCAAACACCACAATCATCACGCCTGACACCGCAAACACCACAATGTACTGCCAGCTCAGCTTATCCGACGGGACGTACTTGATCTTGTACGTGCACTCGCCAGCGACCTCATCAGCCGGCAGTTGAACGGAGCCCGGGAGGGTTTCGTTGCAGAGCATGGGCTGGTGCCACATGTAGGTGACGTTGTGCTTGCCGTCGTCATCCGCACACTCGCCCTCAAAGCGGTCGTAGTCATCCGCCGTGCACGCCTCGCACATCACATCGTCCGGCAGGGGAGTCATGGGGTTCGGCTGACACACCTGGAGAAGCACATGGGCGCAGAGAGAGAGAGAGGGCAGATGGGTGGCGGATTAGAGGGTTGCTCATGGGTATGGGGACAGGAGAAGGAGGCATAGTTGTACTGGGGTGCCTGTACTCACCCGGGGGTGCTTGTACTTGTACGTGACGCGCTTGTTCTCGTTGCACCCAGCGGCCTCCACCTTGACAATGTCTTGCTCGGAGCACAGCGGGCAGGCGAACAGCGAGTACCACACGAGGTTGAACTCGCAGGGCGTGCCCTCCACAGGCTCCACCGTGCCCCCGCGCTGCGCCCAGTCTGGGTACTCCCGGAGCGGGTCAAATGCCGCCATGCGCCCCCCACTCGTCCACTGCTCCGGCTGCCCATGCCCTGCCGACGGCAAGAGAAGGACACAAGACACGCAGGAGTTAAGGCATGGAAGACTGATGACGCAGATGCCGTGAGGAGGGAGGCGAGGGGAGGGGAGGGGATATGTGAGAAGCAGGACCGGATGCAGGGCTTGGAGCCCGAATGACAGTGTGAGAAGCCACGGGGCATGGGGTACGGGAGCATTACCAGCAGCGGGGTCGCAGATGAAGGTGATGTTGGTCTGGCGGGGCAGCTGGGTCTCAGGGCAGTCGTCTCCCTTGAGCATCATCACAAACCCACGTGTCCTCAGCTC
Source organism: Closterium sp. Naga37s-1 (assembly GCA_947471745.1). Lineage (NCBI taxonomy): Eukaryota > Viridiplantae > Streptophyta > Zygnematophyceae > Desmidiales > Closteriaceae > Closterium > Closterium sp. Naga37s-1. The sequence continues at coordinate 91,471 of CANJKZ010000506.1, forward strand.
ACTGGCCACCACATCCAGTGACTCTATCGCCAGCGACCTCCCCAGATCATGCCCTGGCCGCAGGGTCCCTTCCACATCTTCTGCCGGGTCCACCTTGCACGCGTACGTGTTGAGTGCGTTGCCCCCGTAGTCATAGCACGTGTCGTTGGTGCGGTCGCGGTCGCACATGCTGAGGAAGTAGGACGCCTGCTGGGTTCCGTTCTTGGTGGTTGCATCGTTGGATGCGAGCCCAAACATCACCCCCGGGTGCATCCGCGCGAGAGGCGACAGGTCGAAAAACAGCCGCCCGCCGCCCGCAGTGGCGCCCGTCAGCCCGCCGCCCGCCACGACCATGCCGCCGCCCTCCGCCAGCGTCTCGTTCCAAAACTGCTCCTCCTGCTGCATCTCGCCCGTGGGGCCCGTGGGGGCGGGCGCGGCGGGGGAGGCGAAGGGGTTGAAGGAGGAGGCGGGGGGAGGCGGAGCGGCGGAGGAGGCGTTGTAGGCGACGGGGACGTGCACGGCGAAGGTGCAGAAGGAGGAGGGCACGCGTGCATCGCCCAGGAAGCACTCGCTGCTGCCCGGGAGGGACGTGGTGCCGGAGCCACACCGCTCACACGCCCATTGCGCTCCCTGTCGTGCCATGTTCCACCATGCCATGCCGTGCCATGTCATACCAAAGCAGACAGGAGGAAAGTGCGAGGGAGAAGTGAGTTGATTGGTCATGGGGTGGGCACCATTGTGGACAGCATGCCCGGAAGAGAGCACAACGAGAGATACCACAGCATCCACACTTCCCCCTTGAAACCAACCCCATGCGCCCATCCCCATACGTTGATCCTCATGCGCCCATCCCCATACGTTGATCCTCATGCGCCCATCCCCATACGTTGATCCTCATGCGCCCATCCCCATGCGCCCATCCCCATGCGCCCATCCCCATGCGCCCATCCCCATGCGCCCATCCCCATGCGCCCATCCCCATGCGCCCATCCCCATACGTTGATCCTCATGCGCCCATCCCCATGCGCCCATCCGCATAGCCATCCCCATGCGCCCATCCATGCGAGCAGCACAAGAGGTGACGAGGGGGCAGCACCTCGGGGAAGGGGTTGAAGGAGTTAGCAGGGCCCTCGCCGCCCTCACTGAACGTGCCCGCTTTTGAATCGACTCAAAACCAGTGAGCAGCACAAGAGGTCAAGGGGGCAGCACCTCAGGGAAGGGGTTGAAGGTGTTAGCAGGGCAGGGCGTGCAGCGGCCCTCCCCGCCCTCACTGAACGTGCCGGGGGGACACGGCACCCACGTCTGCCCGTCCCCCGTGATCTGCATCCCCGGCGGAACCCTCCTGCACCGCTCTGCACCACCCCGCGCCACACCCTCCACCTGTTAGGGAGGAGGAGCGAGAAGTGGGACCGGGAAATAACGAGAGGGGGAGGAGGGAGGTAAAGCGGCCGGGGGCATTGCGAGAGTGAGGAGGAGGGAGGAAGATGGAGTGTTGAGAGCTGTGGTGAGTGTGTGTGTGTGTGTGTCTGTGTGTGTGTGTGTCTGTGTGTGTGCGTGTGTGTGTGTATGTGTGTGTGTGTGAGTGTGTGTGTGTGTGAGTGTGTGTGTTTGTGTGTGTGTGTGTGTGTGTGTGCAGGCGAGAGAGCAGCCTGACTGACCTCGATGTCATATATGATGGCGGAGTCACGGGTCTTGCGCGTGGCAGCCCTCTCATCATTCAGCTTCTCCCACACCCACATGAGCGTGTGGTTACCGGGTGCCAGCTCCCACATGCCGCTGATCGCCGTCTGGTTCTCCCCCCCCGCCTTGCGCTCCTGCCCTGGAGTCTTCTCCCACTCCTCGCGTTGTTGCTGCAAGCAGCAGCAGCAGCAGCCCCATGGAGAGTTGGGAAGGGGGTGGGAGGGAAAGCGGGAAAGAGGCAGGGAGAGAGGGAGAAGAAAGTGTGAGACGAGATGCTCTTACTGATTCGTGCTTCACGTAACATGTTAACAAAGTCAAATACACCACGACGAAGTCAACTCACCTCAACAAAGTCCATGAGGTCATGGTCGACAAAGAAGAAGAAGCCGACTTTTGAGTCGTCTCAAAAGTCACCTAGTCAACGCACAGCCATAGAGTCAACGCAGTCAACACAGTCAACTGACCTCAACAAAGTCCATGAGGTCGTGGTCGACAAAGAAGAAGAAGCCGCGGCCGGGGTCACCGGGAGCGATGTCAACCGAGTAGTTGAACATGACGTACCCCGTCACTGCCACATCGATGTCCAGTGCCAGCCAGATCTGTGCATTCATGCACGGGTGGAGGATGGCAACGGGCGAGGGGGGAAGCGGTGGGGGAGGGGAATGGGGGGTGGCGAGATAGTTGAACATGGCATACCCCGTCACCGCAACGTCTATGTCCAGTGCCAGCCAGATCTGTGCGTCCGTGCACCATGCACCCGCGGCACCACAGGGGCACGGAGGACAGGAAGGGTCGGGGACGGAAGTAGTGAGTGGGAAACGGGCGTCGGGGGAAGGGGAGGGGAGAAGAAGGGGTGAAGGGGCGAGGGGTGAAGGGCGGGGGCTGAAAGACGAGGGGTGAAGGGCGGGAGGAGGTAGGGGAGAAATGGATGAACGGACGGGGGCATGGGTGTGAGTACTGCAGTAGGCAGTAAGGCAACACGGCGCTCACAGTGGTGGTCTTGCCGTGGCCACTGCCCGACTCGAGGTAGTTGTGCACGGCACGCCAGCCAAAGGTGCCGCAGTCACTTTTGAGGCGCCTCAAAAGTAAGGCAGCGGGAACGAGGGCACGGCACTCACAGTGGCGGTCTTGCCGTGGCCACTGCCCGACTCGAGGTAGTTATGCACAGCGCGCCAGCCAAAGGTGCCGCAGTCGCCGTGACAGCCGGTGCGGAAGCCGTCAGGCAGACGACCCTGCTCCATGTGGAAGTGGCGCAGGGATAACATCTTCATCGCCACCTCGCCCGCCTCACACGGCCGGCATATCTCGTCCGTTATGTTCCCGCTGCCGCTGCCGCTGCCGCTGCCCCCTGCAGCTGCTGGAGTGCCCTCTGCAGCACCGCCCTCCTCTGTGCCGCTGCTGCTGCCTGGTGCTGCTGCTGCAGTGTTCTGTTCGGTGGCGTCCCTGGCGGTGCCGGTGGGGCACCAGTCGCACTGCACCACGCCTGTCGCAGGTACCGGCACTGCCTGCTGCCCGCTCGGACAGTGCTCTGCGCGCGCACAAGAAGGGGGGGAGGAGGGGAGAGCGGGAGGGAAGGAATGAGGGAGACGCTGTGGTGTGTGGAAGGAAGGTGGGTGCCGGTGCGGCACCAGTCGCACTGCACCTCGCCTGTTTCCGGTACTGGCACCGCCTGCTGCCCACTCGGACAGTGCTCTGTACGCGCTCACCACCAGAGGGGGAGGAATGGGGCAAGGGCACGAAAGACAGCGCGGGGGAGATGCCATGGCGCGTGGGACAGTGGGCGTGGGGGCAGGGATGCAGGCTAGGCAGGGAGGAACAATATGCTTCTCTAGATAGTTGCGGTCAGAGGGTGATGGGGGGTGGGGCGTGGGAGGACGAGGGAGTGAAGGGCATTGGAAGAGAAGAACACAAAGCGGGGGCAGATGCAGAGCAGGGGTGGGTGGAGGCGAGGAAAGAGAGGCCGAGTCTTGGAGCGAGGGCGGGGGGGAGGGCACGGACCACAGGGCAGCTCGACGGGGGAGGGGAGAGGGTCGAGGTCGCTGGGCTTGCAGATCTGCGGCTCCAACCACTTCCAGCTCTGGGGGGGGGGGAAGGGGTTCAGGGGAGGGGTGGGGAGGGAGGGGAGAGAGGTGTGGGTGGGGTGAGCAAGGGAGGATGAGCTTCTGGTGGAATGGGCGAGCATCGCACTGAAGAGTTTGGCATGCTTCTGGTGGAATAAGCAAGCTTGGCATCCAAAGCTTGCTTATTCCACCAGAAGCATGAGTGTGGATCCGTGGGGTTGAGAGGGCCGACCTTGGTGCGCGTGAGTGTGGTTAGCTTGCAGGGGCCGATGTCTGATGTGGCATCGCGATCCACCCTGCAGGCTGTGGACGGGCAGCGGAGGGCAGGCAGGCAGAGACGCATGTGGTGAGATGGCGGAGTGAGAGTGCAGTGAGAAGCAGAGCGGGAGTGAGAGACGCAGTTGAAAGCAGCAGGAGAAATAGCGGACGGAATGAAGAGGTGGACTTGAGCCCAGAGGAGCCATACAGTGGGCACTGGGCAGCGGCAGCGGCAGCGGCAGCGGCAGCGGCAGTGGCAGCGGCAGCGGCAGTGGCAGCGGCAGCGGCAGCGGCAGCGGCAGAGAGAGAGGGGCTCACTGGGTCGGTCGAGGCACTGTGTGCGCGGGATGATCTGCGCGTACTGCTCCGCTGTACACGCCTTGCACTCCGCTGCTCCCGCACTGCCACCACGTGCCGTAATAAGATGGTGATGCGGGCATGGGGAGTTGGGTATGGTGAGATGGAGACGAAATAAGCACCCATGCAGGGGAAGGTGGCTGGCATTGTGCAGAGAAACAGGAAATGCGCAAAGGAAGAGGGAAGGTGCAAGGGAAGAGGGAAGGTGCAAGGGAAGAGGGACGGTGGGCGGATGTGGCATCAAGACACTCATGAGTCGACGCAGACAAGGAGCACTCCTGCTGACAGCACGTGGGAGCGGGCAGGCAGGTACGAGCAGAGGCATGTAGAGGAATGCGGCTGGGGGTGCCCACCTGGAAACGGTATTTGGCGCGCATGGCAGACACGTGCTCGCCCCCGCCGCACTGCTCATTGAAACATACGAGGGCGCCCAGGCAGACGGGGACGAGGAGGTGGGTATGCGAGAGAGCATGTGCATGTGATGCAGGATAGTGCAGCGTGGCAAGCAGAGCAGATGCACAAGTGCCACAAGCGCATGGTGCTCCAGCAACGACCAGCTGCTTCAATGCATGCAACACACCATCATGCGCCCATGGCCCAGTCCCCATGCACACATGCCCCCAGCCCCCATGCATCATGCATGCCTCCAAGCGCCCATGCATACCCGCATTCCCCCATGCATGCATGGGCGCACCTGTAGAAGCCGGCTTCACAGGGCGTGCAGACAAAGTCGTTAAAGCCAATGCCGTCCACCTCGATAAACTGGTTGGGGGGGAGAGGCGAGGACGCACACAAGGCAGAGGGGGGCACAACAAGGGGACACGATAGGTGGACATACAAGCACTGGTGGGTGAAAGTGGAGCAACGAGTGCAGCGACTGAGGTGAAGAGACGAGGCCAAAAATCAAGGGCCAACGTGAAAGCTGCATGTCGCTCATGAAACGCCCTCACTCTGAGCTATGCAATGGCCTCACCCAGCCCGCACTCACCCTGAGCGTGGCGATAACCTCACCCTTGGTCCAGCGTGCGTCCTTGGAGTAGGGCAACACGAGCGTGTGGTGCCTCGCCATGAGCCGCCTGCAACAGCCCTCACTCTGAGCTGAGCAATGCAAGCCCCTTGCCCTCCCAGCACTCACCCTGACAGTCGCAATATCCTCGCCCTTGGTCCAGCGCGCGTCCTTGGAGTAGAGCCACACGAGCGTGTGGTGTCCCGCCGTGAGGGGGAACACCACCTCGCGCGGCTCAAACTGGTACGACTCGAGAGCCATGGCGGGCTGGGAGAGCGAGTCGATGAAGAAGGAGAGCCCGTCCCGCCCCATCTCCGCGCTCACCGTGAAGTTGAACCTCACGTGCCTGGTCAAGGGGAGTAGGGGGAATAAATGGGTGAGGGGTTGGGAGTGATGGGCGGCAGATGAGGGGCGGGGGTTGGCAAAGGCATGAATGCTGTTCTGACACAAAACCTAGCCCAACAGCCAGGCGTGCATGCAAGGGGTGGTGGTTGCAGTGCAGGCAAGGCAAGGCAGGTAGCGCACCCGTCGCGGACGAGGTCGACTTCAAGGGAGAGCGTGGAGCGCACGTTGTTGTGGCAGTTGTACGCCTTGTCTGACGCACACACGTCCTGCCACACACAAGGGACGGGGTCCGAGGGAGATGATAGGGGTACGGCGGGATGAGGGGATGGGGAGGACGTAAGATGATAACGGGAGGCAGTGCGAGGCGGGAGGTGGAGATGAGGGGCGCGCATGCACGGAGGCAGGGGGGGATGAGGGCACAAACGGACGTTCAGCACACACATGCATGGGTTTCGCAAGGAGGGGAACTGACAGGGTTCCAGTCGTTCATGTAGTCGTACGCGCCCACCTCCAGCGCCCCATCATCCGCATACCACGGCTCGCATGGGAACATGCCCGTCGCGTTCTTGTACCGACACTCCGTCTGCCACAGGGATGGAGGCAGACACACGGGGGGCGGGTGGATGGGAGGGCATGCGAGGAGTGGTGGCAGACGAGCATGTGAGACGGGGCAAGCGCAGGGGGGGCTGCTGCTGAGCCTCTTGTGCTCCCTCACTGATGCAGCACAGAACGGTGCATGTAGCACAGGAGGCTCGTAAGAGAATTCAAGCACATTGCACTTGACCGAGGGCAATAGCAGCAGGCGGGGCAAGAGCAGGTGGGAGGCGGCAAGGAGCAGGGCGTACCTTGAAGTACTTGGGGTCGACTTGGTAGAACTTGTTGAACACCAGCGCACCCGCTGTGCTGTACGTGCCTGGGGAGGGGAAGGGGAAGAGAGTCAGAGAATGAAGTTATGGAGGCTGAGGTGGTTACACAAGGAGCAATAAGGGAGACATAGCTGCAGCGGAGGGTGCAGAGCAGCAGGGGCTGACTGGCAGCGTATGGGGTAGCATTCATGGCATACATGGAATGGATGGTCATGCGATGGGAGATGCATGGGGGACGCATGGGGAGATGTCGAGATGCATGAGGATATGCATGAAGAGGTGCATGGGGGATGAATGGCGGTGAGTAGGAGCGCTGGGGCGCACCTGCAGGGCAGATCTGGCAGTCGTCGTGGTGCAGAATGTGCCCCGCTCCACACTTGTGGTCTGCAACCTCCCCCCCCCACACACACACGCACGCATGCAGGCAGGCAGGCTCGAGGGAGAGATGTGCACGCAGGCACCCACAGGGCAGCAATGCAGAGCATGCAGGCAGCAGGGGAGTACGGACGAGCATGTGAGGTGCGGTACAGTACCTTTGGGAAACGCACGCAATGCCAGCACCGTACAGAAAGTAGATGCAGCAGAGGAGGGGCGAACCGGGGGGGTAGACGGCCGGAGAGGGTTGGGGTTGGGAGGGAGAGATAGAGAGGAGTGGAGATTGGTACCGCAGGGAATGAAGGTGTTGGGCGGCAGAGGCACGGCTCCCCTGGCATAGGGATTGCACTCCTTGTCGAAGTAGTAGATCACCTGCACACGCAGTCAGCACAGCACCACCACCCCCACACCCCACACACACCACATCCCCCCACCACCACACACACACAGCATGGCACACAGCATGAAAACGGGTGGAAACAGCTCATCCTTCCACTGCCCTGCCTACAGCACCGTCCCCAGTGAAATCCCTTCCCACTCACCTGCATGTGAGGCACATGCGGGCGCGGCTCACCTCGACGGCGGGCATGACGGAGAGCTTCTGGCCGGTGATGGAGTCACGGATGTAGTCACACGTGCCGTAGATGGACTTTATGTCCGCCTCCCCGCACGCGCGCGACGAACTGATGCCTGGCACACACAGGCACACAGGGGAGGGGGGAATGGGGGAGGGGGGAGGCCGGGGAGGGTGGTGTGGTGAGCCTGTTGCTTTTCGACATGGCTAGGGGCAATGGTGGCGATTCTGGACAGGGGCGCAGGACAAGGGCGAAGAGGATGCGTTTGGGGGGGAGGCGAGGGGAGAACAAAGGTGGGGAGGAGGGGAAAAGGTTGGGGTGAGTGAGGGAGGCCAACAGGAGCATATAAGGGGTACGAAACACGTGGTAGTTTATGGTTATTTATGGCTGTGATGGGGATGGGCGAGATGACGGGCATGGCGGGGCGAGCAGGGAAGGTGGGGCGGGCAGGGAGGGGGCTTACTGCAGTAGACGGGGTCGACGACGATCTCAGCAAGGCCGCCACCACTGGGCGAGTCACAGTCTGCACACACACTCGAGGCGATCGTGATGAGGATAGTTGCATGCCCGCGCACGCATGGTGATAATCCATGCACGTCCGTGCATGGTGATAGTGCATGACCGTGCATCCAACGCAGGCCGTGATTGGTAAGGGGAAGAGGAGGAGCATGAGAGAAAGTGGATGGGGAAGAGGAAGAACATAGGAAGCATAACAGTCACTTCTAAAGAAGTCATATGCAACTGCATCTGCATCACTAGACTCGCTCTCATGCGCACTCACTCTCACATGCATTCCAACTCCCACGCGCATCAGTCTCACACACACACACTCACTGGTGGCGATGTAAGAGAGGTAGCACTGGCCGCCATTCTCCGAGTACTTTGGCTCGTAGTCCTCGGGCGTGCACACTGGAAGGAGAGGGGGGGTGGGGGAGGGAGGTAGCACACTCAAAAGTCACCTCGTAAGAGAGGTAGCACTGGCCGCCATTCTCCGAGTACTTTGGCTCGTAGTCCTCGGGCGTGCACACTGGAAGGAGAGGGGGGGTGGGGGAGGGAGGTAGCACACTCAAAAGTCACCTCGTAAGGGAGGTAGCACTGGCCGCCATTCTCCGAGTACTTTGGCTCGTAGTCCTCCGGTGTGCACACTGGTGGAGGGTTGCGCACACGGACGGCCAATTGGCTCAAAGGATGAGTATCAAACCAGGGAGCGCTGGGAGTGTATTGTACACGTAGGAGTGAGCATAGAATGGTTCAACAATAGCACCACGAGCACCGTCACGTGCTCCACATGATCGTGTGGCCCAACCATCCATGCCATGTGGGTCCACCTAGCATGGTCCACGCATGCGGCACGTGCCCACGCAACATGACATGCATGCGTGCTCACCGCATGGTTCGTTGCGCATGGGGATGTCGGGGAATGCGTCCGTGCAGTTGCGCACTTTGACGTAGGTCACTTCGCGCTTGCCGTCTGCCACACATCCCATGCGACATACGATTGGGATTGAAGTTACATGATCATGGGATTGAAGAAACGAGTCAACGAGATTCACAAGACACGTGGATGTGAATGAAATAACATGTAATTTGACATTGAAAGACATGTCAATGCGATTGTAACTGCTGAATAAATATTATATTATTTGTGTTATGGCATTCAAGTTGAGTGAGCCTAATTGACCACGCGAATACCGTGCGACATGCTGCACGCCTCATGCCCAGCACGCGAAAGCCATTGACCTCCTAGACCCGCGAGGCACTCCGACATTTGCGACACGAGGTTACCATCCGCCCTTCAATCACGGGCGCGCGTTTTCTGTTTGCGCAATAAGGCGTTCGCAATCCACGCCCTGCCACTTTTCGCGGATCGCATCGTCTCACCTTGGCAGCGCTTCGACATTCTGACGTAATCCGTCAGGCCGCACGTCGTCGGCAGCTCGTCGCCCACCACCGACCCCACCACGCCCACATCCTCGATGCGCGCACTCGCGTTCGCCGCGGGAGGCGGTTCCGCGAACGGCACCGGCTGATACGGCGGAGGCGACGGCGGAGGCGGAACCTCCGGATCGCCCCACTGCTGATCCGCCGGTGACTCGCTCGGCCCTCCTGGATTCGGCTGCACGGCGCCCGGAGAAGTTTGGGCGCCCGGCACCGGCTGGTACCCGAGAGCCTGCCCGCGGCCTTCCTCCCAAGGCAGATTGCCGCCCAGCGGATCCGAATGATTGCCGTTTCGCTCGGGAAACGGCAGCCCCCCCTCCATCCATGGCGGCCGCTGACCCGGCTGCCATGGCGCCGGCCGGCCGTCCTGCGGCTGCAGGTATGATGGAGTCGGTTCTGTAGTGACCTGCGCCTGATTGCAGGTCATACTACAAAGAGTAATAAATAGCGCGAATAAAGCACATGCCGGTCTGCTTCTAATAAAGCATCGGCGCGTCGCCATCGTCGTGCAGATAGTTCCGAAAGAAGTTGCTGGATCCAATCAATTCAGCTGTATAACAGCCCGTATCCCCGTAAACGGCGTTTAAACACCAACTGGTGCCAAAATTGCTTTCAACAGAAGAGCTGACATGAGAGCCAGCTCCTTGGTAAAAGTGGGATCTTGGACCACCTCTCTCCAATTACTGGCAATCCCGAAACATTGGAGCGAAAAACGAGGAAATGGCATCACATGGAGAGAAGTTGAAAGGAATTGGTTGGGTTGACAGGAACGGGGCGATTGATGGGGGCTGGTCAGGGCTGGGTTGGGTAGAAGAAACGACACCGACCGACGGCAGCGCCGATTGCTGCTGCAAGGTGCGGTGGATGTGCCGTGACTCGTTTGAAGGAATCTTGAAGGAATCTTGATGTGAACACAAGAACCTTCTCTAGGAATGTAAAATTGATTTACTTCAGTAAAACAATGTAAATATTCACTTAATATTGTCAGGTTCACGCAGCGGAATACTGACTGATGAATCCGTTTCGGAGCAAGCTATAATGGTGCAAGGCGGCCAGGGTGTTCCGACCGCGGGGCTGACGCACGTCAGAAGCTGGTTGTCAGCTGCGGTTTTACAGCGCCAAGGAAACGGACCTGCACTCACCCACTTGCCGAACGTACCATCCCGTCATCTGCCCGTCCAAAACCAATCTCGAAACTTTCTCGCCCGTCGATTTCACAGCCTTGACGAAACCTGGGCCCCTGTATTCCCAAGGCTGGTTCACCTCTTGCGGTCAGGTGGTCTGCTCTGCGCCTCCCTCCCCCCGAGCCGAACAACCTCGATGTTGCCAACCAAAACCAGCGCTCGCAAGGGTTCAGCGCAGTGCATGTGAAGTGGAGTGGAGGCCACAACAGATCACTAACTTGCTGACTTCAGTCTGACTGCAGAGCTGTCCACCACGCCGCCATGTCTTAGCGCAAGGGCGTTTATGTTCTGTCCTATATAACACACCTGTACAGTTGAAGATATCGAGTAGGCTGTGTCAGTTCTCAGTGCTGTGTGATTCTTAGACCTAATCGCAATGCCGGTCGCGGAGAGCAGTCGACTTTACGCACCAACGCGATCCTCTCTCGCTAAGACACGCGCTGTCAGTCCACCCTCGCAGCGACGCGTCTCCCCCGCAGGCAGCAGCGGAAATGGGGCGCAGGGTTCCGAGCCACGTGCTGGTTCAGCCCGATCTTTCTCCCCCAATAGAACCGCTGCACCTGCAGCCAACGGGCTCGCGCGAGCAAGCGGAGCAAGGAGCAGGGAGGGCCAGCGCGTTGAGGTCTCCGCAGACGCGCGGAGATGGTCTGCGGGGAGCGGTCCTGCGCGGTTACCATCCGCCTCGTCTCCCCCTACCTCCCCGCGGTTCATTCGGCGCAGGGATACCTCCTCCCCGCCCTCCTCCCCTCCCCTCGGACCCGGCCGGCCGTCCCGGCGAACGGACCACGCCCGAGATGGCGGACACGTGGCACTGGGGAGGCAGGGATTAGCGGTGATGCAGGGACGGCGGCTGTCGGATTCGAGCTCAAGCGTTTCGGTGCTGGGAGTGGTGGAGGAGCAAGGGGGGGACGCGGGCGAGGGGTCGCGGCAAGGATCAGTGGACGCGTTCGAGGCGATGAGCAACAGCAGCCAGATCAGCGACTCCGGTAGCTACAGCGGCTCGGGGCCCACCACCGCCAGGAACGGTCATGTCCACGCCACGAACGCTGCGAGGCAGAGCCGTTTGGCTCTTGAGCCGCGCCACGGCGGGCAAGCCGCTAGACTTGCCACGCATGCTGATGTGGACAGGTATCACGAGGGCGGTCGGCAGTTGGGGCAAATGTTGCGGGGGGGCGCGGGACCGGCGCGCATTGTCAGCCCCGCGGAACGTGCCGTAGCCGCGGAGCTTGCGACATTGGCGGATTCCGTCACGGATGCAGACGTGTATGCGCCTTCCGCCGCCGCAGCCGAGCTTATGTCCGCCACTGACGGCCTCTTCTCCGCCGCTTCCGCATTCGCCTCTGCCTCTGTTCCCACGCCCCTTGGCGCGCCCTCGCCAACACCCCTCTACAGTCTCTCCGCGCATCAGCCTGACTCATCCTCCCCGTGGCCCCCGATGGTTGTTGCGCTTGCGCGTCCGCCTGAGGCGGGGCTAGGGGGACTTGATGTGAAGGCGCGGCTGGGGCGGACACTGGGGTACGGAAGCGTGGGCGGAGAGGGTGAGGCGGGGGGTAGCTGGGCTACAGGGGGTTCGAACATTGAGGGGCAGGGAAGGGAGAGGCGGCAGCAGCAGCAGCAGCAGCCAACGAAGGACGCCAAGGAGCTCGCACGGTCGCTTCTGCTGCAGCTGTCCGGCGGCAGGAAGGGGCCGCTGGCGGGAGGCGCGACGCAGGTGATTGCGGTGCGCGATCGGAGTGGAGGGGAGGCGGCGCAACGGGACTCCGGAGCCTCGGGAATGCCGGCTGTAGTCCGCGGGGATGGCATGAGCGGGCAGCGGCAAGGGGTGGAGGGGGCGACCAGTGCTTTCGCAGGTCGAGGGGCCGTGACTGGCAGGAAGGCGGAGCAGGGGGAGGTTGACTCGATAATGACACAGCGAGGTGCTTATAACGAGAAGCAGCGCGGTGACACTGAGAGGACGGGCGGTGGCGTAATGGGCGGTGCGAGTTTCGACGATGACGTGATGGCGGGAGAGGACGAGCAGCATGAGGAGAAGCCTGCGTGGCGGCAGCCGTGGTCGCAGCGACGACCACAGCACGATGACGTGTCGCCACCACAGCAGCAGCAGCAGCAGCAGGAGGAGGAGGAGGAGGAGGAGGAGGAAGTTTGGCTGGAGCATGAAAAGGTGCCACAGCAAGTCGAGTTGCAGGAGCATATGCAGCAGCAAGTCGAGTTGCAGCAGGAGGACGAGGACCGATCAGAGGAGACGGAAGCAAAGAGTTTGGAGGATGAAGAGGAGCAACGGCATGTGGGCACGCGAGCAGAGGAGCAGGCGGTGCAGCAGAGGCAGCAGAAGCTGCCGTCGCAGCCAAGCCTTTTCCAGCAGGGGCAGGGGCAGGGGCAGCAGGGGCAGCAGCAGGGGGCGGCGGGGGGCAGTCCGGTAACAACTCTGGATGTGGCGCTGAGCAAGGGGTCCCCCTCAACCGATGCAGGTGAGGAGGAGGGCGGGCTCGCCTTGCACGCAAGCATGCACGCACTCGCCGACGCCCACGCCCACTGGCTCTCCGCGGATGCCAGCCAAACAGAGGACCTGCAAGCTGAAGAGGACATGGAGAAGCTTGGAGGTGCAGAGGAAGAGGCAGAAGCCTGGGGGGAAGCAGAGCGCGTGTGGGGCGATGAGCCTTGCATGCCTGCCCAACAGGCGCTGCCCCTCTCGCACACACAAGGTGCCTGCCTCACCGTCTCTCACTGTGAAGGGGACGTATCAGTGCACCATGCCTGCCGTGTTGTGCCATGTGTCAGCTGGTGACGTATGTCGCTGCACTGTGCGTAGATTGATGGACCTCCTAGCATCATGCTTCCTATCATCACATGGGTGACGCTTTTCTATTCACTATCCTCCTGCTGTGCCCTGAATTTTGCCTCCTAAAATTTTCTTCCGATCTCTCCTCTCCTCCCAATCCACACTCGCTGTGCAGGAGACAAGGCACCCGACTCGTCCCTGCTCGCACCAGCAAACCCTCCTCCTGCCCCTCCTCTCACCACCGCCGCCACCCCCGCAGCAGGCCCACTCCAACCGCCCGTCTCAGCGCCCCCGCCTCCTCTCCCGCTGCCACCACTGGACTCCCTAAGCACAGTGGATCTGGGCACGCTCGCCTTTGTGCCGTCACCAGCGGGCATGGAGGAGGATCTAGAGTACATTCGTTACGTGCTCGTTGCTGCTGGCTTCGCCAACCGCTCCCTCCCCCCCGCGGCGTCTCCAGCTGCGCCCATCAGTGCGGCGGTGTTTGAAGTGCTGGAGGCGGAGTTCCTGTCGCTGGATGGCATCATTGTTGACCCTGCTACCCCCCTGGGGCCCGTCACGGGGCAATCAGCATCAGCGGGGGGTAAGGTGGGAGGTCCGAGCGCATCATCGCCAGAGGCAGCAGCAGCAGCAGCAGCAGCAGATGGGTTGTCGGAGAGTGAGAGCCTGCCATCAGACGCAGCGCCGGCCTTCTCCTCACCAGCCCTCCCCGCTAATTACCCCGACGAGCGGCGCCAGCGCCGCCTCCTCTTTGACGCGGTGAACGAATCTCTCGGCCGCCGCCTCGCGCCCTTCCTCCTGCCCTCCCAACCCTGGCAGCACCTGCATGCCGCCCGGCCTGCACCCCTACGGAAACGGCCAGCCGGGCGGCGGCTGCTGCAGGAGGTGTGGGCAGAAATCCACTCGTGGGCTGTGCCCATGTCTGATGACGTGTTTGACACCCTTGATGACCTGGCACGAAGGGACTTGTGGAAGGGGCTGGACACGTGGATTCCCCTGGATAAGGCTGTGGATGATGAGGTGCCAGATGTTGTGTTTCGATTGGAGGAGGTGCTGATGGGGGAGTTGATTGGGGAGATGTGTGCGGAATGGGTGGAGATTGGGAGGAGAAGGCAGAAACGGGGAGATGGAATGGACGAGTTGATGGATGGCGGAAAGAAGCATGGTGGAGGGAGTGATGTTGTGTTTGTAGCAGGTAAGGATGGAGCTAAGGCAGGTGCGGTGGCCGTGGAAGAGAAGGAAAGTGGTTCGGCAAGAGGGTCACCGGTTGGCAGTGGAAGCAGGTCTATAAGGTGGCTGAGGCTTGGGAGATGAGTGATTTGAACTGACGCTTGACACCAGTCCTAACACCGTCGCTGAAGCTAGACTAATCTAGCCAGGCGCTGGATCCGAATTGTGATGAATTGGTAATGCATGCAGTGTTCTTCCTACACATCCCGTTTGTTACACCTGATTGACATCCTTGTACCAGGGCTTGCAATGAATTTTGCTGGTATGTCTTTTACTTTGAAACAAACAAATGCCTGCAGCTTTTCCATTTCATTCATCTAATGCGTTGTGCATCTACAGCACCCAATTTTCATTATTTTCTGAAACAGCTGCACTACTCTGTCGCGTGCAGAGCATTGCATCGAAGGTTATCCCGCCCTAGTTCTAAGTTAGTGCAATAGTCAGCAGCCAGGACACCATTCTTCCTGAACAGCAGACGCACGCAGCCTGGCCGACAGCGGCTTGGTTAACCTCCGTAGCTATTTTATCGCGCTAGGTGGTGTGAAGGCGACTCCGCTTTTCTTCCCTCGAAAATGGCTGCCACCGCCTCGGCCATTGCTGCGTCTAGACCAGATGGTTACTTGATAGCCATGATCGCAGATGAGGTAGGGGGAACTTGGACTAGCGATCCCTCTCTCTAATGCTCGCGTCATTTTTCTCACACCGAGTTCGCGTAGGTGGGTAGAAGACCACGATAAATGACATTTTCGCGTTTATTTGATTCACATGCGCAGGACACGATAACCGGATTTCTGCTGGCCGGAGTGGGTCACATGGACGTACGGCGACGGAAGAACTATCTTGTCGTCGACTCCAGTGAGCTTTTCGCGACCGGAAGTTGTTCCCTGAGTCAGCACCTGTCAGTTTATTTTCGATTTGGTGCTGATCAGGAGGTTTTCTGCTCGTGTGTTTTCAGAGACCCCTGTGCGACAGATCGAGGAGTCGTTTAAAGAGTTCAGCAACAGGGAGGACGTCGCCGTCATTCTTATCAGCCAATATGTGGGTCGCCTCGCATGATACGCTCATCTCGCTGTAGTTCCGATTTAGCCTCATCAACGCCATTCAAGCATTGTCCCTGTGCCGTGCAGATCGCCAACATGATTCGGTACAGCATCGACAGCTACAACAAGCCCATACCCGCCGTGCTGGAGATCCCCAGCAAGGAGCACCCGTACGACCCCAACCAGGACTCCATTCTGTCGCGCGTGAAGCACATGTTTGCCTCCTCTGAGTCCGTTTCTGACTCCAGGGTCTGACACGCCCCGCACTGCCGCGCACGCTCACACGCTCACAGCCCATCTCCAAATCGTTCCCTTATTTCCAAGTTCGTTCAAGCTCCTGTCCTGTCTGATTCCGCTATGCACTCTGCACTCTGCACAGCCTGTCCCTGTACGCACGCTGTGTGCAGGTTGGTTGCCTATACCTCTCTCTCTATAAGGTCCCTGTTCAATAGTTGTGTAGCTTATTGGTTTCTTTCCTTGACAGATGCAGACGACAGAGATACATGACAAAGCAGTACCGGTATCAAGCATTCGCTGCTTTCAAGTCACTTGATAAAGCCTGTACACTATCACCACAGAGAAAGTGACCACCCAGCTAGGAAAAGTTGGATTATTGGATAGTATCTCAGCTCCTTGGCATGAGGCATGCAAAAAGGAGGAGAGTGGTGTGGGACAGGTCATGTCACGTCACATGTCAGGTGTGGCCTCTTCAGTGACAATTGTGAGAGTGACTGTCTTCCCATTGGCTCTCTTGACGACCAGGGGCACCTTGACGCCCACCTTGTCTCCCAGCAAGTCCAGCACCTGGCGGGAGGAGGTCACTGGCTGCCCGGCAAACTCCACTATCACATCACCTGGCTGCAGCCCTCCCCTGGCTGCAGGTGAGCCAGGAATAACCTGGCGGGGGAGAGGAGGAGGTCGTGGGAGAGGAGCAAAAGACATGGTGAGATGGTCAAGGGGGGAAACACGACAGCACAAGCAACGCAAAGTTAGAACACCAAGGAGTGTGGGTCTGGCTGGAATGGAGTGGCATTACAGATATGGACCTGAGAGCACACGCCACCTGACCACCCTACACCTGAGCCCACATGAGCAAGTCACCTGGGGGACGAGGATGCCAGCATCGACCGGGGGGAAGGAGGGGTCTCTGTCCCTCAGCTGGGCTGCAATGGACGCGTTCAGCTCCAACATCTTGATGCCCACGAATGGCCTCACCACTCGCCTGCACATGGGGGGTGACACGAGACGGGGGGAGGGGGGGAAGAAACGCAGCGAAAGAGAGAGCAAGCTGACCCTGTCTGTTTCACCTTAACATGCCCTTCCTCTCACGCATCCAAATTTAGTTGTAAACTGCAATATGATTAGGGATTGTGGAACAGACCCCTCTGATGCTCTGGCCCCATGCCCCTTGCCCCACTGTTCTCCTCCAATGCCATTCTCTACCCCTCTATACCCCTCAGTTAATTCAGCCCCACTGACCCGTGGCGGGAGAGCTGGTCGAGGATGTGAACAGCGGAGTCAATGGGGATGGCGAAGCTGACCCCATCAGCTGCCAGTGCCTTCATGTTGTTGATGCCCACCACCTCCCCGTCCAGATTCACCAGCGGACCCCCGCTGTTGCCCTGCTCGCCCCCGTGTCACATGCACACACATGGCTATTTTTTTAGCGCCTATGAAAATGACTGCTGCCCTGCTCCCCCACGTGTCACACACACACGGACACACACGTGCCGTTCATGGTTTGTGAGACGGGCTTCACCAGTGGGGCATGAGTACACGGATTCAGAGGTATGGTATGCGCATGACCTGGACACAGCAACCCATGGTCTGGGAAGCTAGGCATGTGTGATGGTAATGGTATGGCAGGAACTGTGGTGCACGTGTGCATGGGGTTGCTGATGCTGTGCATGTTCACACCGCATTGATGGCTGCGTCTGTTTGAATGTAATCCATTCGCCCTCCTCTCAGTCCCAGCTCTGTGCCCTTGCGATCCACACAACTGCACGCCACCGCGGGAGGGCGGGAAGAGAAACAGCAGAAACGGCGTTTGTAACGAGATGGTAACATGTTGTAACCCTATCTGCCCCAAGTCTGTCCTACAACGCTCATTCCAGACAGCAGCAGTGAAAAACGGGCAGGCAGCAGAAGTGAGGGTGTGCGCACGCGCACCTGACGATGCCAGCAGTGACGGTGTTGGAGAGGTGCAGCGGCGACCCCAGCGCCACCACCCAGTCCCCCGGGCGCAGTGCCTTGGACGACCCTAGCTTCACCACCGGCAGCGGCGACGGCGCCGACACCTGATGCAGCAGGTTGGGAGGCAGAGAGCAGGGGTGGACAGCCACTCGCTTGGGGAGCACAGCGCTCTTATGGCGAGGAGTAAGGTTGTGACAGCGTGGAGATAGAGAGTGACGGGGGCAGCACAAGCGGAATGGACGCGGGAGGTAGGTGAGTGGTGGGACGGGTGGGTGGGAGAAGGAGCAAGGCTTGGAGCGCGTTGACAAAGGAGGTGTGGGAGCACCTTGACGAGGGCGATGTCAGAGAGCGAGTCAAAGCTCAGCACGTGGCCGTCAAACGTGCGTCCGTCCTGCAGCGTCACCTGCAGCTGCTATCAAGGACCAGCGGAGGGGCAGGGCAGGCAGCAGTTGGCACATGCGTGAGCTCACATACCACTATATAGCAGAGGTGAGTGGAGATGAGGACTGCAGTAGGGCCACAGGACAAGCCTGGCCAACACACTATGCGCACTGTTCACAGTGTGTTGGCCAGGCTCCCATTGCACACAACAGCCTCGTTTCCCCCGTCCCCAGCTCCCCCCCCTTAACCTGCCACCATATCCCTTACTCTGCCCCTCAATCTGCTTCCAGCTCCCCAGCGCTCCTCACCTGTCCCCAGCCCCCTCCCCCCCCTCTCCCCTCCCCCCCCCCAAGCGGCGCTGACCGTGGCGCGGGAGCTCCAGTAGGGCGCGGAGGAGGCGGAGGGGTCGACCATCTCGGCCACAGTAGCTCTCCTTACCTTCGCCCCAGCACCCCTCACCGTACCCCATGCGCCCCTCACCGTGCTCCCCCCCACCCCCCCTCCTCTTCTCCCTGCCACGCGCGCCCCCCCCAGCGCCCCTCACCGTGGCGCGGGAGCTCCAGTAGGGCGCGGAGGAGGCGGAGGGGTCCCTCACCGTGCCCCCAGAGCGCCCCCCCCCACAGCATCACTCACCGTGGCGCGGGAGCTCCAGTAGGGCGCGGAGGAGGCGGAGGGGTCGACCATCTCCGCCACCACGTGAGCGTTGGTGAGAATGAGCCCGTCCGCGCGGATTATGGCGCCCGACCCCATCGCCTGCCCGCTGAACATGCCCCTGCCTGCGGGGGTATGGGGGAGAAAGGGGGGGAACGGGGGGGGAGAGGGGGGGAGAGGGGGAGGCAGGAGGGCGAGGGTGCAGGGGAAGGTGAGTGGCGATGGATACATGACGGTGCGTTCTTACAAGCCACATGTACATGAACCCACGCATGCACAACCCCCAACTCAAGCGGACTCCCACTGTCCACTCACCCACACTGACTGTCAGATTGACCACAGCAGGCGCTGCCCTTGCAGCCGCGTCAGCAATGGCATGTCGTGACAAACAATCCCGCCCACACGTCACACCACCACTATCCGCATCCCCTTTTTCCCTCGCATCCGCCTCCCCCTGCCCCGTCCCTGCCATTACCCCTACCCCACTCCCCCCCTGTTTCCCTCTCTCAACTTCCTTCGTCCACTCTCCGTCCCCATCCTTAACCCCTTTCCCCCCTTCCCCCTGCGCCTCCGCCTTTCCCCCAGGTTCCCCTTCCCCCGGGAGCAGCCGTTTGATCCCCTCAACCACGCTGCGGGGAGCGGGAAGGGATCCATGCGGGGAGGGCGCGGGCAAAGGCGGGGAGTCGGGGCCGGGGAAGGGGATAGCCGTTGGGGAAGCATCGGCGGTGAGAACCAAGCGCGGGATGAATCCTGCGCGAGGCGAGACAGTAGCTTCAAGCGGAGATAACGGCCGGGAGGGGTGGGTGGAATATGCGGGCGCGGAATCGAGTGAACTGTTGAAAGGAGAGGCGGACAAGGGAATAGCGGATCGCGCGAATTGAGCGGATGGAAGTGGAAGACGGGAAGGCGCTTCCGCATGAGGGGAATGAAGCGCAGCTACCGCCGTCGCTCCGCCTGCCAGTGCGCCGGCGAGAGCGGGCAAGAACCAAGAGAAACGGCGCGATGATGAAGAGGAGGGGGATAAGGGCGTCGCTGATGTCACTGATTGGTGCAATCTCCTGATTCCCGTTTTCGCAGCTTGTAGCGGAGCTAGAGGTTCCGCGGCTGCCCCGACCCACATTTCCCGCACAAAGAAAACCCGCATGACGTCACTGGCTCGCCGCGACATGAATTGTGCGAACAGGTAGGATGTCATGGCTAAAAAAACGCGATAACCACCGCGATCGGCGCTGGAACCTTCGGTGGCACCAACAAAATTGAATGTTGGCCCACTCACCATAAAAAACGCGTCATAAACACGCCACTCCGGCTTCGTTAGTGACTTTGATTCTCACCAGTGCCACTTTCTGCTGAAAAACAAATCGATACAAATTAATTCCACTTTCGAAGTTAACGAATCTATGGAATTGAGGCACTGTAGTGTACTACCAGGTTGGCTTGTGGAGTGAGACAAACACGCAGCGAAGTGAAGAGTGAGACGAAATCGGTGCGATCTCATCGCACCTTCCTTCTCGAAAACCTTCATTTACTGCGTATGATTGTATGGAAGTGTCCATCACGTGACGAGCACGCTAGCAGTCCTAACGAATTTGCTGCGGCAAAGATCCGCCAGGCTGGAATTTAGCATGCCCTTGCAACAATTCAGGTGCCCCTACCAATTCAAGTTTCCACCAGCAGAAGTCGCAAATGTGTAGTCCAGAGTCTGCCTTTGCGACGCCAGAGAAGTGGCAGCAGCAAAGCAGAGTGCGTTTTTGCTGGAGGTTCTCCGCCCTGACTGCAGCACAAATGTAGTTTCTGATCTGATGTCTGTTGAAGATTCGTCATGGAATGTTTTCTCTACAAAAATCTAATCGGCCGATGGTGGTCCATGTGATAATCCCGTTCGTTATCATTAATCCGCAACGGGTTTGGGGTTCCTGCGCATGCTATTGGCGGAAGGAAGACTTCCAGACGCTGAGAAAATGATTCGGGCCTTTTGATGCATCGCACTATTCTCCACGCGTGCCACAAAAAATACGATGCTCCCAACATGTCAAGGTTTCGCCCATCGTCTGGAGGTCTAGAGCAGGCCTGTCGAAGTTCCTGGGGCCCATACTTGGGAGTCCCCAGCTCCTCCCTATCTGACCCTGTTTTGGCCGTAGCTGAGTGTTTTGGCGCCCTTAACGGTCACGGGCGCAGGCCAAAGTGAAAACTTGATATCCGGGCTTGCACTTACACTATCTTAGCTAAGGGAAAGTTCGGCTGCTCCAAAGCTGACTTAGAGATATCACAAACACGGGAAAAATGCTAAGGGAAAAAACCCCTTGGCGTGCTCTCGTGCAACCTAAGGAGAAAGGGGGGGGGAGTGGGGGGGTCAGGCAGAATTTATTGGGGGGGGGATCCTAGAACCGGAAATCAAAACTTTGTGGGTGGGGAAGGCCTGGTTGGAGCACTTAACGCATCCGGGGAAGGGTCGAACGAAGCACTTAGTGGCACGGGTGCAGGGCGATCCTAACACTTTATGCAGTCGAGCTGGAGCAAAAGTAGCCCGGAATTTCAGGGCATTAAGGGCATATGCCCGTCAATCGACAGGCCTGGTCTAGAGTCGCTAGACAGCGAAGGTAGACTAGCGTCTTCTTTACTGGCAAATTCAGTAGGTGTGCGCCAATAGCTTGACGTAGTCCCTAAACTTACGTGAACGTTTAGTTACTGTCACCTGTAATCCCACAACTTGTTCTTTCTAGGCTTGAATCGCCGGGTCATGCTCTTGGCGTGGAACCACCTTCAGACCAACATTACAGTACCACAGAATGGAATAAAGTTAGGGCGTTTAGTGTACACCGTTGACTGGGAATTTTCAAAAGGTGTGTAACCTGTGGCATCTACAAAGTTGTGAATTCGGCGGGAATACAGCAAGGCTTTCTGTATTGGTCGGATCATTTCGAATTTTGACGCACAGGCTGGCAGGCAGGCAGGCACAGCCAACATCGTCGCCAACACCATCGTCGCTGGTCGCACCAAGCATGTGCACGCCGCATTTCCCCGCTGAGTGTGGCTGGGCGCGCTGCGTTTACTGTCGCCACAAGCCCAATAAATCCCAGATTGGTATTCACAGTGTTTTCGCACAGTAATGGTGCAGTGCGCTAAAGCGAGATAATAAGTGTTACAGCGCGGTACAGTCCAGTGTCCTGAAAGCTCAATATAGAAGGCACTACCCCTTTCCTCAGCAAATTCGACAGCCCAATTCATGGCGCTCAGCTCAGCTGTCAGGGATTGATGACTCGACTCTAGTGCACTAGGGCACGGCCGATTGATCGACCACACGGACGTGCCTGCTGCTGAGGGGCGATCCTTGAGCCGAGGGACAATCAGCAAATCGCCCTCACTCATTCCCGCTGCCCCTCTCGGGACAGCAGGGCTTCAAGATGGACGGCACAGGAGCTAAGAAGCTCTTAGGTGAACGTCTTATTCAAGGACATCGCCAGGCATAGGAATAGGAACTTTCACAACGGACAAATGCGCAGATGGGCTGAGTGCTGCTCAAGATGCTGCTATCTTATGATAGCGAAAGAATACCGCGTTCTTTGGTCGTTTTGTACCCTCGTCATTTGGTCCCCCAAAGCCGTTAGCACAGTTTCTGATCCACCGCGAGCAGCACAGACGCATCCGCGGCGTGTCGCATGCTACCTTCCTCGAAGCGTTCGTCTAAAACGTGCTCGAGTGTCAATACACGTCGACAATTCGCAGCCCAGCTTCATTCGAAAGTTCTGATCCAAGCAGTAGCATCAGCCTTGCTGAGAGTACAAGCAATAATCCGTTCTTCGCGGTTCGACGTCGTGCGTTGGAGAGTCTCTAATAATGACCCATGGTGCAGTCGAATAAGTAGAGAACAGCCTACAAGCGGTTGATGAGCGACGCAAACCGCGTACTCGCCATGGACCGCTATATGCGGCGAACCGTAAGATCACCGCACGAGGCGAGCAACGCCGTGATTCCCGGCGATACAACCTCTGCTTCCAGCGGGTCTTTCATGACCGTTGATTTCCGATACCCGATGCCGAGTCCACTCACGACCGTATCCGCCGCGACGACTGTTCATAACTCCGTGTCCAGAGATCGCTGGCCCTTGATAAGTAGTGCTGGCACTGCTAGTACGAGTGGCAGCACCAGCATAAGCGCAGCACACCTTGAGATCGCCGCGGCGCGGCCGTCATTCGACGCCAATCTGCAGCGGATTATAGACGCGTCGTCGCTCGACGAACTCTGGAGTGCCGCAGAACTGAATCCCGTCCGCGGAAACTTCCCCCCCTTCCACTCCGCACAGCGCCGCCTGCCCGCGCGCTCGCTGCGCGGAGACCCGCCTGGCGGGCCTGCGGGGCCGCTCCCCATTGCGCCGGCTCCGAGCGTGTGGGGCACCGCGAGCGCGCATCGCCTTCCCACCGCGGGCTTTCTTCCCGTCGTTCCCGAGGTGTTGGCTGCCGTGACGGGCGGTTCGAGTCCCGTGCACGGTCTCGTGTCGCTCCCTGACCGCCTCCACGGCCTCTTCGCCTCCACTGACTTTCCGCCTTCCGCCCAATTAACCCCCAGCGCGAATGACGCCTCCCTCCGCGCTGATGCTCACCTGCGCGCATTTCCCGCCGCGTCGTTGATGCTGCCGCCACAGGAGCAACGAGCCGGCGGGACCGCTGGCACGTCAACTGCAGCCTCGGCGACAGCGCGCCGGGAGGGCGACTCGGCAGCCACGCTAGCAGCGCCGTGGACGGCGTCGACAAGCGCGGCGCTGGCGGCGGGGTTTGTGACAGTTGCGGGCGCTGACCGTCACGGCGACGACGGCGCGTCGAGGTGGCGGAGGCGACTGGAGGGTCAGGGGGAGCCCATGGCCGCCCCCAGCGGCGGTGCGCCGTTCGCGGCGGAGGCAGGCGCAACATGGGCGTTCCCCTCGGCGGAGCCCCTGGTAGAAGTAGCGCAGGGGGCGGGGGGCGGGGGAGCGGAAGCAGCAGCGAATGCATCAGCGGGGATCTCCGCGCAAGCGGCGGACGAGGGCCTCCCGCGGGAGCTGGAGCTCTCAGGGGGGGAAATGGAGGGCGCGGAGGTGGACGGGGGTTTGAAGAGCGCCGGCGGAGGCGGGGGAATGGAGGGCGTGGAGGGGGCCTGGGGCACGTGGGACACGGCGTGGGGCGTGATGGGGATGGACGCGGGGATGAGCGGCGGCGGCACTGGCTTGGGCATGAACAGTGACATGGCCGTTGATATGAGCGCGGGTGTAGGCATGGGGATGGGGATGAGCACGGGCACGGGGATGGGCACGGACATAGAAGCGGCGGTGGAGATGGAGATGCGATGCGCGGAGGAGCTGCTGCGGCGCACCGCCATGATGAGCGAGGCCGAGGCGCCCGCCGTGGTCGCGCCCGCGCCCGACGCGCCGAACATGGCTCCGCGCGTGGCGGAGCCGCCGGCTATCACGGTGGCGGATGGCGAGGCGCCGGGAGAGAGCATGGCGGACCCTCCGCCGCACCAACTGGGTTTTGCTGCAGCGGAAGCACCAGCCGCATCTGGCGGCGACGCAGCCTCACCTGCTGCGGCGCCTGAAATCGCGGCTCCGTCCCCCCGCGTGCGCCTCTCCCGACGCGCCACGTGGTCCGCAGCGCCGTTACCGTCGTCGGCGGACGCGGCGCTGATGCAGGCGATGGAGCTGGATCGCCTAGAGCACGACGCCGCCATGGCACGCCTCACCGCCATGGCCGCATCTCACGGCGCCAATCGCGCCCTGCCTCCCACCCTGCCTCTTGCCTCTACTATCACCTCCCCATTCGCCCCCAGTACCCGCCTTTCCGCGGCACCCGCTTCCGCTGCGCGCGCTGCGGACGCCATTACGACAGCCGCGCCTGCCGCCGCCATGGCTGACGGCGCCATGGATGCTCCCTTCCTGCCCGCCCTCGACTTCCCTTCGCGCCCCAAGCGCGCCAAGCCGCTCCACCAGCAACAGCAGCAGGGGCAGCGACAGGGCGCTTCTGTGAACCATGAACCTCTGCCCGAGTCCCGCCTCCCGCCTGTGCTACCCGCAGCTACCGCCCCTTCCGCCTGCCCAGCAGCCGTCTCATTGGCCGAGGCCTTCCGCATGGAAGCGCTCCGAGCAGGATGGGGTGCGGGGGAGAGGGGGATGCGGAATGAGGAGACGCGTGAGGGGGAGATGAAGGAGAGGGGTGGGCAGGGCGTGGAGGCATGGCAGGGTGGAGCAAGGGGAGGGCCAGCAGGGGGGGAAAGCGTGGCGTGTGGTGCCTCGAGCGGTCACACGAGCATGCAGGGGGGCGCGTGTGAAGGGGACGGCGAAGCAGTGGACGCGGAAGTGCCTGGGGGCTCGGAGGGGCAGGCAGACGGGGATGGCAGGGTGGAGGAGCGGGGGACGGAGGCGGTGATGGGGGGACCCAGCAGCAGCGGAGCAGCAGCGCTGTGCAACCCAGCGAGGGCGGCCGGGGGGGGCACTGCTAGTGGCGGGGGCGGAAAGCAAGCCCCGGTGACAGCAGCAGGGGGAACAGCATGTGCAGGGCGCACAGGAGGGGCGATCTTTGACCCCTGGGCGCCCACGCGCACCACCACGTTCCTCGTCGCCCACCTGCCGGGCATTGCCCCAGCCGTGCACGAGCTGCTGGCGCGGCAGTTTGCAGCGAATCAACAGCACCTGCCCGCTGTGGCGCCCGCTGTGGCGCCAGAGGTGCAGCAGCTGTTTGCGCGCCGCCACACCGTGTCGGGCACTCCCTCAGTGCGCGATATGGGCTTGCAGCACAGCTTGCCCCGCCCCTTGCACCCGCTCCCCTTCACCCTCCCCACCATCCAGTCGCTTGAAGACCCTTTCCGTCTTATGCCTCGCTCCCTCGCCTCCTTTCCCTCGAATGCACCTGCAGCCGCCGCCGCTGCTTCAGCTGCTGCTGCTGCGCTGTCTGCTCGCACGCTCTTCCCCTCCTTGTCACCCTTCAGCAGCACCACCCTGGTAGGAAACTTCATGCCTTTTCCGCCCACCACCGTGCCAGCGCCCTTCCCGTCGCCTGCCATCCCGTCGCCTGCCATCCCGTCGCCTGCCATCCCGTCGCCTGCCATCCCGTCGCCTGCCATCCCGTCGCCTGCCATCCCACCTGCCATCCCATCGCCTGCCATACCATTCCGCTTCCTCACGCCTCCTCTAACGCCCTCCTCACCTCCCCTCTGCGTCACGCCCAGAGGAGCAATCAGCGCCGGTGCCGCCAGCAGCAGTAGCAGCGGCAGTGCAGGAGCAGCGGGACCTTCTGCCCGGTCAAGGGGGTCAAGAAAGTCAACAGTGTCAAAGGGGTCAACGGATCCTCTCACTTTCCCCCCGCCTTCCGCAGCTATCCAAAGCAAGGCAGCAGGGGGCAACATCATCTATGCCGGTTCCAAACGTAGCCTCTCCTCCTCCACTCTCCCCTCCCTCACTCTCCCTGCCACCCCTCCCTTCCCACCCTCCATCCCGGTCCAACCCCAAACCTTCCTGCCGCTGTCCGCACCTCCCCCTCCCTTCGCAGCCACGTCCTCCCTCCTCCCCTTCCTGCCTGACGCCTCCACCACGGACCCGCTGCGCTGCCTGGGGTGTGGAATCGAACTAGACCAGGAAAATGCAAGGGAGGCCCTGGCTTTACCCGAGGGGGTGGGGCCGCCTTTGCCTCATGGCTCGGAAATGCTAGCGGGGCGCATTCCGCGCGTGCACGGGTGCAATGAGTGCCTGCCACTGCTCGTGCCCAGCTACTTCAAGAGACGGGCAGCTGCAAAGCCGCACACTCCCAACAAGTCCACGTGAATTGTAATGTGAAGGATGTATTGCCATTTATTTTTGTTGTAAGAGTTGGTCTTGATTATAATGAGGACGCGCCATGTATGCGCATCTGGAAAATATACCCGAACGGACGTTTATGAAGCGGATCCCCTCTGCCACGCACAGAATCGCTCCCCGCTGCATTCATGACACGCCCTCATCATATTTTCCTGCTTCTCAAGCTCAGTATTTGCCGCTTCATTCCCCGAGGTTCCCGAAATTAACGAAGTGGCAGTTGAAATACCTCACGTTATCGGCAAGAGCTACGGTGGTCAACAGCTACATCACCCCGCTACTGGCTTTTCAAGCGCAAATCTACCCCCCACCTTCGGTCATCTGGGATGAGATTTCCAGGCTGCTGCAGAGCTTCCTGTCGGGCAATCGGGTGGCGACGGTGAAGGGCTTCATTCTTTGGAGCAGGACGCTGTTGTATACCCCAAGGGAGGCTGGCGGCATCGGAGTAAAGGACCCGGAGATTGTGATCACCTGCCTTGCTGCCAGGCGGGTGGGTCTTTATCTTACGGAGCGGAACCCCATGAAGAAGGAGATCATGAGGCAGGCGGCCGATCTGCCCTTGGGCGCTGACACCTTCTCTTCGCACGCTAACCTGCTGAAACATTGGGAGGGGAGGAGCACCAGATGGAAGCAGACGTGCGAGAGTTTTATTAATTCACCGCTCTGTGTCCGGCCTGCGGCGGCCAACAGAGAGGAGATTTTAAAGGAACGTTTGGTTTTTAACAGAGCATCGCTGCTGCAAACACCGATCGGCGGTCAAAAGGACAGTAAGGGCCTATGGAAGGTGCGGGTCGGCGATCTGCTGGAGGTGGATGTTAGCGGTGATCTCGCGCTCAAGCAGCAACGGACGCTGTCGCAGCATCTCGGTGGTAGCGGTCCAGCAAGATTGGCGGTGAAGGCGCTGACCACTTTACCAGCGCCATGGCTGCAGCAGCCGGGTTTTGCCTCGGTCCCTCCCCGCTCGGCTACCACTAACCCCCCGCTGAACATTCTGGAGGGTGGGGAGGTGATTCCCATCAGGAGGATGAGGGAGTGCTGGAAAGGGGTGTACCAGGAATCGAGCAAGCGTGAGAAGTGGGTGAGAAGATGGGGGAGGCCAATCAACTGGAAGCGGGTGGTTTCGTCACGGGACTCGTTGGCGGTGCCCAGCCGTCCACGTGACGTTCTCCTCCGCATCCACGGCCTGAATTTGCAGGTGGGGGAGCGGCTTGCGTTCCTAAGCGGAAAACCGGTTTGTCCCTACTGCGCGGGGGAGGAGACCTTGGACCACTGCCTCCTCCTCTGTCCTCGAATACAGACTGTAACCTCGGCTCTCAGGCGCGCTCTGCGCATGCTGAATCCTAACCGCCCAACTGTCACGCTCGGGGACTTACTGTTCCGGAAAACGGGGTCCAGCTCAGCATTTCCGGAGCTGACCCTCACGTCCATCGCATTTCATCAGCTGTGGGTCGAACGGTGCGAAGCTGTTTTCCGCGGGCAGAAATTTAGCACGAACCGAGTACTTCACAAGATTGAGTTCGCATTCAGGCAACATGCACGGATATACACCCGGAAGTTTGGCGCAGCCAGCCACAAGCGGCATCGGAAAATTTTCTCGGAGGAGCAGAACATGTTGGGGAAGATCAAAGTGGTCGGCAAGAGTTGGAAGTGGACAAGTGCTTTCGCTGCACTATGGTCCAAGAGGAGGGCTAGCATTTCCCGCCCTTAGATTATCTCATCTGGAACAGTAGTTCACCCTCTGTTCCTCACGCGCGGTTACGACCGTTATGGGGTATATGCTTGCTCACTCGGTGTATACTTTTCATATAATCAGTGCATACTCCTTCCGCTGAAATCTCTAGAAAGCTCCGTGTCGGGTAGTTTGCCGTCATTTCCTGCCGGCCCTGAGTGTGCGAAACCCGCGAGCACTGTGAGCGTCCGATCAGAATGCCTGGCGATGCGGAACTAGACCATAGTCGCGGGGAACCTTCCCCGCACAACCGGAAGCGGGGGGACGCGGAGGAGGTGGATGTTGACTGCAGCGGACTGGCAAGTGTAGACTCAGGGAATGCCGAGGACGAGAGCGCTGCGGGCTTTTTTGTCGGTAGCGCCAGGCAGATATGGTATCCGACGCAGTGCGCGACGAAACGGATGCGAGGCGCAGCGGAATCAAGCACGATTATGGCGGAGGGCGGGGGAGCGGGAGGGGCGAAGATGGGGCAAGGGGACGCGGGGAAAGAAAGACATGGATGGGAGGCGCGGGGAAGGGAGGCAGAGGCAGCGACGGAAAGGCAGGCGAGGGGGGGATTCGCTGATAGCGAGGAAAGTGCCGGGGGGGGCGGTGGCGCGCGGGATGGCTGTGGCGCGCGCGAGACATTCGGGGGAGGCGGAGGAATCAGGAGGGCGAGGGAGGAGGTGAAGCGAGAGATGGTGGAGGTGGCGCTGCAACGCGGTGGGTGTGAGGGCGCACAAGCATTCGTGCGCATACCCCCGTGCCTGTATGCGCCAGCACCGTTTCATCCTGCGCCCGGTCAGGCCCCCCCGCACCTCCGTGACTCCCCGCACGTCCGTGTCCCTCCGCCCATCCATGCCTCTCCGCCCATCCATGCCTCTCCGTTCGTATATGCCTCTCCGCCCGTCCGTGCTTCTCCGCACGTCCGTGCCTCTCCGCACGTCCATGCCTCTCCGCCCGTCCATGCCTCCCCGCACGTTGGTGGCAGCGCGCGCAGGTCCGTCGCAGCCCCTCTCTGTGAGCCGCTGCCACCAGCACTGCCCGTGGCACCAGCGGCACCAGCGCCACTCGCGCCATTAGCAACATCAGCAGGTGCAGCTGGCCCCCACGCTGCAGTAGGAGCAGCAGGAGCGGCACCATTGGCAACACCAGCAGCAGCACCTTCAGCAGCAGCAGCCATTGCACCAGCGCCAGCACCAGCACCAGTCGAAGCACAATCGGCAGGAGCACCACAACCAGCAGCAGCTTCAACAACGGCAACAGCAGAAGTACCAACATCAGCACCACCAGCGACAGCAGCGCCATCAGCAGAAACAGCATTAGCACCAGCAGCAGGAGCAGCAACAGCAGCAGCACCAGCAGCAGGAGCAGCAACAGCAGCAGCACCAGCAGCAGGAGCAGTAACAGCAGCAGCAACAGCAGCAGAAGCACCAGCAGCAGCAGCAACAACAACAGCAGACGCGTCAACATCAGCACAACCAGCAAGAGCAACAGCAACAGCAGAAGCACCAGCACCAGCACCAGCAACGGCAGCATCAAGAGCAACAGCAACAGCAGCAGCCGAAGCATCATCAATAGCAGCAGCACCAGCAACAGTACCAGCACTCACACCAGCACCAGCACCAGATGACAGGGCAAGCAACGGTGAGAGGCGTGAGGAGGCGAGGTGCAGAGGAGCAGACGTGTCAGGGGCGGGGAGTGAGGCACAGGGGCAGAGTCGAGGAGGGAAGGAGGCAGGGGATAGTGGTGAGTGCGAGGGGGGAAATGCTCGAGCATGCGTGGCACAGGGGCAGCATGGAGGGGAGAATGAGGGGGGCCATGTGGGGGAGAAGGTGAGATGGGGGGAGCAAACGTCGGGAGAGCAGGCATCAGGTGCGAAGGCATGTGAGGAAATGTTGCAACGAGGCAGTGAGAGAGGGGACGAGGGGGGGAGGCAGGAGATGCGGCAGGGGAGCAGCGCAAGTGGTGGTGGTGGAGGGGCAAGGGGAGCAGACGGGGTAATGAGCACTCCACCTCCTCACAAGCACACGCCATGCTCACCTGACGGCCCTGTGTCATGCGCACTCGAGAATCCCGTTCCATGCCCCCCTCGTGACCCTGTGCCATGCGCCGAAACGACGGTGCAGTGCACTGACAAGGTCACAGCACTGCCCATGCCCATGGCGCCTGAGAGCCGCCCTGAGCATTGCTCTGAGCGTCGCTCTGAAGATGGCTCCGCTGTGCGTGAGGAACAACAGCCTCAACGTGGCAGCAATATCCCTGGCTGCCCCCTGCCACGACTGGTTGCAGAGGCAGAGAGAACAGGCGGTGATCCGGCTCCCTCTCGTGCTGCGACGGCTCATGTGAATGATGCAGGTGCTGCTGCTCATGCGGACCCGCCCGCGCCGCCTCCCAACAGCACTCCACTGCCACGTCAGCAGGAGGTTCCACGTCAGCAACAGCCTGCGTGCGACAAGTCAGCACAAGCAGAGCCAGGCAATGTCGCGGGCACGAGTGAGGAAGCAAGGGACGAAGAGGCTACTGCTGTTCCATACCATGTGCTTGCCGCTCGTGTGTTTGCGGAATTGCGGGACTTGATGCTTGATACCCACGTGGCTCATGAGGACTTGGAAGCAGTTGTGAATGAGGCTGTGATGACGTGGCATCCAGACGTGCGGGCCATGGCTCGAGAGAGTGTGTGGGATGCGGGGAAGGCCACGGTTGCGAGGGTCGAAGGGAAGGTTGGGATTTCAATGTTGGCTTTGCGGAAGAAGCTACAAGCATCCATTGAGGATTTGGATAAAAGGCTTGAGAACGAGGAGGAAGAAGAAAGAAACGGCTTGTGAATCTGAAGTGAATTTTTATTATTATTGCAAGTGGATACGCAAATTCTGTACCTAACCCAACCATCTCTCTATCGCAACTTTGGACTTCAACACTGCCTCGGATCACTCCCTTGCGAATCCCTCCTTCACATATGCTTTCCTTTCGTGCTGCCGCCTCGTCAGTTCTGTTCGATTTCGCTCGTCAGTTATCTCACATCGGCATCAACATCATCCTCATTCGTACACTACTATATAATAGTCTCTCGCGTGGTCGATCAAGGCTTTAAAAGTCGGTCGCCATGGAGGAGGAGGCGATAGAGCGAGCGGTGCTGGCGTACCTGCGTCGCAAGGGCTACAAGAATGCTGAGCTGGCGTTTAAAGACGACTCTAAGACGCAGACGCTCGATGCGCTCGTTACGGTTGGCGGGAAGGCCGCAGCTGCTGAGCTGGACAAGAATCTAGCCAATCAGATTATGCTATACAGCAGGTGGGAAGCCACAGCGGACCCTAACCCTAACCGCGACATTATTCGAACCGTTGTTTTCGTTAGCGTCAATAACTGTGTCGTCTTGTCCATACAGAGGCTTCCGAGTCATGGCTTTGACTGGTTTCAGAAGCGCCACGTGTCTCTTTCGGGGTTGTCTCTTCCAGGTCTGAGAAGGCGCCAGCATGCTATGTGGAAGGCTACCGGAAGCTTCGTGCGTGGGTGCATTCCTCCCTAGACCTGTACAAGGTACATCCTTTCCTCGCTCTCACCGACCTGTCAGCCCATCTTGCAGCTCCTCTCCCCCCACACCACACCCTCCCGTCCCGCCTGAATGACCTGCTGCGCATGCTCTCTCAGGCTTCGTGCACGCCCCTTTTGAGGCTTCGCGCACGCCCCTTTGAGGCTTTTCTTTAAACTCCCCACTCCATCCGCCCCACTCCTCCCATGTCTTCTCTCCCCCGTTCCCCGACCATCAGAACGAGCTACTGCGAGTGCTCTACCCGGTGTTCGTGCACGCCTTTCTCGAGCTCGTCACGCAGGACCACCCCGACGCGGCGCGCGCGCTCATGGAGGCGCACGGCGCGGACCACGCGCGCCTGCACGCCAGCGACCTGGCGCAGCTCGCGGGCATCAGCGCCGCGCAGCACGCGCTCCAGAGCCCCCTCGCGCGCGCCTTTCGCGAGAACAAGGCCGTGATTCGCATGTGCCAGGTACGCACCGGTCAGACAGCAGGCGGTTGCATGCGCTGCTCGTGTATCCGCATGTGCCAGGTACCCCATACCATATTCATTTGCAGCATCTAGCCGTCTGCTCTGCACTGCTCCTCGTGTCTGCTCGCGCCTCATTCCGCTGTTATCCAGCTCACTTGCTCCCCCTTGCTGTGCTCGCCCCTCGCCTCCTCACGTGCCCTCCCATGCTGCATACAACCCCGCCCTTCCCCCCCCTCGATCCGATCCCACGCCACGC
This sequence comes from Closterium sp. Naga37s-1, assembly GCA_947471745.1. Lineage (NCBI taxonomy): Eukaryota > Viridiplantae > Streptophyta > Zygnematophyceae > Desmidiales > Closteriaceae > Closterium > Closterium sp. Naga37s-1. The sequence continues at coordinate 124,152 of CANJKZ010000506.1, forward strand.
CACCCCAACCCACCCCCATGGCATGGCACTACGGGAGGCCAGTATTCGTTCGATCTGCTGCTGCAGTTCCTGCACGCCGCTGACCTCATGGCCATCCTCGCCCTCGTCAACCGCCACATCCACATCATCGGTGCGCCCCACCCACTCGCATGCATGCCATCGCGTCCTCTCAGCTTAGTCCATTCAATGCTGGGGTGGGGTGCATCCGTTGATGCTTCAAATCGAACAGTCACTTGCTGCACGCCGCTGACCTCATGGCCATCCTCGCACTCGTCAACCGCCACATCCACATCATCGGTGGGTCAGTGCGTCGCTGTGTCACTGCGTCGCCTTCCCATCCATGCCATTCTCTTCTTCCCAGTCCATTCAATGCCGGGGTGCATCCATTGACGCCCCACACACTCACTTGCTGCACTGCACCCCCTCTCCGCTGGGATCCTCCCTCCCTTCTCCCCAGCCACTCTCCCTCCCCCTCTCCAGAACCCTTTCCTCCTCCTCCTCTTCTCCCCCACCTCCTTCAAATTCCCCCCTCCCCGCGCTCCTCCCCCCTCCCCCCGCTCCTCTCCCCCATCCGCAGTGCACGCGGGGAGGCCAGCAGCGCAGGAGGAGGAGGAGGACGAGGCGACGGGCATGGTGTCAAGTGCAGGGGCGGACGGGGGCGGCATGGGGGGGGGCATGCTGGCGGGGGTGGTGACGGGGGCGACGCACGAGGCAATGAGGCGCATGGGGCAGCGCGAGGTGCTGTGGGGCTCACTGGAAGATGGTGTGGAGCATAGGTTGGAGCAGGAGAGGGAGCACGAAGCTGCGAGGGAGGAAGGCGAGGACGGCGAAGGGGAGGACGGCAAGGTGAGATGCGTGTGGGTGGTGGGGGCACGGGATGCATGGGCAGCGCGAGGTGCTGTGGGGAGCACCGGTTGGAGCAGGAGAGGGAGAGGGAGGGCGAGCGGGGAGGACGGCAAGGTGAGATGCGTGGGGCTCACTGACTGGAGGTCACTGACTGGAGGTCACTGACTGGAGGTCACTGACTGGAGCTCACTGACTGGAGGTCACTGACTGGAGCTCACTGACTGGAGCTCACTGACTGGAGGTCACTGACTGGAGGTCACTGACTGGAGGTCACTGACTGGAGGTCACTGACTGGAGGTCACTGACTGGAGGTCACTGACTGGAGCTCACTGACTGGAGCTCACTGACTGGAGGTCACTGACTGGAGGTCACTGACTGGAGCTCACTGACTGGAGCTCACTGACTGGAGGTCACTGACTGGAGGTCACTGACTGGAGCTCACTGACTGGAGCTCACTGACTGGAGCTCACTGACTGGAGGTCACTGACTGGAGGTCACTGACTGGAGGTCACTGACTGGAGCTCACTGACTGGAGCTCACTGACTGGAGGTCACTGACTGGAGGTCACTGACTGGAGCTCACTGACTGGAGCTCACTGACTGGAGCTCACTGACTGGAGGTCACTGACTGGAGCTCACTGACTGGAGCTCACTGACTGGAGCTCACTGACTGGAGGTCACTGACTGGAGGTCACTGACTGGAGGTCACTGACTGGAGCTCACTGACTGGAGCTCACTGACTGGAGGTCACTGACTGGAGGTCACTGACTGGAGCTCACTGACTGGAGCTCACTGACTGGAGCTCACTGACTGGAGGTCACTGACTGGAGGTCACTGACTGGAGCTCACTGACTGGAGCTCACTAGCTGGAGCTCACTGACTGGAGGTCACTGACTGGAGGTCACTGACTGGAGCTCACTGACTGGAGCTCACTGACTGGAGGTCATTGACTGGAGCTCACTGACTGGAGGTCACTGACTGGAGGTCACTGACTGGAGCTCACTGACTGGAGGTCACTGACTGGAGCTCACTGACTGGAGCTCACTGACTGGAGGTCACTGACTGGAGGTCACTGACTGGAGGTCACTGACTGGAGCTCACTGACTGGAGGTCACTGACTGGAGCTCACTGACTGGAGGTCACTGACTGGAGCTCACTGACTGGAGCTCACTGACTGGAGGTCACTGACTGGAGCTCACTGACTGGAGGTCACTGACTGGAGGTCACTGACTGGAGCTCACTGACTGGAGGTCACTGACTGGAGCTCACTGACTGGAGCTCACTGACTGGAGCTCACTGACTGGAGCTCACTGACTGGAGCTCACTGACTGGAGGTCATTGACTGGAGCTCACTGACTGGAGGTCACTGACTGGAGGTCACTGACTGGAGCTCACTGACTGGAGCTCACTGACTGGAGCTCACTGAGTGGAGCTCACTGACTGGAGGTCACTGACTGGAGGTCACTGACTGGAGCTCACTGACTGGAGCTCACTGACTGGAGCTCACTGACTGGAGCTCACTGACTGGAGCTCACTGACTGGAGCTCACTGACTGGAGCTCACTGACTGGAGCTCACTGACTGGAGCTCACTGACTGGAGGTCACTGACTGGAGGTCACTGACTGGAGGTCACTGACTGGAGGTCACTGACTGGAGCTCACTGACTGGAGGTCACTGACTGGAGGTCACTGACTGGAGCTCACTGACTGGAGCTCACTGACTGGAGGTCACTGACTGGAGGTCACTAACTCGAGGTCACTGACTGGAGGTCACTGACTGGAGCTCACTGACTGGAGGTCACTGACTGGAGCTCACTGACTGGAGGTCACTGACTGGAGGTCACTGACTGGAGGTCACTGACTGGAGGTCACTGACTGGAGCTCACTGACTGGAGCTCACTGACTGGAGCTCACTGACTGGAGGTCACTGACTGGAGGTCACTGACTGGAGGTCACTGACTGGAGGTCACTGACTGGAGGTCACTGACTGGAGCTCACTGACTGGAGCTCACTGACTGGAGCTCACTGACTGGAGGTCACTGACTGGAGGTCACTGACTAGAGGTCACTGACTGGAGGTCACTGACTGGAGGTCACTGACTGGAGGTCACTGACTGGAGCTCACTGACTGGAGGTCACAGACTGGAGGTCACAGACTGGAGGTCACTGACTGGAGGTCACTGACTGGAGGTCACTGACTGGAGGTCACTGACTGGAGGTCACTGACTGGAGGTCACTGACTGGAGCTCAATGACTGGAGGTCACTGACTGGAGCTCACTGACTGGAGCTCACTGACTGGAGCTCACTGACTGGAGGTCACTGACTGGAGCTCACTGACTGAAGGTCACTGACTGGAGGTCACTGACTGGAGGTCACTGACTGGAGGTCACTGACTGGAGCTCACTGACTGGAGCTCACTGACTGGAGCTCACTGACTGGAGGTCACTGACTGGAGGTCACTGACTGGAGCTCACTGACTGGAGGTCACTGACTGGAGGTCACTGACTGGAGCTCACTGACTGGAGCTCACTGACTGGAGGTCACTGACTGGAGGTCACTGACTGGAGGTCACTGACTGGAGCTCACTGACTGGAGGTCACTGACTGGAGCTCACTGACTGGAGCTCACTGACTGGAGCTCACTGACTGGAGGTCACTGACTGGAGGTCACTGACTGGAGGTCACTGACTGGAGCTCAATGACTGGAGGTCACTGACTGGAGCTCACTGACTGGAGCTCACTGACTGGAGCTCACTGACTGGAGCTCACTGACTGGAGCTCACTGACTGGAGGTCACTGACTGGAGCTCACTGACTGGAGCTCACTGACTGGAGGTCACTGACTGGAGCTCACTGACTGGAGGTCACTGACTGGAGGTCACTGACTGGAGCTCACTGACTGGAGCTCACTGACTGGAGGTCACTGACTGGAGCTCACTGACTGGAGCTCACTGACTGGAGCTCACTGACTGGAGCTCACTGACTGGAGGTCACTGACTGGAGGTCACTGACTGGAGCTCACTGACTGGAGGTCACTGACCGGAGGTCACTGACTGGAGGTCACTGACTGGAGGTCACTGACTGGAGGTCACTGACTGGAGGTCACTGACTGGAGGTCACTGACTGGAGCTCACTGACTGGAGCTCACTGACTGGAGCTCACTGACTGGAGCTCACTGACAGGAGCTCACTGACTGGAGGTCACTGACTGGAGCCCACTGACTGGAGCTCACTGACTGGAGGTCACTGACTGGAGCTCACTGACTGGAGCTCACTGACTGGAGGTCACTGACTGGAGGTCACTGACTGGAGGTCACTGACTGGAGGTCACTGACTGGAGCTCACTGACTGGAGCTCACTGACTGGAGCTCACTGACTGGAGCTCACTGACTGGAGCTCACTCACTGGAGGTCACTGACTGGAGCTCACTGAATGGAGGTCACTGACTGGAGGTCACTGATTGGAGCTCACTGACTGGAGCTCACTGACTGGAGGTCACTGACTGGAGGTCACTGACTGGAGCTCACTGACTGGAGCTCACTGACTGGAGCTCACTGACTGGAGGTCACTGACTGGAGGTCACTGACTGGAGCTCACTGACTGGAGCTCACTGACTGGAGCTCACTGACTGGAGGTCACTGACTGGAGGTCATTGACTGGAGCTCACTGACTGGAGGTCACTGACTGGAGCTCACTGACTGGAGGTCACTGACTGGACGTCACTGACTGGAGCTCACTGACTGGAGCTCACTGACTGGAGGTCACTGACTGGAGCTCACTGACTGGAGGTCACTGACTGGAGGTCACTGACTGGAGGTCACTGACTGGAGCTCACGGACTGGAGGTCACTGACTGGAGGTCACTGACTGGAGCTCACTGACTGGAGCTCACTGACTGGAGGTCACTGACTGGAGGTCACTGACTGGAGGTCACTGACTGGAGCTCACTGACTGGAGGTCACTGACTGGAGCTCACTGACTGGAGCTCACTGACTGGAGCTCACTGACTGGAGGTCACTGACTGGAGGTCACTGACTGGAGCTCACTGACTGGAGCTCACTGACTGGAGCTCACTGACTGGAGGTCACTGACTGGAGCTCACTGACTGGAGGTCACTGACTGGAGGTCACTGACTGGAGCTCACTGACTGGAGGTCACTGACTGGAGGTCACTGACTGGAGGTCACTGACTGGAGCTCACTAACTGGAGCTCACTGACTGGAGCTCACTGACTGGAGCTCACTGACTGGAGCTCACTGACTGGAGGTCACTGACTGGAGGTCACTGACTGGAGGTCACTGACTGGAGCTCACTGACTGGAGGTCACTGACTGGAGGTCACTGACTGGAGGTCAATGACTGGAGGTCACTGACTGGAGCTCACTGACTGGAGCTCACTGACTGGAGCTCACTGACTGGAGCTCACTGACTGGAGGTCACTGACTGGAGGTCACTGACTGGAGGTCACTGACTGGAGGTCACTGACTGGAGCTCACTGACTGGAGCTCACTGACTGGAGGTCACTGACTGGAGGTCACTGACTGGAGGTCACTGACTGGAGGTCACTGACTGGAGGTCACTGACTGGAGGTCACTGACTGGAGCTCACTGACTGGAGGTCACTGACTGGAGGTCACTGACTGGAGGTCACTGACTGGAGGTCACTGACTGGAGGTCACTGACTGGAGCTCAATGACTGGAGGTCACTGACTGGAGCTCACTGACTGGAGCTCACTGACTGGAGCTCACTGACTGGAGCTCACTGACAGGAGCTCACTGACTGGAGGTCACTGACTGGAGCTCACTGACTGGAGCTCACTGACTGGAGGTCACTGACTGGAGCTCACTGACTGGAGGTCACTGACTGGAGCTCACTGACTGGAGGTCACTGACTGGAGGTCACTGACTGGAGGTCACTGACTGGAGCTCACTGACTGGAGGTCACTGACTGGAGCTCACTGACTGGAGCTCACTGACTGGAGCTCACTGACTGGAGGTCACTGACTGGAGCTCACTGAATGGAGGTCACTGACTGGAGGTCACTGATTGGAGCTCACTGACTGGAGCTCACTGACTGGAGGTCACTGACTGGAGGTCACTGACTGGAGCTCACTGACTGGAGGTCACTGACTGGAGCTCACTGACTGGAGGTCACTGACTGGAGGTCACTGACTGGAGCTCACTGACTGGAGCTCACTGACTGGAGGTCACTGACTGGAGGTCACTGACTGGAGCTCACTGACTGGAGGTCACTGACTGGAGGTCACTGACTGGAGGTCACTGACTGGAGCTCACTGACTGGAGCTCACTGACTGGAGCTCACTGACTGGAGCTCACTGACTGGAGCTCACTGACTGGAGGTCACTTGGAGCTCACTGACTGGAGCTCACTGACTGGAGCTCACTGACTGGAGCTCACTGAGTGGAGGTCACTGACTGGAGCTCACTGACTGGAGGTCACTGACTGGAGGTCACTGACTGGAACTCACTGACTGGAGCTCACTGACTGGAGCTCACTGACTGGAGGTCACTGACTGGAGCTCACTGACTGGAGCTCACTGACTGGAGGTCACTGACTGGAGGTCACTGACTGGAGGTCACTGACTGGAGGTCACTGACTGGAGCTCACTGACTGGAGCTCACTGACTGGAGGTCACTGACTGGAGGTCACTGACTGGAGCTCACTGACTGGAGGTCACTGACTGGAGCTCACTGACTGGAGGTCACTGACTGGAGGTCACTGACTGGAGGTCACTGACTGGAGGTCACTGACTGGAGCTCACTGACTGGAGGTCACTGACTGGAGCTCACTGACTGGAGCTCACTGACTGGAGCTCACTGACTGGAGCTCACTGACTGGAGCTCACTGACTGGAGGTCACTGACTGGAGCTCACTGACTGGAGCTCACTGACTGGAGCTCACTGACTGGAGCTCACTGACTGGAGCTCACTGACTGGAGGTCACTGACTGGAGGTCACTGACTGGAGCTCACTGACTGGAGCTCACTGACTGGAGCTCACTGACTGGAGCTCACTGACTGGAGCTCACTGACTGGAGGTCACTGACTGGAGCTCACTGACTGGAGCTCACTGACTGGAGCTCACTGACTGGAGGTCACTGACTGGAGCTCACTGACTGGAGCTCACTGACTGGAGGTCACTGACTGGAGCTCACTGACTGGAGCTCACTGACTGGAGCTCACTGACTGGAGGTCACTGACTGGAGCTCACTGACTGGAGCTCACTGACTGGAGCTCACTGACTGGAGGTCACTGACTGGAGCTCACTGACTGGAGGTCACTGACTGGAGCTCACTGACTGGAGCTCACTGACTGGAGGTCACTGACTGGAGGTCACTGACTGGAGCTCACTGACTGGAGGTCACTGACTGGAGCTCACTGACTGGAGGTCACTGACTGGAGGTCACTGACTGGAGCTCACTGACTGGAGCTCACTGACTGGAGGTCACTGACTGGAGGTCACTGACTGGAGGTCACTGACTGGAGGTCACTGACTGGAGCTCACTGACTGGAGGTCACTGACTGGAGGTCACTGACTGGAGGTCACTGACTGGAGGTCACTGACTGGAGCTCACTGACTGGAGGTCACTGACTGGAGCTCACTGACTGGAGCTCACTGACTGGAGCTCACTGACTGGAGGTCACTGACTGGAGGTCACTGACTGGAGCTCACTGACTGGAGCTCACTGACTGGAGGTCACTGACTGGAGCTCACTGACTGGAGCTCACTGACTGTAGGTCACTGACTGGAGGTCACTGACTGGAGCTCACTGACTGGAGCTCACTGACTGGAGCTCACTGACTGGAGCTCACTGACTGGAGGTCACTGACTGGAGGTCACTGACTGGAGGTCACTGACTGGAGCTCACTGACTGGATTTCACTGACTGGAGGTCACTGACTGGAGCTCACGGACTGGAGGTCACTGACTGGAGGTCACTGACTGGAGCTCACTGACTGGAGGTCACTGACTGGAGGTCACTGACTGGAGGTCACTGACTGGAGGTCACTGACTGGAGCTCACTGACTGGAGGTCACTGACTGGAGCTCACAGACTGGAGCCTACTGACTGGAGCTCACTGACTGGAGGTCACTGACTGGAGGTCACTGACTGGAGCTCACTGACTGGAGCTCACTGACTGGAGGTCACTGACTGGAGCTCACTGACTGGAGGTCACTGACTGGAGGTCACTGACTGGAGGTCACTGACTGGAGCTCACTGACTGGAGCTCACTGACTGGAGCTCACTGACTGGAGCTCACTGACTGGAGGTCACTGACTGGAGGTCACTGACTGGAGGTCACTGACTGGAGGTCACTGACTGGAGGTCACTGACTGGAGCTCACTGACTGGAGGTCACTGACTGGAGCTCACTGACTGGAGCTCACTGACTGGAGCTCACTGACTGGAGCTCACTGACTGGAGGTCACTGACTGGAGCTCACTGACTGGAGCTCACTGACTGGAGCTCACTGACTGGAGGTCACTGACTGGAGGTCACTGACTGGAGGTCACTGACTGGAGGTCACTGACTGGAGGTCACTGACTGGAGGTCACTGACTGGAGCTCACTGACTGGAGCTCACTGACTGGAGGTCACTGACTGGAGGTCACTGACTGGAGCTCACTGACTGGAGGTCACTGACTGGAGCTCACTGACTGGATTTCACTGACTGGAGGTCACTGACTGGAGCTCACTGACTGGAGCTCACTGACTGGAGGTCACTGACTGGAGGTCACTGACTGGAGGTCACTGACTGGAGCTCACTGACTGGAGCTCACTGACTGGAGCTCACTGACTGGAGCTCACTGACTGGAGGTCACTGACTGGAGGTCACTGACTGGAGGTCACTGACTGGAGGTCACTGACTGGAGGTCACTGACTGGAGCTCAATGACTGGAGGTCACTGACTGGAGCTCACTGACTGGAGCTCACTGACTGGAGCTCACTGACTGGAGCTCACTGACTGGAGCTCACTGACTGGAGGTCACTGACTGGAGGTCACTGACTGGAGCTCACTGACTGGAGGTCACTGACTGGAGCTCACTGACTGGAGGTCACTGACTGGAGGTCACTGACTGGAGCTCACTGACTGGAGGTCACTGACTGGAGGTCACTGACTGGAGCTCACTGACTGGAGGTCACTGACTGGAGGTCACTGACTGGAGGTCACTGACTGGAGCTCACTGACTGGAGGTCACTGACTGGAGGTCACTGACTGGAGGTCACTGACTGGAGCTCACTGACTGGAGCTCACTGACTGGAGGTCACTGACTGGAGCTCACTGACTGGAGCTCACTGACTGGAGCTCACTGACTGGAGCTCACTGACTGGAGGTCACTGACTGGAGCTCACTGACTGGAGCTCACTGACTGGAGCTCACTGACTGGAGCTCACTGACTGGAGCTCACTGACTGGAGGTCACTGACTGGAGGTCACTGACTGGAGGTCACTGACTGGAGGTCACTGACTGGAGCTCACTGACTGGAGGTCACTGACTGGAGGTCACTGACTGGAGGTCACTGACTGGAGCTCACTGACTGGAGGTCACTGACTGGAGCTCACTGACTGGAGGTCACTGACTGGAGCTCACTGACTGGAGGTCACTGACTGGAGGTCACTGACTGGAGCTCACTGACTGGAGCTCACTGACTGGAGGTCACTGACTGGAGGTCACTGACTGGAGGTCACTGACTGGAGGTCACTGACTGGAGCTCACTGACTGGAGGTCACTGACTGGAGGTCACTGACTGGAGGTCACTGACTGGAGGTCACTGACTGGAGCTCACTGACTGGAGGTCACTGACTGGAGCTCACTGACTGGAGCTCACTGACTGGAGCTCACTGACTGGAGGTCACTGACTGGAGGTCACTGACTGGAGCTCACTGACTGGAGCTCACTGACTGGAGGTCACTGACTGGAGCTCACTGACTGGAGCTCACTGACTGTAGGTCACTGACTGGAGGTCACTGACTGGAGCTCACTGACTGGAGCTCACTGACTGGAGCTCACTGACTGGAGCTCACTGACTGGAGGTCACTGACTGGAGGTCACTGACTGGAGGTCACTGACTGGAGCTCACTGACTGGATTTCACTGACTGGAGGTCACTGACTGGAGCTCACGGACTGGAGGTCACTGACTGGAGGTCACTGACTGGAGCTCACTGACTGGAGGTCACTGACTGGAGGTCACTGACTGGAGGTCACTGACTGGAGGTCACTGACTGGAGCTCACTGACTGGAGGTCACTGACTGGAGCTCACTGACTGGAGCCTACTGACTGGAGCTCACTGACTGGAGGTCACTGACTGGAGGTCACTGACTGGAGCTCACTGACTGGAGCTCACTGACTGGAGGTCACTGACTGGAGCTCACTGACTGGAGGTCACTGACTGGAGGTCACTGACTGGAGGTCACTGACTGGAGCTCACTGACTGGAGCTCACTGACTGGAGCTCACTGACTGGAGCTCAATGACTGGAGGTCACTGACTGGAGGTCACTGACTGGAGGTCACTGACTGGAGGTCACTGACTGGAGGTCACTGACTGGAGCTCACTGACTGGAGGTCACTGACTGGAGGTCACTGACTGGAGCTCACTGACTGGAGCTCACTGACTGGAGCTCACTGACTGGAGGTCACTGACTGGAGCTCACTGACTGGAGCTCACTGACTGGAGCTCACTGACTGGAGGTCACTGACTGGAGGTCACTGACTGGAGGTCACTGACTGGAGGTCACTGACTGGAGGTCACTGACTGGAGGTCACTGACTGGAGCTCACTGACTGGAGCTCACTGACTGGAGGTCACTGACTGGAGGTCACTGACTGGAGCTCACTGACTGGAGGTCACTGACTGGAGCTCACTGACTGGATTTCACTGACTGGAGCTCACTGACTGGAGCTCACTGACTGGAGCTCACTGACTGGAGGTCACTGACTGGAGGTCACTGACTGGAGGTCACTGACTGGAGCTCACTGACTGGAGCTCACTGACTGGAGCTCACTGACTGGAGCTCACTGACTGGAGGTCACTGACTGGAGGTCACTGACTGGAGGTCACTGACTGGAGGTCACTGACTGGAGGTCACTGACTGGAGCTCAATGACTGGAGGTCACTGACTGGAGCTCACTGACTGGAGCTCACTGACTGGAGCTCACTGACTGGAGCTCACTGACTGGAGCTCACTGACTGGAGGTCACTGACTGGAGGTCACTGACTGGAGCTCACTGACTGGAGGTCACTGACTGGAGCTCACTGACTGGAGGTCACTGACTGGAGGTCACTGACTGGAGCTCACTGACTGGAGGTCACTGACTGGAGGTCACTGACTGGAGCTCACTGACTGGAGGTCACTGACTGGAGGTCACTGACTGGAGGTCACTGACTGGAGCTCACTGACTGGAGGTCACTGACTGGAGGTCACTGACTGGAGGTCACTGACTGGAGCTCACTGACTGGAGCTCACTGACTGGAGGTCACTGACTGGAGCTCACTGACTGGAGCTCACTGACTGGAGCTCACTGACTGGAGCTCACTGACTGGAGGTCACTGACTGGAGCTCACTGACTGGCGCTCACTGACTGGAGCTCACTGACTGGAGCTCACTGACTGGAGCTCACTGACTGGAGGTCACTGACTGGAGGTCACTGACTGGAGGTCACTGACTGGAGGTCACTGACTGGAGCTCACTGACTGGAGCTCACTGACTGGAGGTCACTGACAGGAGGTCACTGACTGGAGCTCACTGACTGGAGGTCACTGACTGGAGCTCACTGACTGGATTTCACTGACTGGAGGTCACTGACTGGAGCTCACTGACTGGAGCTCACTGACTGGAGCTCACTGACTGGAGGTCACTGACTGGAGGTCACTGACTGGAGCTCACTGACTGGAGCTCACTGACTGGAGCTCACTGACTGGAGCTCACTGACTGGAGCTCACTGACTGGAGGTCACTGACTGGAGGTCACTGACTGGAGGTCACTGACTGGAGGTCACTGACTGGAGCTCAATGACTGGAGGTCACTGACTGGAGCTCACTGACTGGAGCTCACTGACTGGAGCTCACTGACTGGAGCTCACTGACTGGAGCTCACTGACTGGAGGTCACTGACTGGAGGTCACTGACTGGAGCTCACTGACTGGAGGTCACTGACTGGAGCTCACTGACTGGAGGTCACTGACTGGAGGTCACTGACTGGAGCTCACTGACTGGAGCTCACTGACTGGAGGTCACTGACTGGAGCTCACTGACTGGAGGTCACTGACTGGAGGTCACTGACTGGAGCTCACTGACTGGAGCTCACTGACTGGAGGTCACTGACTGGAGGTCACTGACTGGAGCTCACTGACTGGAGCTCACTGACTGGAGCTCACTGACTGGAGCTCACTGACTGGAGCTCACTGACTGGAGCTCACTGACTGGAGGTCACTGACTGGAGGTCACTGACTGGAGGACACTGACTGGAGCTCACTGACTGGAGCTCACTGACTGGAGCTCACTGACTGGAGCTCACTGACTGGAGCTCACTGACTGGAGCTCACTGACTGGAGGTCACTGACTGGAGGTCACTGACTGGAGCTCACTGACTGGAGGTCACTGACTGGAGCTCACTGACTGGAGGTCACTGACTGGAGGTCACTGACTGGAGCTCACTGACTGGAGCTCACTGACTGGAGGTCACTGACTGGAGCTCACTGACTGGAGGTCACTGACTGGAGGTCACTGACTGGAGGTCACTGACTGGAGCTCACGGACTGGAGTCACTGACTGGAGGTCACTGACTGGAGCTCACTGACTGGAGTTCACTGACTGGAGGTCACTGACTGGAGGTCACTGACTGGAGGTCACTGACTGGAGCTCACTGACTGGAGGTCACTGACTGGAGCTCACTGACTGGAGCCTACTGACTGGAGCTCACTGACTGGAGGTCACTGACTGGAGGTCACTGACTGGAGCTCACTGACTGGAGGTCACTGACTGGAGGTCACTGACTGGAGGTCACTGACTGGAGCTCACTGACTGGAGGTCACTGACTGGAGGTCACTGACTGGAGGTCACTGACTGGAGCTCACTGACTGGAGCTCACTGACTGGAGCTCACTGACTGGAGCTCACTGACTGGAGCTCACTGACTGGAGCTCACTGACTGGAGCTCACTGACTGGAGCTCACTGACTGGAGGTCACTGACTGGAGCTCACTGACTGGAGCTCACTGACCGGAGCTCACTGACCGGAGCTCACTGACCGGAGCTCACTGACTGGAGCTCACTGACTGGAGCTCACTGACTGGAGCTCACTGACTGGAGCTCACTGACTGGAGCTCACTGACTGGAGCTCACTGACTGGAGCTCACTGACTGGAGCTCACTGACTGGAGCTCACTGACTGGAGCTCACTGACTGGAGCTCACTGACTGGAGCTCACTGACTGGAGCTCACTGACTGGAGCTCACTGACTGGAGCTCACTGACTGGAGCTCACTGACTGGAGCTCACTGACTGGAGCTCACTGACTGGAGGTCACTGACTGGAGGTCACTGACTGGAGGTCACTGACTGGAGCTCACTGACTGGAGCTCACTGACTGGAGGTCACTGACTGGAGGTCACTGACTGGAGCTCACTGACTGGAGGTCACTGACTGGAGCTCACTGACTGGATTTCACTGACTGGAGGTCACTGACTGGAGCTCACTGACTGGAGCTCACTGACTGGAGGTCACTGACTGGAGCTCACTGACTGGAGGTCACTGACTGGAGGTCACTGACTGGAGCTCACTGACTGGAGCTCACTGACTGGAGGTCACTGACTGGAGGTCACTGACTGGAGGTCACTGACTGGAGGTCACTGACTGGAGCTCACTGACTGGAGGTCACTGACTGGAGCTCACTGACTGGAGGTCACTGACTGGAGGTCACTGACTGGAGCTCACTGACTGGAGGTCACTGACTGGAGCTCACTGACTGGAGCTCACTCACTGGAGGTCACTGACTGGAGGTCACTGACTGGAGGTCACTGACTGGAGGTCACTGACTGGAGGTCACTGACTGGAGCTCAATGACTGGAGGTCACTGACTGGAGCTCACTGACTGGAGCTCACTGACTGGAGCTCACTGACTGGAGCTCACTGACTGGAGCTCACTGACTGGAGGTCACTGACTGGAGGTCACTGACTGGAGCTCACTGACTGGAGCTCACTGACTGGAGCTCACTGACTGGAGCTCACTGACTGGAGGTCACTGACTGGAGGTCACTGACTGGAGGTCACTGACTGGAGCTCACTGACTGGAGCTCACTGACTGGAGGTCACTGACTGGAGCTCACTGACTGGAGGTCACTGACTGGAGGTCACTGACTGGAGGTCACTGACTGGAGCTCACTGACTGGAGGTCACTGACTGGAGGTCACTGACTGGAGCTCACTGACTGGAGCTCACTGACTGGAGCTCACTGACTGGAGCTCACTGACTGGAGGTCACTGACTGGAGCTCACTGACTGGAGGTCACTGACTGGAGCTCACTGACTGGAGGTCACTGACTGGAGGTCACTGACTGGAGCTCACTGACTGGAGGTCACTGACTGGAGGTCACTGACTGGAGCTCACTGACTGGAGCTCACTGACTGGAGGTCACTGACTGGAGGTCACTGACTGGAGCTCACTGACTGGAGCTCACTGACTGGAGGTCACTGACTGGAGCTCACTGACTGGAGCTCACTGACTGGAGCTCACTGACTGGAGCTCACTGACTGGAGGTCACTGACTGGAGCTCACTGACTGGAGGTCACTGACTGGAGGTCACTGACTGGAGCTCACTGACTGGAGCTCACTGACTGGAGCTCACTGACTGGAGGTCACTGACTGGAGGTCACTGACTGGAGCTCACTGACTGGAGGTCACTGACTGGAGCTCACTGATTGGAGGTCACTGACTGGAGGTCACTGACTGGAGCTCACTGACTGGAGCTCACTGACTGGAGGTCACTGACTGGAGCTCACTGACTGGAGCTCACTGACTGGAGGTCACTGACTGGAGGTCACTGACTGGAGCTCACTGACTGGAGGTCACTGACTGGAGCTCACTGACTGGAGGTCACTGACTGGAGCTCACTGACTGGAGGTCACTGACTGGAGGTCACTGACTGGAGCTCACTGACTGGAGGTCACTGACTGGAGGTCACTGACTGGAGGTCACTGACTGGAGCTCACTGACTGGAGCTCACTGACTGGAGCTCACTGACTGGAGGTCACTGACTGGAGCTCACTGACTGGAGCTCACTGACTGGAGCTCACTGACTGGAGGTCACTGACTGGAGCTCACTGACTGGAGCTCACTGACTGGAGGTCACTGACTGGAGGTCACTGACTGGAGGTCACTGACTGGAGCTCACTGACTGGAGCTCACTGACTAGAGGTCACTGACTGGAGCTCACTGACTGGAGGTCACTGACTGGAGCTCACTGACTGGAGGTCACTGACTGGAGGTCACTGACTGGAGCTCACTGACTGGAGGTCACTGACTGGAGCTCACTGACTGGAGCTCACTGACTGGAGGTCACTGACTGGAGCTCACTGACTGGAGGTCACTGACTGGAGGTCACTGACTGGAGGTCACTGACTGGAGCTCACTGACTGGAGGTCACTGACTGGAGCTCACTGACTGGAGGTCACTGACTGGAGCTCACTGACTGGAGGTCACTGACTGGAGGTCACTGACTGGAGCTCACTGACTGGAGGTCACTGACTGGAGGTCACTGACTGGAGCTCACTGACTGGAGCTCACTGACTGGAGCTCACTGACTGGAGCTCACTGACTGGAGGTCACTGACTGGAGGTCACTGACTGGAGCTCACTGACTGGAGCTCACTGACTGGAGGTCACTGACTGGAGCTCACTGACTGGAGCTCACTGACTGGAGGTCACTGACTGGAGGTCACTGACTGGAGCTCACTGACTGGAGCTCACTGACTGGAGCTCACTGACTGGAGCTCACTGACTGGAGGTCACTGACTGGAGCTCACTGACTGGAGGTCACTGACTGGAGCTCACTGACTGGAGGTCACTGACTGGAGCTCACTGACTGGAGCTCACTGACTGGAGCTCACTGACTGGAGCTCACTGACTGGAGCTCACTGACTGGAGGTCACTGACTGGAGGTCACTGACTGGAGGTCACTGACTGGAGGTCACTGACTGGAGGTCACTGACTGGAGCTCACTGACTGGAGCTCACTGACTGGAGGTCACTGACTGGAGCTCACTGACTGGAGCTCACTGACTGGAGGTCACTGACTGGAGGTCACTGACTGGAGGTCACTGACTGGAGCTCACTGACTGGAGGTCATTGACTGGAGGTCACTGACTGGAGGTCACTGACTGGAGGTCACTGACTGGAGGTCACTGACTGGAGGTCACGGACTGGAGGTCACTGACTGGAGGTCACTGACTGGAGCTCACTGACTGGAGCTCACTGACTGGAGGTCACTGACTGGAGGTCACTGACTGGAGGTCACTGACTGGAGGTCACTGACTGGAGCTCACTGACTGGAGCTCACTGACTGGAGCTCACTGACTGGAGGTCACTGACTGGAGGTCACTGACTGGAGGTCACTGACTGGAGGTCACTGACTGGAGGTCACTGACTGGAGCTCAATGACTGGAGGTCACTGACTGGAGCTCACTGACTGGAGCTCACTGACTGGAGCTCACTGACTGGAGGTCACTGACTGGAGCTCACTGACTGGAGCTCACTGACTGGAGGTCACTGACTGGAGGTCACTGACTGGAGGTCACTGACTGGAGGTCACTGACTGGAGGTCACTGACTGGAGGTCACTGACTGGAGCTCACGGACTGGAGCTCACTGACTGGAGGTCACTGACTGGAGCTCACTGACTGGAGCTCACTGACTGGAGGTCACTGACTGGAGGTCACTGACTGGAGGTCACTGACTGGAGGTCACTGACTGGAGCTCACTGACTGGAGCTCACTGACTGGAGCTCACTGACTGGAGCTCACTGACTGGAGCTCACTGACTGGAGGTCACTGACTGGAGGTCACTGACTGGAGGTCACTGACTGGAGGTCACTGACTGGAGGTCAATGACTGGAGCTCACTGACTGGAGCTCACTGACTGGAGCTCACTGACTGGAGCTCACTGACTGGAGCTCACTGACTGGAGCTCACTGACTGGAGGTCACTGACTGGAGGTCACTGACTGGAGGTCACTGACTGGAGCTCACTGACTGGAGGTCACTGACTGGAGCTCACTGACTGGAGCTCACTGACTGGAGCTCACTGACTGGAGCTCACTGACTGGAGGTCACTGACTGGAGGTCACTGACTGGAGCTCACTGACTGGAGCTCACTGACTGGAGGTCACTGACTGGAGGTCACTGACTGGAGGTCACTGACTGGAGCTCACTGACTGGAGCTCACTGACTGGAGCTCACTGACTGGAGGTCACTGACTGGAGGTCACTGACTGGAGCTCACTGACTGGAGGTCACTGACTGGAGGTCACTAACTGGAGGTCACTGACTGGAGCTCACTGACTGGAGCTCACTGACTGGAGCTCACTGACTGGAGCTCACTGACTGGAGGTCACTGACTGGAGCTCACTGACTGGAGCTCACTGACTGGAGCTCACTGACTGGAGGTCACTGACTGGAGGTCACTGACTGGAGGTCACTGACTGGAGGTCACTGACTGGAGCTCACTGACTGGAGCTCACTGACTGGAGCTCACTGACTGGAGGTCACTGACTGGAGGTCACTGACTGGAGCTCACTGACTGGAGGTCACTGACTGGAGGTCACTGACTGGAGGTCACTGACTGGAGGTCACTGACTGGAGCTCACTGACTGGAGCTCACTGACTGGAGCTCACTGACTGGAGGTCACTGACTGGAGCTCACTGACTGGAGCTCACTGACTGGAGCTCACTGACTGGAGGTCACTGACTGGAGGTCACTGACTGGAGGTCACTGACTGGAGGTCACTGACTGGAGCTCACTGACTGGAGGTCACTGACTGGAGCTCACTGACTGGAGCTCACTCACTGGAGGTCACTGACTGGAGGTCACTGACTGGAGGTCACTGACTGGAGGTCACTGACTGGAGCTCAATGACTGGAGGTCACTGACTGGAGCTCACTGACTGGAGCTCACTGACTGGAGCTCACTGACTGGAGCTCACTGACTGGAGGTCACTGACTGGAGGTCACTGACTGAAGGTCACTGACTGGAGGTCACTGACTGGAGGTCACTGACTGGAGCTCACTGACTGGAGCTCACTGACTGGAGGTCACTGACTGGAGGTCACTGACTGGAGGTCACTGACTGGAGGTCACTGACTGGAGCTCACTGACTGGAGGTCACTGACTGGAGGTCACTGACTGGAGGTCACTGACTGGAGGTCACTGACTGGAGGTCACTGACTGGAGGTCACTGACTGGAGCTCAATGACTGGAGGTCACTGACTGGAGCTCACTGACTGGAGCTCACTGACTGGAGCTCACTGACTGGAGCTCACTGACAGGAGCTCACTGACTGGAGCTCACTGACTGGAGCTCACTGACTGGAGCTCACTGACTGGAGGTCACTGACTGGAGCTCACTGACTGGAGGTCACTGACTGGAGGTCACTGACTGGAGGTCACTGACTGGAGGTCACTGACTGGAGGTCGCTGACTGGAGCTCACTGACTGGAGGTCACTGACTGGAGCTCACTGACTGGAGCTCACTGACTGGAGGTCACTGACTGGAGGTCACTGACTGGAGCTCACTGACTGGAGGTCACTGACTGGAGGTCACTGACTGGAGGTCACTGACTGGAGCTCACTGACTGGAGGTCACTGACTGGAGCTCACTGACTGGAGCTCACTGACTGGAGGTCACTGACTGGAGGTCACTGACTGGAGGTCACTGACTGGAGGTCACTGACTGGAGCTCACTGACTGGAGCTCACTGACTGGAGGTCACTGACTGGAGCTCACTGACTGGAGGTCACTGACTGGAGGTCACTGACTGGAGGTCACTGACTGGAGGTCACTGACTGGAGGTCACTGACTGGAGGTCACTGACTGGAGGTCACTGACTGGAGGTCACTGACTGGAGGTCACTGACTGGAGCTCACTGACTGGAGCTCACTGACTGGAGCTCACTGACTGGAGCTCACTGACTGGAGCTCACTGACTGGAGGTCACTGACTGGAGCTCACTGACTGGAGGTCACTGACTGGAGGTCACTGACTGGAGCTCACTGACTGGAGCTCACTGACTGGAGCTCACTGACTGGAGGTCACTGACTGGAGGTCACTGACTGGAGCTCACTGACTGGGGTCACTGACTGGAGCTCACTGACTGGAGCTCACTGACTGGAGGTCACTGACTGGAGCTCACTGACTGGAGCTCACTGACTGGAGGTCACTGACTGGAGCTCACTGACTGGAGGTCACTGACTGGAGGTCACTGACTGGAGGTCACTGACTGGAGCTCACTGACTGGAGGTCACTGACTGGAGCTCACTGACTGGAGGTCACTGACTGGAGGTCACTGACTGGAGGTCACTGACTGGAGGTCACTGACTGGAGCTCACTGACTGGAGGTCACTGACTGGAGGTCACTGACTGGAGGTCACTGACTGGAGCTCACTGACTGGAGCTCACTGACTGGAGCTCACTGACTGGAGCTCACTGACTGGAGCTCACTGACTGGAGCTCACTGACTGGAGGTCACTGACTGGAGCTCACTGACTGGAGCTCACTGACTGGAGCTCACTGACTGGAGCTCACTGACTGGAGGTCACTGACTGGAGCTCACTGACTGGAGCTCACTGACTGGAGCTCACTGACTGGAGCTCACTGACTGGAGGTCACTGACTGGAGGTCACTGACTGGAGGTCACTGACTGGAGGTCACTGACTGGAGGTCACTGACTGGAGCTCACTGACTGGAGCTCACTGACTGGAGCTCACTGACTGGAGCTCACTGACTGGAGCTCACTGACTGGAGGTCACTGACTGGAGGTCACTGACTGGAGGTCACTGACTGGAGGTCACTGACTGGAGGTCACTGACTGGAGGTCACTGACTGGAGGTCACTGACTGGAGGTCGCTGACTGGAGGTCGCTGACTGGAGCTCACTGACTGGAGGTCACTGACTGGAGCTCACTGACTGGAGCTCACTGACTGGAGGTCACTGACTGGAGGTCACTGACTGGAGCTCACTGACTGGAGGTCACTGACTGGAGCTCACTGACTGGAGGTCACTGACTGGAGCTCACTGACTGGAGGTCACTGACTGGAGGTCACTGACTGGAGCTCACTGACTGGAGGTCACTGACTGGAGGTCACTGACTGGAGGTCACTGACTGGAGGTCACTGACTGGAGCTCACTGACTGGAGCTCACTGACTGGAGGTCACTGACTGGAGGTCACTGACTGGAGCTCACTGACTGGAGCTCACTGACTGGAGGTCACTGACTGGAGGTCACTGACTGGAGGTCACTGACTGGAGCTCACTGACTGGAGCTCACTGACTGGAGCTCACTGACTGGAGGTCACTGACTGGAGGTCACTGACTGGAGGTCACTGACTGGAGGTCACTGACTGGAGGTCACTGACTGGAGGTCACTGACTGGAGCTCAATGACTGGAGGTCACTGACTGGAGCTCACTGACTGGAGCTCACTGACTGGAGCTCACTGACTGGAGCTCACTGACTGGAGCTCACTGACTGGAGCTCACTGACTGGAGGTCACTGACTGGAGGTCACTGACTGGAGGTCACTGACTGGAGCTCACTGACTGGAGGTCACTGACTGGAGGTCACTGACTGGAGCTCACTGACTGGAGCTCACTGACTGGAGCTCACTGACTGGAGGTCACTGACTGGAGCTCACTGACTGGAGCTCACTGACTGGAGCTCACTGACTGGAGGTCACTGACTGGAGGTCACTGACTGGAGGTCACTGACTGGAGCTCACTGACTGGAGCTCACTGACTGGAGCTCACTGACTGGAGGTCACTGACTGGAGGTCACTGACTGGAGCTCACTGACTGGAGGTCACTGACTGGAGGTCACTGACTGGAGGTCACTGACTGGAGCTCACTGACTGGAGCTCACTGACTGGAGCTCACTGACTGGAGCTCACTGACTGGAGGTCACTGACTGGAGCTCACTGACTGGAGCTCACTGACTGGAGCTCACTGACTGGAGGTCACTGACTGGAGGTCACTGACTGGAGGTCACTGACTGGAGGTCACTGACTGGAGCTCACTGACTGGAGGTCACTGACTGGAGGTCACTGACTGGAGGTCACTGACTGGAGGTCACTGACTGGAGGTCACTGACTGGAGGTCACTGACTGGAGGTCACTGACTGGAGGTCACTGACTGGAGGTCACTGACTGGAGCTCACTGACTGGAGCTCACTGACTGGAGCTCACTGACTGGAGGTCACTGACTGGAGGTCACTGACTGGAGCTCACTGACTGGAGGTCACTGACTGGAGGTCACTGACTGGAGCTCACTGACTGGAGCTCACTGACTGGAGGTCACTGACTGGAGGTCACTGACTGGAGGTCACTGACTGGAGGTCACTGACTGGAGGTCACTGACTGGAGCTCACTGACTGGAGGTCACTGACTGGAGGTCACTGACTGGAGCTCACTGACTGGAGGTCACTGACTGGAGGTCACTGACTGGAGGTCACTGACTGGAGCTCACTGACTGGAGGTCACTGACTGGAGGTCACTGACTGGAGGTCACTGACTGGAGGTCACTGACTGGAGGTCACTGACTGGAGGTCACTGACTGGAGGTCACTGACTGGAGGTCACTGACTGGAGCTCACTGACTGGAGCTCACTGACTGGAGCTCACTGACTGGAGCTCACTGACTGGAGCTCACTGACTGGAGCTCACTGACTGGAGCTCACTCACTGGAGGTCACTGACTGGAGGTCACTGACTGGAGCTCACTGACTGGAGGTCACTGACTGGAGGTCACTGACTGGAGGTCACTGACTGGAGCTCACTGACTGGAGCTCACTGACTGGAGCTCACTGACTGGAGGTCACTGACTGGAGGTCGCTGACTGGAGCTCACTGACTGGAGGTCACTGACTGGAGCTCACTGACTGGAGCTCACTGACTGGAGCTCACTGACTGGAGGTCACTGACTGGAGGTCACTGACTGGAGCTCACTGACTGGAGCTCACTGACTGGAGGTCACTGACTGGAGGTCACTGACTGGAGGTCACTGACTGGAGGTCACTGACTGGAGGTCACTGACTGGAGGTCACTGACTGGAGGTCACTGACTGGAGGTCACTGACTGGAGCTCACTGACTGGAGCTCACTGACTGGAGGTCACTGACTGGAGGTCACTGACTGGAGGTCACTGACTGGAGGTCACTGACTGGAGGTCACTGACTGGAGGTCACTGACTGGAGGTCACTGACTGGAGGTCACTGACTGGAGCTCACTGACTGGAGCTCACTGACTGGAGCTCACTGACTGGAGCTCACTGACTGGAGGTCACTGACTGGAGCTCACTGACTGGAGGTCACTGACTGGAGGTCACTGACTGGAGCTCACGGACTGGAGCTCACTGACTGGAGCTCACTGACTGGAGGTCACTGACTGGAGGTCACTGACTGGAGCTCACTGACTGGGGTCACTGACTGGAGCTCACTGACTGGAGCTCACTGACTGGAGGTCACTGACTGGAGCTCACTGACTGGAGCTCACTGACTGGAGGTCACTGACTGGAGCTCACTGACTGGAGCTCACTGACTGGAGGTCACTGACTGGAGGTCACTGACTGGAGCTCACTGACTGGAGCTCACTGACTGGAGCTCACTGACTGGAGGTCACTGACTGGAGCTCACTGACTGGAGGTCACTGACTGGAGGTCACTGACTGGAGCTCACTGACTGGAGGTCACTGACTGGAGGTCACTGACTGGAGGTCACTGACTGGAGGTCACTGACTGGAGCTCACTGACTGGAGCTCACTGACTGGAGCTCACTGACTGGAGCTCACTGACTGGAGCTCACTGACTGGAGCTCACTGACTGGAGGTCACTGACTGGAGCTCACTGACTGGAGCTCACTGACTGGAGGTCACTGACTGGAGGTCACTGACTGGAGCTCACTGACTGGAGCTCACTGACTGGAGCTCACTGACTGGAGCTCACTGACTGGAGGTCACTGACTGGAGGTCACTGACTGGAGGTCACTGACTGGAGCTCACTGACTGGAGGTCACTGACTGGAGGTCACTGACTGGAGCTCACTGACTGGAGCTCACTGACTGGAGCTCACTGACTGGAGCTCACTGACTGGAGGTCACTGACTGGAGCTCACTGACTGGAGGTCACTGACTGGAGGTCACTGACTGGAGCTCACTGACTGGAGCTCACTGACTGGAGCTCACTGACTGGAGCTCACTGACTGGAGCTCACTGACTGGAGCTCACTGACTGGAGGTCACTGACTGGAGCTCACTGACTGGAGCTCACTGACTGGAGGTCACTGACTGGAGGTCACTGACTGGAGGTCACTGACTGGAGCTCACTGACTGGAGCTCACTGACTGGAGGTCACTGACTGGAGCTCACTGACTGGAGGTCACTGACTGGAGCTCACTGACTGGAGGTCACTGACTGGAGGTCACTGACTGGAGCTCACTGACTGGAGGTCACTGACTGGAGCTCACTGACTGGAGCTCACTGATTGGAGGTCACTGACTGGAGCTCACTGACTGGAGGTCACTGACTGGAGGTCACTGACTGGAGGTCACTGACTGGAGCTCACTGACTGGAGGTCACTGACTGGAGCTCACTGACTGGAGGTCACTGACTGGAGCTCACTGACTGGAGGTCACTGACTGGAGGTCACTGACTGGAGCTCACTGACTGGAGGTCACTGACTGGAGGTCACTGACTGGAGCTCACTGACTGGAGCTCACTGACTGGAGCTCACTGACTGGAGCTCACTGACTGGAGGTCACTGACTGGAGGTCACTGACTGGAGCTCACTGACTGGAGCTCACTGACTGGAGGTCACTGACTGGAGCTCACTGACTGGAGCTCACTGACTGGAGGTCACTGACTGGAGGTCACTGACTGGAGCTCACTGACTGGAGCTCACTGACTGGAGCTCACTGACTGGAGCTCACTGACTGGAGGTCACTGACTGGAGCTCACTGACTGGAGGTCACTGACTGGAGCTCACTGACTGGAGGTCACTGACTGGAGCTCACTGACTGGAGGTCACTGACTGGAGGTCACTGACTGGAGCTCACTGACTGGAGGTCACTGACTGGAGGTCACTGACTGGAGCTCACTGACTGGAGCTCACTGACTGGAGGTCACTGACTGGAGCTCACTGACTGGAGCTCACTGACTGGAGCTCACTGACTGGAGGTCACTGACTGGAGGTCACTGACTGGAGCTCACTGACTGGAGGTCACTGACTGGAGCTCACTGACTGGAGCTCACTGATTGGAGGTCACTGACTGGAGGTCACTGACTGGAGCTCACTGACTGGAGCTCACTGACTGGAGGTCACTGACTGGAGCTCACTGACTGGAGCTCACTGACTGGAGGTCACTGACTGGAGGTCACTGACTGGAGCTCACTGACTGGAGGTCACTGACTGGAGCTCACTGACTGGAGGTCACTGACTGGAGCTCACTGACTGGAGGTCACTGACTGGAGGTCACTGACTGGAGCTCACTGACTGGAGGTCACTGACTGGAGGTCACTGACTGGAGGTCACTGACTGGAGGTCACTGACTGGAGCTCACTGACTGGAGCTCACTGACTGGAGGTCACTGACTGGAGCTCACTGACTGGAGCTCACTGACTGGAGCTCACTGACCTGGAGGTCACTGACTGGAGCTCACTGACTGGAGCTCACTGACTGGAGGTCACTGACTGGAGGTCACTGACTGGAGGTCACTGACTGGAGCTCACTGACTGGAGCTCACTGACTGGAGGTCACTGACTGGAGCTCACTGACTGGAGGTCACTGACTGGAGCTCACTGACTGGAGGTCACTGACTGGAGGTCACTGACTGGAGCTCACTGACTGGAGGTCACTGACTGGAGCTCACTGACTGGAGCTCACTGATTGGAGGTCACTGACTGGAGCTCACTGACTGGAGGTCACTGACTGGAGGTCACTGACTGGAGGTCACTGACTGGAGCTCACTGACTGGAGGTCACTGACTGGAGCTCACTGACTGGAGGTCACTGACTGGAGCTCACTGACTGGAGGTCACTGACTGGAGGTCACTGACTGGAGCTCACTGACTGGAGGTCACTGACTGGAGGTCACTGACTGGAGCTCACTGACTGGAGCTCACTGACTGGAGCTCACTGACTGGAGCTCACTGACTGGAGGTCACTGACTGGAGGTCACTGACTGGAGCTCACTGACTGGAGCTCACTGACTGGAGGTCACTGACTGGAGCTCACTGACTGGAGCTCACTGACTGGAGCTCACTGACTGGAGGTCACTGACTGGAGGTCACTGACTGGAGCTCACTGACTGGAGCTCACTGACTGGAGCTCACTGACTGGAGCTCACTGACTGGAGGTCACTGACTGGAGCTCACTGACTGGAGGTCACTGACTGGAGCTCACTGACTGGAGGTCACTGACTGGAGCTCACTGACTGGAGGTCACTGACTGGAGGTCACTGACTGGAGCTCACTGACTGGAGGTCACTGACTGGAGGTCACTGACTGGAGCTCACTGACTGGAGCTCACTGACTGGAGGTCACTGACTGGAGCTCACTGACTGGAGCTCACTGACTGGAGCTCACTGACTGGAGGTCACTGACTGGAGGTCACTGACTGGAGGTCACTGACTGGAGGTCACTGACTGGAGCTCACTGACTGGAGCTCACTGACTGGAGCTCACTGACTGGAGGTCACGGACGAACTCACTGACTGGAGCTCACTGACTGGAGCTCACTGACTGGAGGTCACTGACTGGAGGTCACTGACTGGAGCTCACTGACTGGAGGTCACTGACTGGAGCTCACTGACTGGAGCTCACTGACTGGAGGTCACTGACTGGAGCTCACTGACTGGAGGTCACTGACTGGAGGTCACTGACTGGAGGTCACTGACTGGAGCTCACTGACTGGAGGTCACTGACTGGAGCTCACTGACTGGAGGTCACTGACTGGAGCTCACTGACTGGAGGTCACTGACTGGAGGTCACTGACTGGAGGTCACTGACTGGAGGTCACTGACTGGAGCTCACTGACTGGAGGTCACTGACTGGAGCTCACTGACTGGAGCTCACTGACTGGAGCTCACTGACTGGAGCTCACTGACTGGAGGTCACTGACTGGAGGTCACTGACTGGAGGTCACTGACTGGAGCTCACTGACTGGAGGTCACTGACTGGAGGTCACTGACTGGAGCTCACTGACTGGAGCTCACTGACTGGAGCTCACTGACTGGAGCTCACTGACTGGAGCTCACTGACTGGAGGTCACTGACTGGAGCTCACTGACTGGAGGTCACTGACTGGAGGTCACTGACTGGAGGTCACTGACTGGAGGTCACTGACTGGAGGTCACTGACTGGAGGTCACTGACTGGAGCTCACTGACTGGAGCTCACTGACTGGAGGTCACTGACTGGAGGTCACTGACTGGAGCTCACTGACTGGAGGTCACTGACTGGAGGTCACTGACTGGAGCTCACTGACTGGAGCTCACTGACTGGAGCTCACTGACTGGAGGTCACTGACTGGAGCTCACTGACTGGAGGTCACTGACTGGAGGTCACTGACTGGAGGTCACTGACTGGAGCTCACTGACTGGAGCTCACTGACTGGAGCTCACTGACTGGAGGTCACTGACTGGAGGTCACTGACTGGAGCTCACTGACTGGAGGTCACTGACTGGAGCTCACTGATTGGAGGTCACTGACTGGAGGTCACTGACTGGAGCTCACTGACTGGAGCTCAGTGACTGGAGGTCACTGACTGGAGCTCACTGACTGGAGCTCACTGACTGGAGCTCACTGACTGGAGGTCACTGACTGGAGCTCACTGACTGGAGGTCACTGACTGGAGCTCACTGACTGGAGGTCACTGACTGGAGCTCACTGACTGGAGGTCACTGACTGGAGCTCACTGACTGGAGCTCACTGACTGGAGGTCACTGACTGGAGGTCACTGACTGGAGGTCACTGACTGGAGCTCACTGACTGGAGCTCACTGACTGGAGCTCACTGACTGGAGGTCACTGACTGGAGCTCACTGACTGGAGCTCACTGACTGGAGCTCACTGACTGGAGGTCACTGACTGGAGCTCACTGACTGGAGCTCACTGACTGGAGGTCACTGACTGGAGGTCACTGACTGGAGGTCACTGACTGGAGCTCACTGACTGGAGCTCACTGACTGGAGGTCACTGACTGGAGCTCACTGACTGGAGGTCACTGACTGGAGCTCACTGACTGGAGGTCACTGACTGGAGGTCACTGACTGGAGCTCACTGACTGGAGGTCACTGACTGGAGCTCACTGACTGGAGCTCACTGACTGGAGGTCACTGACTGGAGCTCACTGACTGGAGGTCACTGACTGGAGGTCACTGACTGGAGGTCACTGACTGGAGCTCACTGACTGGAGGTCACTGACTGGAGCTCACTGACTGGAGGTCACTGACTGGAGCTCACTGACTGGAGGTCACTGACTGGAGGTCACTGACTGGAGCTCACTGACTGGAGGTCACTGACTGGAGGTCACTGACTGGAGCTCACTGACTGGAGCTCACTGACTGGAGCTCACTGACTGGAGCTCACTGACTGGAGGTCACTGACTGGAGCTCACTGACTGGAGCTCACTGACTGGAGCTCACTGACTGGAGGTCACTGACTGGAGCTCACTGACTGGAGCTCACTGACTGGAGGTCACTGACTGGAGGTCACTGACTGGAGCTCACTGACTGGAGCTCACTGACTGGAGCTCACTGACTGGAGCTCACTGACTGGAGGTCACTGACTGGAGCTCACTGACTGGAGGTCACTGACTGGAGCTCACTGACTGGAGCTCACTGACTGGAGCTCACTGACTGGAGCTCACTGACTGGAGGTCACTGACTGGAGGTCACTGACTGGAGCTCACTGACTGGAGCTCACTGACTGGAGGTCACTGACTGGAGGTCACTGACTGGAGCTCACTGACTGGAGCTCACTGACTGGAGGTCACTGACTGGAGCTCACTGACTGGAGCTCACTGACTGGAGCTCACTGACTGGAGCTCACTGACTGGAGCTCACTGACTGGAGCTCACTGACTGGAGCTCACTGACTGGAGGTCACTGACTGGAGCTCACTGACTGGAGGTCACTGACTGGAGGTCACTGACTGGAGCTCACTGACTGGAGCTCACTGACTGGAGCTCACTGACTGGAGGTCACTGACTGGAGGTCACTGACTGGAGCTCACTGACTGGAGGTCACTGACTGGAGCTCACTGATTGGAGGTCACTGACTGGAGGTCACTGACTGGAGCTCACTGACTGGAGCTCACTGACTGGAGGTCACTGACTGGAGCTCACTGACTGGAGCTCACTGACTGGAGGTCACTGACTGGAGGTCACTGACTGGAGCTCACTGACTGGAGGTCACTGACTGGAGCTCACTGACTGGAGGTCACTGACTGGAGCTCACTGACTGGAGGTCACTGACTGGAGGTCACTGACTGGAGCTCACTGACTGGAGGTCACTGACTGGAGGTCACTGACTGGAGGTCACTGACTGGAGCTCACTGACTGGAGCTCACTGACTGGAGCTCACTGACTGGAGGTCACTGACTGGAGCTCACTGACTGGAGCTCACTGACTGGAGCTCACTGACTGGAGGTCACTGACTGGAGCTCACTGACTGGAGCTCACTGACTGGAGGTCACTGACTGGAGGTCACTGACTGGAGGTCACTGACTGGAGCTCACTGACTGGAGCTCACTGACTGGAGCTCACTGACTGGAGGTCACTGACTGGAGCTCACTGACTGGAGGTCACTGACTGGAGGTCACTGACTGGAGCTCACTGACTGGAGCTCACTGACTGGAGCTCACTGACTGGAGGTCACTGACTGGAGGTCACTGACTGGAGCTCACTGACTGGAGCTCACTGACTGGAGGTCACTGACTGGAGGTCACTGACTGGAGCTCACTGACTGGAGCTCACTGACTGGAGCTCACTGACTGGAGCTCACTGACTGGAGCTCACTGACTGGAGCTCACTGACTGGAGCTCACTGACTGGAGGTCACTGACTGGAGCTCACTGACTGGAGCTCACTGACTGGAGGTCACTGACTGGAGCTCACTGACTGGAGGTCACTGACTGGAGCTCACTGACTGGAGCTCACTGACTGGAGGTCACTGACTGGAGCTCACTGACTGGAGCTCACTGACTGGAGCTCACTGACTGGAGCTCACTGACTGGAGGTCACTGACTGGAGCTCACTGACTGGAGCTCACTGACTGGAGCTCACTGACTGGAGGTCACTGACCGGGTGGTTCTCCCTGCCATACATGTTTTTCAATTGCTGGTTTCCAGGCGCCCATAAACGGTCTCTGATCCTTTGCCTCCCTGCATGCTGCCTCACTCCCCTCAGAAGCGGGGGGCGGACGGCAAGGCAGCAGCAGGGGCGCCGGGCGGCAAGAAGGGGAAGAAGGACAAGGCGGGGGAGAAGGACGCGCTCAAGGGGGGCGCGGGGGGCGGAGCAGGGGGGGCAGCGGGGGCAGGGGGGGCCGCTGGAGGAAAGGGGGGGAAGGCGGGGGAGGGCAAGGGGGCGGGCGGGGCTGCTGCGATGAATGCCACGCGTGTGGCGTCGCACCTGCCTCTCCCCAAGATGTGAGCTTCCGCCACTCTCTGCTTTTCTCGTACTGCCGTCTCTCCCCACCTGGCCACGTCCTGCTGCCTTGCTCTGGTTCGATTCAACCGTGACTCAGCTCCTCTGCTCCTTTCACCCGTGTTTCTCCTTTCTCTTCTTCTCCCCTCTCTGCTGCGTCCGCGGGTGGTCACACAAGGCAGGAGGGAGGAGGCGGAGAAGCAGGTGTTTGACGACTTGAGGCGGCGTGTGGCACTGGGAGCCCAGGCTTTGCCGTCTGTGTGCTGCTACACGCTGCTGCACGCGCACTCCAGGTACCCATGCATGCTGCTGGGTGCACTGCTGCTGCCATCGTGCTCGAGATGGACTGTTTTGCACAGTGCGCTGCTGCAAGCACAGAAGCCAAGCCACTCTGCCATGCTGCCTCAGCACAGCGGCTTCTGATTGGGAACCACTAATCGGCTTCTGATTGAGTACCACTCATCTTCTCTCGATTGAGTGCTGCCTCACTCTCTCACTCTCTCGCTCTCTCACCCCGCACATTTGTCCCCTGTGCCCTGCGTCCCCCCACGCCAGCATGACGTCAGTGTCCGTTGCTCCTGATGGTGCACTGCTGGCTGCAGGCTTCAATGACTCGTCCGTCAAGGTGATAGTGACACACACGCATGCATCAAGTTGTTAACCAAGTGACTTTTGAGTCGACTCAAAAGTCACCCCGTCAAGGTGATAGTGACACACACGCATGCATCAAGTTGTTAACCAAGTGACTTTTGAGTCGACTCAAAAGTCACCCCGTCAAGGTGATAGTGACACACACGCATGCATCAAGTTGTTAACCAAGTGACTTTTGAGTCGACTCAAAAGTCACCCCGTCAAGGTGATAGTGACACACACGCATGCATCAAGTTGTTAACCAAGTGACTTTTGAGTCGACTCAAAAGTCACCCCGTCAAGGTGATAGTGACACACACGCATGCATCAAGTTGTTAACCTCAATCAGGCCTCAAGTTGTTAACCTCAATCAGGCCTCAAGTTGTTAACCTCAATCAGGCCTCAAGTTGTTAACCTCAATCAGGCCTCAAGTTGTTAACCTCAATCAGGCCTCAAGTTGTTAACCTCAATCAGGCCTCAAGTTGTTAACCTCAATCAGGCCTCAAGTTGTTAACCTCAATCAGGCCTCAAGTTGTTAACCTCAATCAGGCCTCAAGTTGTTAACCTCAATCAGGCCTCAAGTTGTTAACCTCAATCAGGCCTCAAGTTGTTAACCTCAATCAGGCCTCAAGTTGTTAACCTCAATCAGGCCTCAAGTTGTTAACCTCGATCAGGCCTCAAGCTCACTTCCATCACATTTTGATTTCAATCCTTACTTAGTTCTAATAAATGAGCTCTTACCCTGCCTCCCCATCTCCTCTTCCCCTTCGTTCCTCTCTCTCTCCTTTTCGTCCCTTATTTTCCCCTCTGTCGCTCCTGTCCCACCACACAGGTGTGGGACATGCGATCCATTGGCTCCTCCCCCCTCCCGCAAGGTACATCTCTCCCCCCTCCCGCAAGGTACATCTCTCCCCCCTCCCGCAAGGTACATCTCTCCCCCTTGCCACAAGGTACATCTCTCCCCCTTGCCACAAGGTACATCTCTCCCCCTTGCCACAAGGTACATCTCTCCCCCTTGCCACAAGGTACATCTTTCCCCCTTGCCACAAGGTACATCTCTCCCCCTTGCCACAAGGTACATCTTTCCCCCTTGCCACAAGGTACATCTCTCCCCCTTGCCACAAGGTTCGGCTCTGCTCTGCCTACTCTCACCTCTTTGAGAGCACAGTGTAACTAACTACTCCCCCTTGCTGCAAGCAAGGCATGTCTCCCCTACCCTACTGCCTCTTCTTGCCCGACGTTTCTCATTCCAAATTTTCCATCTGTCATTTCTCCTCTGTCTCTCGCACCCCGTTCACCATTCCTCACCTCTCACATCACCTCTGCATCATCAACCCTCATGTATCGCATTTCCCCCCCTCCCTCCCCTTTCTCCCGCTCCCATCCCTTCACCCTCCTCCCCCAGCCGCCCTATCTCTCGACACCTCAGCAGCAGCGGAAGCCCCAGCCATGCAGCACACACCACGTGGACACTCCACAGCCACCACCACCACCACCACCCCCCCCACCCCCACCACCACGAGCAAGCGCTACATGGCCCTGCGGGGTCACAGTGGCGCGGTGCACGCAACCTCCTTCAGTCCGTCAGACGACCGCTTTCTCCTCTCCGCCTCCTCTGATGCCTCGGTGCGCCTGTGGCACGTGGGGCTGGGCGCGTGCCTGGTGGCGTACCGCGCGCACTGCTACCCCGTGTGGGACGTGCAGCACTCGCCCGTGGGGCACTACTTTGCGACGGCATCGTATGACCGCACGGCGCGCGTGTGGAGCATGGAGCGCTCGTACCCGCTGCGCATCATGGCTGGCCATCTCTCCGATGTGCATGTAAGTCGTGCAGCACTCGCCCGTGGGGCACTACTTTGCCACCGCATCGTATGACCGCACAGCACGCGTGTGGAGCATGGAGCGCTCGTACCCGCTGCGCATCATGGCTGGCCATCTCTCCGACGTGCATGTCAGTCCCTTCCTTTCTAAGATTGTTATTCTCTTGTGGTTTGGTGGAAGATTTATTAAACTTTCATCCTTGTGCTGAAAGCTTCCTCACGAGTGTGGTCCCCTCCCCCGGGACCGCACGGCACGCGTGTGGAGCATGGAGCGCTCGTTCCCGCTGCGCATCATGGCGGGCCACCCCTCCGACGTGCATGTCAGTGGTTTCGCTGCCTCCTTGGGACGTTTTTTTATATCCATGTGCATGTCAGTTGTTGTCCTGTTACGGTTGAACCCTGTGTGCGTGTGAGTCGCTCCTTCCTGGTCCACGAGGCCCAAGACCCTCTCTCTCTTAACACTCTGCCTCTTCCCTGCCTCGCCTCTCCCCGTCCCTCCCCTCTCGAACGCCTTTCTCTCAACCCCCCCTTTCTCGAGTTGGTGCGCTGGCTTGCCAAGTACCCACCTGCTCAAGCAACAACTCAAGCCTCGCTTTTCTAAAAGCTCAGGCTTCCCTCCTTCCACACTCCCCCTCCCCCCCTTCCTCCCCCTCTCCCAGGCGGTGCGGTGGCACGCCAACTGCAACTACATCGCCACGTGCTCCAGCGACAAGACGCTGCGCCTGTGGGACGTGCAGACCGGCGAGTGCTGCCGCGTCTTTGCCGCCCACCGCTCGCCCGTGTACGCACTCGCCACGTCCCCCGACGGCCGTTTCCTCGCATCAGGGGATGAGGGTGGAGCAGTGCTGCTGTGGGATCTGGGCACGGGCCGATGCATTGCACCCCTGCTGGGCCACACTGGCTGCGTGTGGACGCTCGCTTTCAGGTGGGTGCAGTGCGGTTCTGTGTGATGTTTTGCTCTCGTGCACTTTGGCTGTAGTTTTGAACCGCCTCGAAAGGACCTGGGCACGAGCCACTCCATCTCGCCCCTGTTGGGCCACACTGACTGTGTGTGGACGCCCCCCTTCAGCTGTGTGGGATCTGGGCGGTGCAGGGCTGTTCGTGCTGTGCTCTTGTGCTCTTTCCCTTGTATCGACATCACGAGTCGATATGCAGCCTGCTCTGACCCCCGGATGGTGCTCTGCTTTGATTATCCCTGCCTTAGTCCCCAAGCTGCTGCCATAAGCCACCCCTTCCCCTTCCTTACCTCCCTCCCATGCATCTCCTCCCCTCGGCCCTGCTTGCCTGCCTGCGGGGCGAGCAGTGGCGAGTCAGCAGTGCTGGCATCGGGGGCAGCGGACGACACAGTGAGGTTGTGGGACGTCGCTGCTGCCAGCAAGCTCGCTCCCAACGAGGCCAAGTGAGTGGGGGGGATGGGATGTGAGTGGGGGTTGGGGGGGGGCATGTCATGTGGCATGAACTGGTGATTCTGAGCGAGTATAGATGCTCTGCTTGATGACTTTTGAGTCGACTCAAAAGTCATTCTGAGCGAGTATAGATGCTCTGCTTGATGACTTTTGAGTCGACTCTAAAGTCATTCTGAGCGAGTATAGATGCTCTGCTTGATGACTTTTGAGTCGACTCAAAAGTCATTCTGAGCGAGTATAGATGCTCTGCTTGATGACTTTTGAGTCGACTCAAAAGTCATTCTGAGCGAGTATAGATGCTCTGCTTGATGACTTTTGAGTCGACTCAAAAGTCATTCTGAGCGAGTATAGATGCTCTGCTTGATGACTTTTGAGTCGACTCAAAAGTCATTCTGAGCGAGTATAGATGCTCTGCTTGATGACTTTTGAGTCGACTCTAAAGTCATTCTGAGCGAGTATAGATGCTCTGCTTGATGACTTTTGAGTCGACTCAAAAGTCATTCTGAGCGAGTATAGATGCTCTGCTTGTCTTAATCACTGCCTGCCCTGTCTGCCGTCATCCCTCTTTGCTGTATTTCCCCCCCTAAGGTGCCTCCTGTGTTTCGCCTTCCTCCCTTCCCCCCACGCCTGCCCATGCTTGGGCATCAGAACGTCAGTGGGGCGGCGGTTGCGCCTTCTCAAGACCTTCCCCACCAAGTCAACGCCCATTTCCACCCTGCAGGTATCCCCCTCTCACCACCCATCTCCGCCCTGCAGGTATCCCCCTCTCACCACCCATCCCTCCTCAAACAACCTCAAAGTGTGGTTTGCCTCTTTGTCCGCCTCCCTCCATTCGCACAACACCTCTCTTTCCAAGCGTCTTCCCCCCCTTCGCAACTCTCCCTTGCAATCTTCGAAGGCCTCCTCTCTATCCCCCGTTTCAGTCGCCCAATGCCCCTCTTTCCAACTCGCCCTGCACTGCAATTCCCCCATTCTCCTCCTCGTCATGACCATGACTCTCTACTCGCTTCACTACGCCCCTCTCGGCAGTTCACGCGGCGCAATCTGCTTGTGGCAGCTGGGGCCTTCAAACACTCCGACCCTGCATCTTGATGCTGCATGCCACATGTGACATGCCACATGCCACATGCTATGCCAGCATGGGTGCTCAGGGCAAGCCATGTCATGCAAATAATTTATGTGTGCTACATCAGTAATCAAAGGTACTCGAACTTGAAACATTGTACGGTACACTGCATTGATGCATTCTTTAGCTGAAAGTGATTACAGGAATCACACCTTCTGATCTAAGCTTTACCGAAATTGGATGTTGCCATCCACCAGCAGGCACAGAAGGGTTTGAGTTACCGTAACACAGGAAAATGCAATCACAATCTTAGATGCTCCTTCTGCTGATCCTACGATTAGCAAGATCACAAGCACTAGTAGAGAGTACCGTGTCTGATTTTTAACAAACGTTTAGACAGCACACACTGACGCCATTATTGACACGCATACGTGCTGCCTTAGCTAAGCACGAATGTACACTATCACCCGTAATGACCGTGAAGAAAAAAAGAACGAAAGAAGTAAAAAAAAACTAAATATTCTCAGCTGGCCCATGGGTTCGACATCACGGCACCCCGGTGCGAGCCTGCTATTGCATGCGGCTGTGCGCCGCCAATCCCCGCGCCTTGCGCCACCATGGCTGCGCGCGCCTGCATCAACCCCGCGGGGTGCATCGCCTGCTCCACTCCGCCCCACGCCTCCACTCCCCCCCATCCGTCCCCCCCATCCACATCCATCGCGCAGTCGTTAATAGCTCCTCCCCGCCGCGCGCCTCCCGCCTGCCCCCTCTGAACCCCCGCGGCAATATCCCCAGAGACTGTCCCCGCCTGCCAAGGGTTCGTGCCAAAAACGTTCCGCGGCTGGCGCGATGTTTGCGCAGCAGCTGTCCCCCGACGCTCCGCGCGGGTGCTGCAGACCTCCTCCTCGCTGTCGGATCCCGCGCCCCCCGCGCCGTTCGCGGCGTGCAGCGCTTGACTGCGCGCGTCCACGCTACTCGCGTCGTTGACCGCGTTAATAGCAGCAGCGGAGCGGTCGGATTTGCGCGCCGAGCGGATGCAGTCAAGCGACCGACGGCGGCGGGAAGGGTCATTGTGCGGCGCGTAGAGACACGCCCAGTCCGTCGCCCCCGGCGCCGCACTCGCCGCTGGCGCTGGTGCTGGAGTTGGCGCTGTCGTTTGGGTGCGCACAGCCGAAGCGGAATGGTCGAAACCCGCTTCGGCCTGTGGTTGCATGACGGGCTGCCCGCTTGGTCGTCCAAACACATCCTGACCGTTGTAGACGCTGTTTCGGTGCATCGGACGCTCAAGATCGTCGATTTGGAGGGACATGCGGCGCGTGGAGGAAATGGGGGACTCGACCGCGGTGGACATAGGGGAGCGGGAGGGGCACGGGGAGTGCGCGGACGGCGGAGCAGCGGAGACCTCCATTGCGACCATGGCGGAGTGCAGCTCCAGGCGCTGCCGGTGGGACCCGCCGTTCAACATACGCTGAAACATTCTCGGGAGCTCTCCTGCGTCCACCAACTTCGATTTGTCGGAAAAGACCCTCCGTTGAAGCTAGGCTGGCTTAAAACAAGCTGAAATTTGTTAACAACTAGAACCGCGCGGGATTTGCGCGAGTGTACAGCTGAGGGATGAGGATAAACAATACCGCCAGTTGCGTCCCTCTAACCCCAAGCAAAGCTTGACGGAATGCCCTAACAAAACAGGAGCGTCGAAACAAAGGCTGCTCAGGAAACTGGGCCTTGAAGGAGATGAGAGGAGGAAAGAGGAGGATGGAAGTGAAGGCAAAATGGAAGGGGGGGGAGTGCGCAGTGCGCAGTGCGAGATAGTCCGCGCGTGCAACCCAGTGGTGGCGGATCCCCTGCCCACACTGCAAAGTGACGTACGCCGCTTCCCTCATTGGTTCCCCTCCCCTTCTGCCCCCGTGACTACAACAGCCCTCCCTCTTCTCCCCCACATGAACCTCATCCACTTCCGAAACCGCTTCCAGGTCTTGTCGGACTCGGTTTTTCCCTGCTATGCTGTCCGCCTACTCCGCATCGCGGAGCAGTTGGTGCGCTATGCCGCTGCCGAGTGCGGCACTGTGGCGGTTAATCGATCGCAGTCGGAGCTTGTGGGGCAGCGCCAGCTGGCACTGGGGGACTTGCTTGGTGGAAGTGGCAGAACAGATCAGGCTGGGCAGGTGAAAGAATCGTCCTTGGAGGGATGGGACAGGATGAAGCTTCATGCTGGGCGTTACAGTCCACGCTGTTACGATATTCACAATCCCTGACAAGTGAGGCCGCCCGATGACAGTCTGTCTGGGTCTGCGCCACAAAAATGACCCCAACCCAACATCACACCCGCAGCTGTGCCAAATCTTTTCCTGCCCCCTCCACGAGCCCTGGTGGACCACAGAAATAGGGTTGCAGCAGCATCTGCTCCGTATCATGCAAGCACATATTGCTGCGTTCAATGACCGAGATGAACAATTTAGAACAAGCTGTACACTAGTAGTGTGTAGATTACGTCGCCACCCACGCAACCCTTCAATCTATATCTGTGTTGTTGCCATAATGTTCCTGTCGGAGTGGCGGAGTGGCGGAAAGTGCCCGCATATAGCACTGTAGTCCCCTTGAAAGCGCAGGGTCGCTAGTAGTACCCCTGCGAAAGCTACTTACCCATCTGATTTTGCCTCAGTGTGGTGCTTTGGTATGCTGGACTTCGGGTAGACTGGGAAAACATTTGTTCAATTGGTCTTGCCCAATCACGGCTTTGCAGCAAGCCTGACTGTCGAGTGTGGCGTTGCATTGCAAAAGTCGTCTGTGCAAACCCCGGAGATCCAATAGGACGTCGAAGAATGAACTGCTTTTTCAGCGTTCCATTGGCTGAATATTTGTCCAGCTATCAGACACCGAATCCTGCGACGTCAAAACATTTGGGTCCATGTTTTTCTGCCATGCCATTCGCAAGCCCCACTTCTCCTCACCAGACCGACTGTGACTCCTTACAGTGCACTTCACAACCCAGATTCTGCGCTGCTATACATGTTATGTGATCTTGCCATTTTTAAACTGAATATAGCTCCTGCCGCACATTGTACATATTTCAGTCCACATCATATGATTTTCTGCAAACCCGGTCGACGCAGTTACCAATCTCGTCAGCCCTCGCTCGGCACTCGTATGCCAAGAATCGTGATCGGACATTTTCAAGTTTCAGAATTCCGTTTCATACCAGCTATCATCACCTCCACCCTTTCTTCCGCTGTTTTGACGCGCCGCCCGCTCCCTGCTTCCGAATCTCATGGTGGCTGCGGCTCCGCCTGCTGCTGAGCGAGCGACGGCATCTCGAGCTGCAGAATGGCCTGAGCTATCCGCTGTTAAAGGGCTCAACAGCAATTTACGCATCCTGTCAACTGACCAGGTACCGTCCGACCAGCAATTACACCAAACTGAATCAGTCTACGTCAGATGGCATCCAAAATTCCGTCATGTCACGTTCGAGTGTCCTCCCTGCTGTGCCTGCTTGTTCGCTGCTCCGCTCTTCCTTTCCCTCCGCCCTTCAGATCGACCTGGCCGGCAAGCTTGTCTCATGCGGTCAAGCGCATCTTTTCGCCCATTGGCCGGAGCCTGGAAGCAATGATGACGACAAGCGGCGGTTCTTCGAGCAGGTGAGGGAAGGAAGGAGGGCGATGGGAGCATCCCACTGGCACCATGCCCATGCCCATGCCCATGCGTCTCCATTCCGCGCTACGAGTCTTGGCTGCAGCCTCCACCCTCTGCCCATCCCCCCCTCTCCTTATCTTCCCCGTTCCCCCAACCTCCCTCCTCAAACATCGCCTCTACTGTCTCCTCCCGATTCTCCAACCTCCCCTGACCCCCAGGCGGTGCGGCTGGATGCGAGCTACCCGGGGGGTCTACCACGCTACATCAGCAACGCGAGGCGGCTGCTCGCAGACTCAAGGGACGGAGTGAACCCCTTCCATGGCTTCACCCCTGCTGTGCCTTCGGGCGTGCGCGTCAGGTTCGGCGACCCCGACTTCGACGAGTTTGAGGCTCGGGGAATGGCGGAGGCTCGAAATACCGCGTTTGTGCTGGTGGCGGGTGGCCTGGGGGAGAGGCTCGGGTACAGTGGGATCAAGGTGAGGAGAAGGAGAGAAGAGGAGAAAAGAGGAGAAAAGAGGAGAGGAAAGTGGAGAAAAGAGGAAAGAGTGAAAAGAGGAAAGAGTAGGAGATTATACACTAGACCAAGCACTTCTCTTCCCCAGCCCCCCACAACCCTCTCCAACCTCCCCTTGCTGCGCCTGGTTTCGCCTTTCGCTGAATGCAGGTGGGGCTGCCAGCAGAGAGCACCACGGAGCACTGCTTTCTGCAACACTACATTGAGAGTATCCTCGTGCTGCAGCACGCCTCCAATGCCCTCACGCCAGGTCAGCGCTGCAGCACGCCTAAAAAAAAAAAAAACAAACAAACAAACAAACAAACAAAAAACGACTGCGTTTACACAGACGGACGCATTGGTGAAAAAACCCGTGTTCTTGCACCTCCTGCCTGCTCCCCTCACCCCCCATCAGATGAGCCCCCGCGGCGCATCCCCCTGGCCATCATGACATCGGATGACACCCATGCGCGCACAGAGGCGCTGCTCAGGTCGCACGGCTACTTTGGCATGCACCCCGGCCAAATCACTCTGCTCAAACAGGTCTGCACGGGTGTGATGGGTGAGACGGGTGTGAGGGTGTGAGGGTTTGGGGGGTGTGAGAGGCGTGAATCTTCTGGGTTGACGCAGCTTGACATCTCTCTGCGTGCCTCGCTCCCTGCTGACAGCATGGCTGAGCGAGAGGGGGAGCTGGCCATATGCACGGCTGCCTCAAACGCACACTGCTGACTGTGCCTCCCCACCCGGCGGCCATGGCATGGCAGGAGAAGGTGGCGTGTGTGGCGGACAACGACGCGCACCTTGCCCTCGACCCGAAAGACCCTTTCCTCATCCAGGTGTGCTCGCCTCCCTGCCCACTGCCCAGCACATGCCTATACCATCACTCTGCATGTACCTCTTTTGAGGCGCCTGAGCGCCTCAAAGGTTGCCTCTTGCATCTCTCTGCAGCTCCCACTCCGTTCACTATACTCAATCCATCTGCTACGATTTGCCCTTTCTGCCCCCCTGCATGCTCGTGCTCTCATCTGTGCTGCCTCCAAATGGCAGACGAAGCCGCATGGGCATGGCGATGTGCACATGCTGCTGCACCAGAGCGGCCTCCTGCCCACATGGTGTGTGTGTGTCCTCATGTGATGCCATGCCATTCCATGCAATACTATGCGGTTTCACAAGAATTGCGGTGTCATAGTTTGTTTTTGGTGATCATTAGCCCTGGATATGGGATTTTGCTCTGCTTGCTCCACATGTGTCCGCTCAGGTTTTTAAAGCACGCGTTTGATTTTCACATGGTTGGCATGGCACATGCACATGCACGCACATGCACATGC
The DNA here is from genome assembly GCA_947471745.1 of Closterium sp. Naga37s-1. NCBI lineage: Eukaryota > Viridiplantae > Streptophyta > Zygnematophyceae > Desmidiales > Closteriaceae > Closterium > Closterium sp. Naga37s-1. The sequence continues at coordinate 164,250 of CANJKZ010000506.1, forward strand.
ACATGCACATGCACATGCACGTGCAGGAGAGCAGCGGGAGTGGAGTGGGTGCTCTTTTTCCAGGATACCAATGGTCTACTCTTCAAGGTACGCTGCATATGCACCTCTTTGCACCGCACCAAGATCACTCGTACCGCAGTGCCTGTGCAGTGCACCTCCATACCGCCCGTGCACTGGTCATGCTGCATCAGTCGCACCTGCAAGCCTACAGCTACCCTGTCTCTGCATCTCGTGAATATCTCTCTCCATCTCCTCTGAACCCTCCCCACATCCGCTGGTGCTATGCTGTGGCGCCCGGTGGTGGCGTGGCATGCTCGTTGGGGGTGAGCGTGGTGAGGCGGGAGGCAGCTGGACCTGAAGTTGGTCATCTGTGCACTAGTTGCTCATGCTGCATCAATTCGCACCTTCAAGACACACAGCTCTCAACCCAGTTCCCGCACCTCGTCATAACCGAACGCCTCTCTGTCTGTCTGCCTCCCCGTCTCCCTTGGCAGGTGGTGCCTAGCTCGCTGGGGGTGAGCGCAAGAAGACAGCTGGACGTGAATTCGCTGGCCGTGCCGCGCAAGGCCAAGGAGGCCATCGGGGGAATCGCGAGACTCACACACTCCGATGGTATGAATGGGGGTAGGGTAGGGGGTGGGTGGTATGAGGGTAGGGATGAAGGGATGGGTTAGTGCGCTGAGGCAGCTGGACGTGAATTCGCTGGCCGTGCCTCGCAGCGTATGTTTTTTTAGAATTCTCAAAAAACATACTGGCCGTGCCGCGCAAGGCCAAAGAAGCCATCGGGGGGATTGCAAGACTCACGCACTCCGATGTTAGACATGGAGAGGGGGAGGAGTAAGAGGGTAGAATGGAGGGGGTGCACGCGGAGTGCAAGCAGCTGGACCGAATGTACCCATCCTGCACCTCGCTTGCACCGAATCATCCCTTCTTCCGTCCATCCTTCCACCATGCATGCATGCGTCACACCTCACAGGGCGCAGCATGGTGGTGAATGTGGAGTACAACCAGCTCGACCCGTTGCTGCGAGCGTGCGGGTGGATGTGACCATGCTGCACCTCGCTTGCACTGCATCATTTATCCATCCTTCCGACCATCCATGCACCCACTTCATCCATCCATCATGCACCACACCACGCAGGGCGCAGCATGGTGGTGAATGTGGAGTACAATCAGCTCGACCCGTTGCTGCGGGCGTGCGGGCATGACGACGGCGATGCCAACGACCCTGCCACGGGCTTCTCACCCTTCCCTGGGAACATCAACCAGGTGAGCGTCTCATGCCATGCCTTTCCACCCCATGCCATGCCTTTCCACCCCACCCCATGCCATGCCATTCCTGCCCCATGCCATGCCACGCCATTTTCTCCAAGTGACCGATGCCAACGACCCCACCACGGGCTTCTCACCCCTCCGTGGGAACATCAATCAGGTCACCTCGCCATGCCAAGCCATTCCTGCCTACCGCATGCCGTGCCATGCCATCTCACCCAAGCCATGCCATCTCACCCAAGCCATGCCATCTCACCCAAGCCATGCCATCTCACCCAAGCCATGCCATCTCACCCAAGCCATGCCATCTCACCCAAGCCATGCCATCTCACCCAAGCCATGCCATCTCACCCAAGCCATGCCATCTCACCCAAGCCATGCCATCTCACCAAGCCATGCCATCTCACCCAAGCCATGCCATCTCACCTAAGCCATGCCATCTCACCCAAGCCATGCCATCTCACCCAAGCCATGCCATCTCACCCAAGCCATGCCATCTCACCCAAGCCATGCCATCTCACCCAAGCCATGCCATCTCACCCAAGCCATGCCATCTCACCCAAGCCATGCCATCTCACCCAAGCCATGCCATCTCACCCAAGCCATGCCATCTCACCCAAGCCATGCCATCTCACCCAAGCCATGCCATCTCACCCAAGCCATGCCATCTCACCCAAGCCATGCCATCTCACCCAAGCCATGCCATCTCACCCAAGCCATGCCATCTCACCCAAGCCATGCCATCTCACCCAAGCCATGCCATCTCACCCAAGCCATGCCATCTCACCCAAGCCATGCCATCTCACTCAAGCCATGCTATCTCACCCAAGCCATGCCATCTCACCCAAGCCATGCCATCTCACTCAAGCCATGCCATCTCACCCAAGCCATGCCATCTCACCCAAGCCATGCCATCTCACTCAAGCCATGCCATCTCACCCAAGCCATGCCATCTCACCCAAGCCATGCCATCTCACCCAAGCCATGCCATCTCACCCAAGCCATGCCATCTCACTCAAGCCATGCCATCTCACTCAAGCCATGCCATCTCACTCAAGCCATGCTACCCCAAACCACGCCACGCCATCTCATGCCACGCCATGCCGTGCCAACGCCCTCGCACCTCCACGTTTCCCTCTCACTGCCTCTTCTCCCCATTGCCTCCCCCTCTGCAGCTGGTGCTGCGCCTAGGCCCCTATATAGAGGAACTCGCTAAGACGCATGGAGTGATCGGGGAGTTTGTCAACCCCAAGTGAGTGCAGCAGCAAGCCAAGGTAAAGATAGTGCGCAGGGGAGATGTGTCGTTGCATTGGAACCTGTCTCATCCATCACATAACACCGCACATTCGCCCGACTTTCCTCTTCCATCGAAACTGCCATTCCAGTACGATGGGTGGATATACACCTCTCTAACCACGGCATATCGCACTTCCTCTCTCCCCCTCTCCCCCTATCAGGTATACAGACGCCTCACGCACAGCTTTCAAGGCGTCCACGCGCCTGGAGTGCATGATGCAGGACTTTCCCCAGGCCATCGACCCCTCCCGCTCTGTTGGATTCACTGTCAGTTACTCTCTCCCACCTCTCCTTCACTGAAACTTCCACCCCCCCCTCCCCATCCTCCCCCACGTCTTCCCTGCCCCGCCCCCCTGGTTTATTTGCTGCTTCCATGAAAGAATGTTCCTTGCGGCTCCTATTCTACGTTCTATCAAAATTGTCAAGCAATCAACCTTGCTTGACAAACCCACGTGCTCCCCTCCCTTCCTCATTCTCCTTTCCCCCTCTCTCCCCTCCTCCCCTTCTCCCTTCCCCCTCTCCCTCCCTCCCTCCCTCCCCCACTTCCCCCTCAGGAAGCTGACGTGTGGCTTGCCTATTCGCCCGTGAAGAACAACCTCCGCGACGCCGTCGCCAAGCTGGCAGCGGGCACGCCACCTCACAGCGCCACGTCAGCAGAGCTCCACCTGTACCGCGCCAACTGTCTCATCCTCAAGCACTTAGGCGTCCACGTGGCAGGCCCTAAGACTGCTGTAATTGCCGGGCAAGAGGTTGAGATATGGCCTCGTGTGGTGTGGTCTCCTCTCTGGGCTCCCACCCTCGCTGCTCTGCGCTCGCGCTTTCCCCACCCCAAGCAAGTGCGGATTTCTGAGGACTCGACCTTGGTCATTGAGATTGAAAGGGGGGTGGATGGAGGAAGAGGAGAGGGAGAAGAGGTGGGGAGGGAGGGTCATGCAGGGGAGATAGAGGGAGGGGCAGCAGAGGAGGCGGGGAGAGGCGGGAGCGAGGGGGAGGGGGAGGGGCAGCAGGAGGGGCGGGTGGAGGTGCATAGCCTGCAGCTGGAGGGAGCGCTGTGGGTGAAGGCAGGGAGAGGCGTGACAGTGGTGCTGGAGGAGCTCCAGGTGTCGAACCGTGGTTGGCCGATCGTGCAAGTGGACCCGGAGGATCCGGAGATCCCTGAGTGGATTCGAATCCGAGGGTTCAGGATTGACAGACAGGAGTGCAGGCGAGTGGAGGAGAGTGCAGGGGAGAGCAGGCGGGTGGTGGTGGTGAGAGAGTGAGGGCAAATGGAAGGGGGGCGGGCAGCACACACCTGCCTTAGAAAATGTATGCGTTGTGCATCCTGCAGTGCATGCAAGCAAGCCTCCTTTAAAAGGTGGGCACGTGCAACATGCCAGTGATATAGACTTGGCTCAATGCAACCAGGAGGGCACGTGCAAGAACCCATATGAGGAAATATATTACATGTACTGTACTATAATTCTAGATACAAGTGAACAACTGTACACTGTCCCTAATGCGTTCAGTCGGAGTCAACTGTGAAAATGTCTCCAAACGGCAGAGGCGGAGAATCCCCTTTCTGCAACAGATGTTCTCTCCTTGCACCTGCTGATGAACCTGTTGATACATGCGCACCTGATGCTCCTCGTGCTCTCACTTCCCCACCTGCTCCACCTGCTCCTGTTGCTCTCGCTCTCCCAGCAACCACAGCAGCAGGCGCAGGTGCCACTGCATGCAGCACCCCTCCCGCGTGGGTTGCATGCACTGCATCCGCACTTGGGCTGCGCGTTACTCCAGTAGCAACACTTGGAGAGCCAGTCCCCACCGCATGGCGCAGAGGCAACTGCTGCTCTTGCTGCTGCTGTTGCTGCTGCTCTTGCTGCTGCTGCCTGTGTGCTGCTGGCTGGGGCTCCTGCCTTCCTTGCGCATCCACCCATGTGATGCCACCCCTTGCTTGCATCCCTTCATGTATGCCCCCATGCATATCGCCATACGAACGCCCATGCATGCCTCCATGCATGTTCCCATGCATGCCTCCATGCATGCTCCCATGCATGGCAGCATCCATCTGCTCTAGCAGCATGCTGCTACCCATGCCGCTACCATCACCCATACCACTCCCCTCCCCCATGCCACTCCTCTCCCTCACGCCAACCCCCTTCCCCTCCCCCATCCCCTCCCCCATCCCCTCCCCCATCCCCTCCCCTATCCCCTCCCACACACCGTCACTGCAGCTGAGGCTGCGGGTGGGCTGCATGCCCCGTTGTACCACCCACTGCGACCCCTCTGCACCGCTTGCAGCTTGACACTGTGCTGCAGGTCGGATTCCTATACCTGACTGTGACTGTACAGGGTGGTGACAATGAGGGGTTGAGTGCGAAGGGGCAGCATCTGCAGTGGTCTCGGGAGTAAGAAGAGCTTGCGGTGCGTGCGGAGGCGGGGAAGAGAGAGCACGGAGAGGGCTTGAGGGGGTGGAGGCAGCACGGTGATGTGTGTGGCGGTGGGGGTGGGGGGCTGGGAAGGCAAGCGTGGTGGGTGTGAGTGGGGTGTCCATGGGTGGTTGGCAGGATGAGGCAGCAGGTGGTGGGGGTTGTGTGGCGGTTACGACTGCTAATGAGGAGTGAAGTTGGGCTATTGGCGAGTGTGGTTGTACAGAGTGTGCCTGTAGGGGAAGCAGACCATGCATGCTCCTGGTATGTTGTTGTTGCTGCTGGTACTGCTTCTCCTCCTCCTCCTCTTGCTGCTGCTGCTGCTGCTGTTTCTGCTCCTCCTGCTGCCCCTGCTGCTGCTGCAGAGAAAAGGGCGTTGAGAATCGCTGGGCTGAAGCATGGGGCCGCCATGACGGGTAGCTGGCACAGAAGCTGTCACATGCATGGCAGCAACGAAAGGGTGGAAGGGGAAGGAGGGGAGACGTGGAAGGGGAAGGGGGAAAGGGAGGAAAGGGAAGGAAAAAAACGGCAGAATGAGCAGAGAGGAGGAGAAAGGTGACAACACGAGAGATCCTCACACGAGCAGTAAGATGCTCCCAATGAAACGGGTCTGCTTGTAATGAGGACACAACCACACCATCAGCCAGTGCGCACACTCAATTTCCCCCATGAGCAGGCAGGCATCACACTTACCTGGCAAACGAAGCCTCCGCCTTGCTCTCACTGCTAGCCGCTGCCACCAATGCGCCATCAACCCCCCCTCTGCGGCTCCCCTCCCAGCCTCCTTGCCCATCCTCCACTCCAACTGCTATATCCCCCACCGTCCCTCCACACACTCCCACCCCACGCCGATCCACACACTCCCCCCTTCGCATACCCCCCCTGCTCCGACCTCCCCCTTGGCCACTGCCACCTGCGCCATTATCGCCCTTGGAATCCGCATTCCAGGCACTCTTCCCGCTGCTGCTGACATGGCGCTCCTCCTGTGACTGGAAGGCACTGTGGGAGCACACGTGGCCCAGCCCCTCGTGGTACGTGGAGGTGGTGCGTAGGAAAGAGAGAATGGCGTCCGCCCTCTGCAAGATAGTGTGACAGGGAGATGGGCACGAGCGGAGGGGAAGGCAGACAGACAGACACACGGGGTGCCACTCGAACACATTGTGAGAGTGGGTGGGAGCACACGTGGCCCAGCCCCTCGTGGTACGTGGAGGTGGTGCGCAGGAAAGAGAGAATGGCGTCCGCCCTCTGTGGGATGGTGGGGAAGCGAGGTGGGCGGATGGGGAGGTGGGCGGATGGGGAGGTGGGCGGATGGGGCAGACTGGAGCAAATTAAAATTAGTGGTCTGAAATCAAACAGAAAATCAGAAGCAGGTGACAGCACTAAGACGAAACGAGTAAAGATGGATAGGGGAATGGAAAGGGAGAGGGGCGGAGGGAGGCGGTACCTGGGGAAGGATGAACCAGAGGATGAAGGGCGTGATGAAGATGGCAAGCACGTCCGCTAGGAAGAGCTGCGGCTTCAGCTGCAGGCAGGTGTGCACACGCGGGGAGGGGAGGAAAGGAAGGGAGAGGAGAGGAGAGGAGAGGAGACAAGGGGGGGAGGGCGAAGCAGGAAAAATTCCAGCACAGGGGGGGGAGCGATGAGCGAGGGAAGGCTGGCGCATGAAGCAGACTCACCCCTCAATCAAACACACCGCACACACATACACAACCTCCCCACCCCCTCCCTTCCCCCCCCCAAACACACACTTACCTGGTACAGCGTCTGAAACTCGTCCCTGACGCGCTGCGTGTGCGCCTTGCTCCTCCACCTGGCAGGCAGGAAGTGCGTGTGCGTTGCGGCCCTCAGCAGCGCGCCCCTGGGATCGACACTGCCCGCCGCCCTGTCCGCCTGCGCCACTGGCCGTGCTGCTGCCAACACCGCACCCAGTATGGCCGCGTACCACACCAGGCCACGCCCAAAGAGCTGGGAGGTAGATGGCAACAGGAGGACGGGAGACAAGAGGAGGACGGGGCACAAGAGGAATGAGTGTGCGTTGCGGCCCTCAGCAGCGCGCCCTTGGGATCGACACTGCCCGCCGCCCTGTCCGCCTGCGCCACTGGCCGTGCTGCTGCCAGCACCGCACCCAGTATGGCCGCGTACCACACGAGCCCGCGACCAAACAGCTGGGAGGTGGTGGGAGCAACAGGAGGCGAGGACACAGACGGGGTGTGCTGCTTTGAGTGCATTCATACGAACGTGCTGCTGCCAGCACCGCGCCGAGTACCACACCAGGCCGCGCCCAAAGAGCTGGGGGATAGATGGCAACAGGAGGACAGGACAAAATAGAAGGTGGCTTTTGGAGCCGATATAAGAGGGCACAAAACGGGGTGAGCAAGAGCGAGGAGTTGGTTCTATAAAGATATTGATAAAACTTGCATCTTCTGCTCCCTAGCCACACCTGCGCCTCCAGCAGCTTCTCGTCTGCGAGCGCCAAGGCCAGCAGCAGAGCAGCGCAGGAGCCGGCGACGAAGGAGAGGAGCTTGGCGGCGAGGGGAACTGCGATCCAATTGCGGGGCCTCACCTCCTTGGGCTCACCTCCTCAGTGCCTCACCTGTGCCTCTAGAAGCTTCTCGTCCGCGAGCGCCAGGGCGAGCAGCAGCGCAGCGCAGGAGCCGGCAACGAAGGAGAGGAGCTTGGCGGCCAGGGCGAGCAGCGGCGAGGGGAACTGCGATAGGTACTCGTCCGCGCGTGGGCATGCCTCGTCCAGCCGCTGGGAGGTCAGATGGTCCACCTGAGGGGGACGTGCGGGGAAGAGAAGAAGGCCGCAGTGACCGGGTTGGACATATTGCTGGATGGGTAAATAACGAGGTGGGTCTGGACTATGGAGTAAAACACAGCGACCAGATCGAACGGGTACACATGCGGCAGCTGCAACTTCCCCACTCACCTCGTTGCACCCCTTAACCACCCCTTCTCACCCCCTTTCACCCCTTAACCACCCCTTCTCACCTCGTTGTACTCCTTGAACATCCAGCGGGCGAGGTTGGACCAGGAGCGCACACCAGCCGCAGCGGGCTCATGATACAGATGATGAGCCTTGCGCAGCAGGAAGAAGGAGAGCACAAAGAGCAGCACGAACGGCGACAGCAGCGCCAGCAGCCACCCCGAGAGGATGAACCTCTGGCGCAGCGCAGCAGGGTCGTCCAGGAAGTGTTTCTGCAGGCGGCCGTGGCGGTCGAGCAGCGGGTGCAGCACGCACCAGTGCACCACCCACTCCAACGTCTTGCTCAGCACCGTCACCCGCACACACCCCTCCTCCCTCTCCTCCCATCCCTCTTCCCGCTCCTCCTCTCGCCCCTCCGCTCGCCCACTCCCTCCCTTGCGCCGCCTCCTCTCATGCACCACGTGGAAGGACAGCAGCGGCCCCACGGCACTCAGCAGCGCAGCAGCGAGCGCAGCACCCGTGCCCCCGGATCCCCTGGTACCCCCATATCCCCCAGCAGGCACGCGCACAGTGAGCAGGCGCGAGTCCACGAGCGCGACCAGGTAGTTGTCTCGCCGTGTGATGCGCGCCGCCACCTCGTACGCTGACAGGCCCCCCACCCGCGCCCTGCCTCCGCACACCCCGCCTGCCCCTCTCCCTCTTCTCTCTCCCACCACTCCCATTGCTGAAATCCCTTCTTCTGGAATTACCCTCCGTGCTCCGTCCGCCTCCATCCATTCTGGCCCCACCCCCCTCTCTCCCCCCTGCTGCGGCGGCTCCCCCTCATCCTCGTCCTCGCTGGACTCCTCCTCCCCACCCGCGCGCCCCTCCCCTCCGCCACCTGCACGCTCCCCCGCTCGTTCCCCCCTCTCCCCCGCCCCCTCGGCATTCCACGCGCGCACGAGGCGCGCCACCACGGCGGGCCAGGGCGTCATGAGCAGCTGATGGTCGCACAGGCGCAACCTGTGCGCATGGGGGGATGGGGGGATGAGGGGGGCAGAGGCGCAGGGGCGACGACGGACACGGGGAGAGAGGGATGGATTGCGGAACAACGCGCAGCGCACAGCACGCACCTGTGGCGGAAGAGCGCACAGCACGCACCTGTGGCGGAAGAGGGCGCGCGTTTCCAGCAGAGCGGGGAGGCGGAGGAAGAAGTGCGCGAAGCAGAGGAGCCAGTACAGGCACAGCAGCGCCAGGTACGCCGTTACTGTCACCTCCCACACAGTCACACGCCGAAACACGTCTCTCCGTATGGCGTGCCTCAGCACGTTGCACGCGCCCTCCGCCGCCCCCTCCGCTTCATACACTGCCGCTTCCGCTGCGCCCTCTGCTGCGCCCTCTGCTACTCTCCCCTCCACTACCCTCCCCTCTGCTAACCCCCTCTCTGCTTCCGTTCCCTCTGCTACTCTCTCCTCTGCTGCGCTCCCCTGTACAAGCCTCCTCCTCCGCTCCCCAGGGATTATCGCATCCTGCAGCGCGCCTGCTTCGACTCTCGACCCATCCCCACCACTATATACATCTACGAATGAGCCTCTATATACAGGACTATTTACAATCGTGTCTGGTCCAACATCGCTCATTGCCCCTGCACCCCTGCCCTGCGTGCCTCTCTCCCCATCTCGCTCGTACAAACGTCCCTCGCGCCACTCCCTTTCGCCCCTCGTCTCAGCCAGTGTCCGGAAAACGGGACGCTCACCCGCCCCCGTCGCCGCGAATCCACCGCTGGCGGCAGCGGCGGGAGTAGCGTGGGGAGCGGCGGAGATGGCGGCGGCTGCGGCGGCGGCGGAGGCGGCGGAGCAGTTGAGCGAGAGGAGCGCGCGCCAGTCGATGAGGAGCAGTAGCAGCGCGGAGAAGAGAATGGTGAAGGCCAGGCTGCACAGATGCACCACCCACTGCCGTCGTTGGGCGGAGGGGGGTGGGGGAGGGGATGGCGGAAGGGGAGGGGGAACGGGGAGGGAGAAGGGGTCCGGGGAGGGGAGTAAGAAACGGGAAGATTTTACGAGCTTGGGAGAGGGAAATGGAGGATGGGAGCGGTAAGTTGACGAGCAACGGTAGGCACACGGACGCCGTGACTCACGCTGGTGATGATGCACACGAAGCCTCGCCCGCAGTAGTACTCGTACACGCCTCGCATGAACCCGTCCACGTCGCCAACTCTTCGCCAGTCTTCGCCCACTTCTTCTCTCGCTCCCTCCTCTGTCAGGTCCGGAGGGCCAAGCTGCACGTCAAGCTCGGCCGCACCGAACCTACTGTTTAGGTTCGGATGTACGTCAATTTCAGCAGCTCCAAGCCTGTGCTGCAGGTTCAAGGGTTGGAGACGGCTTTCTGAGGTTGATGACGTACGGGCTTGACTCTCCTGGTCCAGAGGGGCTTGGAACTCATGAAAATCGTGAAACTCGTTATGATCACGTTTGCTACGAAACCCTATTCCGGTAGAAGAACGTTGGCGTGGTTCCCTGGTAGACGCACGTCTACTGTTCGCCGGCTCCGGCGGATCCTCGATTTCCAACGGCATGTACGCGACGCCGCGTAACGCCTCCTGATCCGCGTCATATGCCATGATGCTTCCGCGAAGGTGGCTAGCTTGTCGTAGAAATAGGGTTATCGCGAAAGGCTGGCGGGAAACGCCAGTGCACGAGAAACAAAAACCTAATCATGGATGAACAGGCTATCACAGCCTAAACGTCGACGAAACGTCTTCGAGTTTGATGTCCGTCTCGGAATATGAATGAACGAAACAGTCGTCGATGAAGCCGTGGGACGAAGCGGACAGAAGAACTCAACAGGAGCCCAATTCTTTGCATTGAAGCTGTGATGACGCGACACAGCACGAATAGACGACCGCCAGACCATGCTCTCCAGCAGCCGTGCCCTGGCTGGAAAGGAGCTGGAGGAAGGCGAGAAGAACAAGAGGTTGATAGGGATTGTGGTGCAACGTGGCTGAAAGTGTAGGGTTGTTATCTCGACAAGCAGCTTGTAGCGCGTACAAGGAAATGGGAAGGACTTGTGATGGGGACGCAAAAAAACCAGAGTGCAGCGGTTCCGTTTGATCAGTCAACCTCAAAACATCATGGTTTCTGCATACCTGTTTACTATTCTGTGTTTCCATTGGCTGCAGTGCTGCTGGTATTTCCATCTCCTTCCTGAATCATGTACTGCAAACATAGTACCGGTACGTACAGCACAAAATTCCCTGTACTGCCTCTACTCTGTATTGTCTGTAGCATCATGTCATGTGCTGCCTCAACTATTGCAGTTCTGTCTTTTCTGTAGAATCCTGTACTGCCTCTACTACTGCTGTATTGTATTGTCTGTAGAATCCTGTACTGCCACTACTACTGTACTGTACTGCAGTACTGTACGGTATTGTCTGTAAAATCCTGCACTGCCTCTACTACTGCAGTACTGTAGTGTCTGTAGAACCCTGTACTGCCTCTACTACTGCAGTAATGTATTGTTTGTTAAATCCTGCACACTTACACTACTGTAGTCCTGTATTGTTGCAGAATCCTATGCTGCAACTACTACAGCAGCATTATTATCTTACGAATTCCTGTACTACTGCAGCATTATAGTGTTACAAAATCCAGTACTGCCATTGCACTTGGAGGGTTCTTCCTTGCATGCTTGGTAGGGCCCCTCTTGGCCGCCAGGGTTGCCCCTGACGTTACACCCAAACACCACGGTGAGGTGGAGGCCATCGTTTGGGACCCTGCTGGGGGGGCTGAGAAACAAAGAGAGGAGACAAGCTATGAGGCAAACAATGCTCCTGCCCCCGGGGCAGGAGATAAGGCAAACGATGCACCTCAGGCAGACAGTGCTGTCCCAGGCTCACTGCACCTGCGGGAGGGAGGGACGCGGGAGCAATGCAAGCAACATGCAAGCACGGTCGGCACAGGTTCGACAGGGCACGGGCGCACGAACAGGTTACGGTCGGCACAGGTTCGACAGGGCACGGGCGCACGAACAGGTTACGGTCGGCACAGGTTCGACAGGGCACGGGCGCACGAACAGGTTACGGTCGGCACAGGTTCGACAGGGCACGTGTTGAATTATATTGCATATCCTAACTGCCTACAGCTTGCTAGTGTATTAGTTAGTTATTAGGTTCAACTGCTGGTGGTGTACCCTATCCTCTCCCCTATCCTATATCTTGTAAACATTCCTTAGTGAATGACCCTCTTTGCCCAATTCTCTTGCCATGCTCACTCTCGACACTCACGCTTCCTAGGTAAACCCTAAGTTACTAAGTCAAGAGTTAAGAGCGTGTTCTGACATGATATCAGAGAGTGGTCCCTCCTAGGACCTCGTTTTCATGGGCCCACCAAACCCGCGATCTGCCATGGCGACTTATTGTGCTGCTGGCATGGCTGCTACTGCTAGTAGCGCGAAATCCGCTGCTGGCTCGAAATCCGCTGCTTTTGCAGCACCCGTCGCGCTGCCCCCTTTCGCCTGCCCCGTCGCGCTGTGCCAGTGGCGAGCGTGCCAGCGAGGCGACGGCGGGCGCCAGCGCAAGCGCCAACGGCGGGCGCCAGCGCCAGCGCCAACGGCGGGCGCCAGCGCCAGCGCCAACGGCGGTCGCCAGCGCCAGCGCGGACGCCAGCGCCGACGGCGGGCGCCAGCGCCAACGCCAACGGCGCGCGCCAGCGCCAGCGCGACGCCAGCGCCCAGCGCCAGCACTTCCGCCAGCGCCAGCGCATGGGGGGGAGGGGGATGAGGGGGTGGCGGGAGAGCTTCTGCCGCGCCAGCCACCTCCTCTCCTCTCCTCTCCTCTCCTCTTCTCCTCCAGCCGCATCTCCTCCTCCTCTCTCCTCTCCTCTCCTCCAGCCGCATCTCCTCCTCCACTCTCCTCTCCTACAGCTGCATCTCCTCCTCCTCTCTCCTCTCCTCCAGCCGCCTCTCCTCTGCTCTCCTCCTGTGCACCACCACCAGCTTCCTCCTCCTCACCAACAGTTGTGTTTGCTCGTAGATGGCGAGCGACCAGCATCCTTCGCCCTCCGGCTATCCCAGCCCTCCTCCGCGCTCTCCGCGCCCTCCTCCGTTCTGGCGTTCACAGGTGCTGCCGGTCAGCCACCGCTTTTTCTGTGCCTATCCCAGCTACAGCAACCGCTCTCTAGGCAACCTGGTGCCAGACACCACTAGCTATAGCCGTAGGCAGTTACGGGGGTGTGTTGAATTATATTGCATATCCTAACTGCCTACAGCTTGCTAGTGTATTAGTTAGTTATTAGGTTCAACTGCTGGTGGTGTACCCTATCCTCTCCGCTATCCTATATCTTGTAAACATTCCTTAGTGAATGACCCTCTTTGCCCAATTCTCTTGCCATGCTCACTCTCGACACTCACGCTTCCTAGGTAAACCCTAAGTTACTAAGTCAAGAGTTAAGAGCGTGTTCTGACAGCACGGGCGCACGAACAGGTTACGGTCGGCACAGGTTCGACAGGGCACGGGCGCACGAACAGGTTACGGTCGGCACAGGTTCGACAGGGCACGGGCGCACGAACAGGTTACGGTCGGCACAGGTTCGACAGGGCACGGGCGCACGAACAGGTTACGGTCGGCACAGGTTCGACAGGGCACGGGCGCACGAACAGGTTACGGTCGGCACAGGTTCGACAGGGCACGGGCGCACGAACAGACCACCTTAGCCTGGTGCCGCCGGGGCTGATGTTGGTGCTGCTGTAGTCACTCCTCGTGCTGCTGTTGTCACTCCTCGTGCTGCTGTTGTCACTCCTCGTGCTGCTGTTGTCACTCCTCGTGCTGCTGTTGTCACTCCTCGTGCTGCTGTTGTCACTCCTCGTGCTGCTGTTGTCACTGCTCGTGCTGCTGTTGTCACTCCTCGTGCTGCTGTTGTCACTCCTCGTGCTGCTGTTGTCACTGCTCGTGCTGCTGTTGTCACTCCTCGTGCTGCTGTTGTCACTCCTCGTGCTGCTGTTGTCACTCCTCGTGCTGCTGTTGTCACTCCTCGTGCTGCTGTTGTCACTCCTCGTGCTGCTGTTGTCACTCCTCGTGCTGCTGTTGTCACTCCTCGTGCTGCTGTTGTCACTCCTCGTGCTGCTGTTGTCACTCCTCGTGCTGCTGTTGTCACTCCTCGTGCTGCTGTTGTCACTCCTCGTGCTGCTGTTGTCACTCCTCGTGCTGCTGTTGTCACTCCTCGTGCTGCTGTTGTCACTCCTCGTGCTGCTGTTGTCACTCCTCGTGCTGCTGTTGTCACTCCTCGTGCTGCTGTTGTCACTCCTCGTGCTGCTGTTGTCACTCCTCGTGCTGCTGTTGTCACTCCTCGTGCTGCTGTTGTCACTCCCCATGCTGGTGCTGCTGGTGTTGGCACTCCCGGTGCTGGCGCTGGTGCTGCCACCATGCTGCTCCATGCGCTCTTGCCGCTCCTCCAGGGCTGGCCTGTCCAGTCCTCACCAGATCCTTAGTAGCCAAGATGCATCCTGCAGAGGAATTCGGGAGGAGACTAAAGAGGACAAATAAGTTGCTGATGAAGAGCGAGTGAAAAGAGAATGCAGAACAAAACAAAGCAAGGAACAAGAAAACAAGGAACAAGGAACTTGCGACAAGGAACAAGAAAACAGGAAACAAACAACGATGCTCCCCCCAACCCAGTACTCCCTTGTGATAGAAGCCGTTGCTGGTGGCAGACGGCGCTCCATCCTCCTCCGCGCTCCAACCGCCCTCCATCCCCCCTCCCGAGTACGCTGCCGCGCCTCTCGTGCTGCTGCTGTCCTCTCCAGCTCTCCAATCCGCCATGCCGCGTCCTGTAGCAACATGGGGAGGAGGAAGCTAAAGAGGAAAGATGAGTTGCTGGTGAAGGGTCAAGCGAAAACGGAATGAAAGCAGAAGGCGAAACTTGCGACAACAGAAAGAAACAAGAAAACAAGAAACGAACAGAGATGATCCCCCCAACCCCGTACTCCCTTGTGATAGAAGCCGTTGCTGGTGGCAGACGGCGCTCCATCCTCCTCCGCGCTCCAACCGCCCTCCATCCCCCCTCCCGAGTACGCTGCCGCGCCTCTCGTGCTGCTGCTGTCCTCTCCAGCTCTCCAATCCGCCATGCCGCGTCCTGTAGCAACACGGGAATGCAGGAGGAGGAAGCTAAGGAGGAAAGATGAGTTGCTGGTGAAGGGTCAAGTGAAAACGGAATGCAAAACGAAAGCGAAAACTTGCGACAAGGAAAAGAAACAAGAAAGCAGGAAACAAACAACGATGCTCCCCCCAACCCCGTACTCCCTTCTGAAAGAAGCCGTTGCTGGTGGCAGACGGCGCTCCATCCTCCTCCGCGCTCCAACCGCCCTCCATCCCCCCTCCCGAGTACGCTGCCGCGCCTCTCGTGCTGCTGCTGTCCTCTCCATCTCTCCAATCCGCCATGCCGCGTCCTGTAGCAACACGGGAATGCAGGAGGAGGAAGCTAAAGAGGAAAGATGAGTTGCTGGTGAAGGGTCAAGCGAAGACGGAATGAAAGCAGAAGGCGAAACTTGCGACAACAGAAAGAAACAAGAAAACAAGAAACGAACAGAGATGATCCCCCCAACCCCGTACTCCCTTGTGAAAGAAGCCGTTGCTGGTGGCAGACGGCGCTCCATCCTCCTCCGCGCGCCAACCGCCCTCCATCCCCCCTCCCGAGTACGCTGCCGCGCCTCCCGTGCTCCTGCTGTCCTCTCCAGCTCTCCAATCCGCCATGCCGCGTCCTATAGCAACACGGGAATGAAGGAGGAGGAAGCTAAGGAGGAAAGATGAGTTGCTGGTGAAGGGTTAAGTGAAAACGGAATGCAAAACACAAGCGAAAACTTGCGATGAGGAAAACAAACAGGAAAACAAACAGGAGAACTAGAAACGAACTAAATTGCTACTCCCTTCTAAAAGAAGGCGTTGCTGGAGCAGGTTGCTCCATCCCCCTCCGCTTCAACCCGCCTCCATCCTCCCTCCCGAGTATGCCGCGCCTCTCGTGCTGCTGCCATCCTCTCCCGCCACGCCACGACCTGTAGCAACACAGCAATGCAAGAGGAGGAAGCTAAGGAGGAAAGATGAGTTGCTGGTGAAGGGTCAAGTGAAAAGAAACAGAATGTTAAAGGAAAACAAAACATGCGACAAGGAAAAAACAAGAAACTAACGAAGTGGTTTCCATCAGCCCCATACACCCTTCTGAAAGTAGGGCGTCTCTGGTGGCAGCTGCTGCTCCATCCTCCTCCCTCCACTGCTGCCGTCTGCTGGCACCGCACCCCACCGCACCGCGCTCTCTCCATCTCCTCAACTCCGACCATGCCTTGCTGTCTGATTAAAACATGAGAAAGCAAACAGCATTAGACGGTGGAAACGAAAGCGGAAGCCAAAAGCGGAATGCAAACTTACAGAAGGGGATCGAAGCCTCCTCGCCCTCCTCGCTCCACGTGACGGTGTTAAGGGAAGGGAACGAGAAAGGGCGAAGGAAAGAGAGCTGATCAGGAGGGCGTGATGTTGCACTCACATCCAGAGCAGGTGGCTGTGGGCGTTGCACTCACATGCAGAGAAGGTGGCCGTAGCGTTGCACTCACGTCCAGAGAAGGTGGCCGTAGGCGTTGCACTCACGTCCAGCGTTGACGAAAAGAGGAGTGCTGATCAGGAGGGCGTCAGAGACCGAAAGAGGAGTTACCGGGAAGAGGGTACTGAAGTAAATGGTCAGGGAGGAGGAGCCAACGGTGGGGCAAGCGGGAGGATGAGAAACCCCAATCGAAGGTGGCCAGCCCCCAATCGAAGCAACGCATCCCGACACACGCTTACCGCGCCGGGGCTCAGCTGGGCAAGAGGGAGAGTGGGAACTAACGAAAGGGGGGGCCAACCCACAATCGCAAGTAACATCACCCCGACACACTCTTCCCACAGCTCCGCTCGGCAAGAGGGAGAGTGAGAGCCAACGAGAGGGGGAGCCACCCCCCAATCAAAGGATCACCCCGACACACTCTTCCCGCAGCTTTAGTCCCCTTCCACATACGACATCATCCCTCTCCAAGTTCCTCCTCTTCCAACCCGTCAACCGCTCCCTCTCACACCTCCACCTCACCCCAAGGGTGCAGCAGGTGCAGAGCACACGCATGGGCAAAGACAAGCTTCGTTCGCTCCATCCTTGCTCCATCCGCCTCGCCTCGCGAGCCGCCAGCAAGCGGGTGGTCAGCAGGGCGGGTAGGAGGCAGCCACATGCACGTGGCTGCCGGCCGTGCGTCGTCCCATCACGTTGCGCCACAAACAACCTCTCGTTGCGCCACAAGCATCTCACCTCTCTCAATGAGTGGCAGGATGCGTCCATCCTCGTTGCATCCACCGGGCCTTGGGTCCTCCAGCCGCATATCGCTTGCTCCATCCGTGAGCACCATAGAATCCAGTCCAGCACATACATACCAGAGCAGCACCATGCACCCACCCACCAGACCAAGTCCTTGAGCTCGCTCCTCTCCCGCTGGATCCGCTGCGCCTTGGATCCTCCTGAAAGAGCCTCGCTCAATCCGCCCCCAGGGGAGATTGCGCTCCACACTGCCTCTCTCCAACTCGCCTCACCTCGCCTTGCCTTGTCACGAGCTCAAGAAAGAGAGTAAAGGGCTCAAGAGAGCTCACATCCAGAGAAGGTCGTTGCTGCCAAGAGTGTCGATGAAAAATCCAAAGACAAACGAGAATGAATGACAAAGAGATTAAGAGACAGAGTAAAGAGGCGGGGGTAAGGAAACTCAATTAGAGTCGTTATCGACTGCACCAGAATGGAACCCGCCTTCACCAGCAGCACCGCCTCCTCGCCCTCGCACACGGTTGGTCAGCAGGGCGGGTAGAGGCAGCCACACGCCTGTGGCTGCCGGCCGTGCGTCATCCCACCACGAGCGCTCGTCCATCCGGGATGCATGCGCGCCACCCACGGCCCGTATGCCTCCGTTGCATGCGTTCTCGTTGAGTGTGCTCTGCTCCCTGAGAGGCGAGCAGTGGTCAGCAGGACGGACAGCAGCAGTGTTGCCTGACGTGCGTCATCCCACTGCCGCCCTCTGCTGGCTCTGCATGGGGAGCAACAAACACAGAGAGAGGATACAGAACGGAACTCGCCATGGGCGAGAGATTAGGAAACATGAGAGCGGAGAGAACGAATGGCAAACAAGAATGAATGGCAAACAAGAATGAAAGGCAAACATGTATGCATGGAAAACAAGAATGAGTGGCAAACAAGAATGAATGGCAAACAAGAATAAAAGGCAAACAAGTATGACTGGAAAACAAGAATGAGTGGCAAACAAGAATGAAAGGCAAACACGACTAGCAGAATACAGATCGACGATTGACGAGAGAGAACAAGAGAGGTAACCGGGGGGACCTTCTGTTTTTTACCAAGGGGTAACCTGATGTCTCACTCACTTCCAGAGGAGGTGGTGGTGGTTGCGGGTGTCGCCTCGATTGAGTGTCGATGGAAATTCAGAGACAAAAAGAACGACAGCGAGAGAGCTCAAGACAGAGAGAAACGAGCGGAGGGCAAGGGAACTCAGTGGGTCTGAAGGTCGAATGCAGCAGATCGCTCCCTCCACCAACAGCACCGCCTCCTCGCCTTCGCACATGGGTGGTCAGCAGGGCGGGTAGAGGCAGCCACACGCGCCCGTGGCTGCCGGCCGTGCGTCATCCCACCACGCTCGCCCTCCCCTTGCATGCGCGCCGTTTGCATTGTCCTCTCCCCGTGCACACACCGTGCACGCACCGCCCTCAAGATTGTCCTGCCAAGGAGCCATGGGAGGCAGGAAGAGCCATGGGAGATAAGTAGATGGATACATGGATGAACAAGGCACCAAGACAAGTGCACCAAACAAGGAGACTGCAGCAATGCCAAACAAGATTGAGACAGCAACAATGACAAACACAAACAAGTTAGAAATAATCGCAAGCAAGAACAGCAATGAGAAAAAAGCAGCAGCGTTTGAAGGGTTAACCAAGGGGACCTTCTGTTGTACCAAGTTTGAACCAGGGGGACCTTATGTTTTACCAAGGGTTAACCTTGCAAACCTGATGATGCACTCACGTCCAGAGAGGGTGCTGGCCGTGCGTGTCGCCTCTATCAAGAGCGTCGATGAAAGCATTGGAGGCAAGGAATAAGACAGCGAGAGAGCTCAGGAGAGCGAGTAAACGGCTCAAGAGAACTCAGTCACTCACATCCGGAGAAGGTCGTGGTCGTGGGTGTCGCCTCTATCAAGAGCATCGGTGAAAAAATCCAAGACAAAGAGAGAGAGAGTGAGGAGGCGAGGGTAAGGAAACTCAGTTGCTTTGGTTGTCGGCTGCAGCTGATCGTTGCCTCGCGTGGCTGCAGGCCAGAATCACACCACCTTCACCACGCCAGCCCCTCCATCCGCCTCGTGCGATCCGCCTTTGCCTCTCTCTGCCTTCTCGCCTCGCTCCATCCGCCAGCAGCACCGCCTCCACCGCGCATGTCTCTTCCATCCGCCAGCAGCATGTCTCTTCCATCCGCCAGCAGCATGTCTCTTCCATCCGCCAGCAGCATGTCTCTTCCATCCGCGCGTGTCTCTTCCATCCGCGCGTGTCTCTTCCATCCGCGCATGTCTCTTCGACCCACAAAGTCTCTTCAATCACTGCAATTGAAACCACGTAGTTTATTAAGATAATGAAATAAGACGAAGAAATGAAAACGGAAAAAGTCTGGACAGAGAAAGGTCCGTCCCTGGAAACGCAGGAAACATCGTCATGAGCTCGCAGAGAAGGGAGGGTCATTACTAGCTTGGAGGGAACGCAGCTTCACCTGGCGCAACGCAAGTAGGTCTATTTCGATCCGCGACAGCCTCTTGCATCCGCGGCGGCCTCTTGCATCCGCGGCGGCCTCTTGCATCCGCGACGGTCTCTTCAATCCGCGACGGCCTCTTGGATCCGCAACGGTCTCTTCAATCCGCAACGGCCTCTTGGATCCGCAACGGTCTCTTAAGAGAAAGGTCCGTCCCTTTCGATCCGCGAGGGCCTCTTGAATCCGCGACGGCCTCTAGGATCCGCGTCTCGAGTAGCAGGTCGAGCGACGCAGGGTAGCAGGTATAACGTCTCAATTAGCAGGTCGAGCGTCGCAAATGGTTGGTCGAGCGTCGCAAGTAGCAGGTCGAGCGTCGCACGCGGCAGGTCCAGCGTCGCAAGTAGCACATGAAGCGTCGCAAACAGCGAGTGTCGCGTCGCTAACAAGATGCACAGAAGAAACGACGTGGTCGAGAGAAATAGCTACTTAGCAGCAACTTCGCAGCCGTAAACGAAACACTCCGATCCGCTAGTCTTCAATCCACCAAACTAGCACGTGCCGCGTGGCGAGTGATTTGCGCTGAAAAAACGACGTGGATGGGAGAAATAGACTTTTCGCAGTGGCGTCGCAGCCTCCATGTCGCAGCGACGTCATTTTGCGAAGAAACTCAAGCAGCGACGTCCTTTTCGGCGTGCAGGTTTGCTATATGATAACTCGAGCAGATCGTTCACCAACAATCAGCTTCGTGTTGTGTCGATTCCGTAAGAACGCACCAGGAAGCACGAAGTTGCCTACAGCCAGCCGTGTTCACGGAGAATATCAATATTCGATATTAGTGCTACTCAGATACTCCGTGATTAAGCACCACTAAGGACGAGGCGACGCGAAGGAAGCCATAGCCATAAAAAACGCCGAGCTAAAACAAAAAGCTGACAATGAATCTGCAGAGGGGAGTGTTGGAGGAAACTTGCTGATTGAGCTGAGAAACTGGGAGGGATGCGAAGGATTGCAGGAAGGTTTCCAGGATTGCCTGGTTGGAGAGATGCCGCTGGAGCGGAAGGAGGAGGAGGGGACAAGTCACAAGACAAGTGAGAAGTGAGTTCGGCAACTCCAAAGGGGACGCCGCACCACGGCAATGTGCTGACAGGCGGGGGAAAGCCTGCCAGCGCTTTCAGCAAAATGGGGGGGAACTTGCGGAACGTGATGGAGTCAGCGGCGCGGCTGTAAGGTTCGACGAGGATTTTATGTTTTCGCCAGAACGTTAGAGCGACCAAGAGTAGCTTATGCGAAGGGTAACCATGATGTGCGCATGTCACTGACACCTTTCCGCCTTCGAGGCAGCGCGCTGTCATGTGCGCGATACGTCCCTGAACAAACCATTAAATAAAATAATATCAGTCAACTGTACATACGAACCACTGCAGCGCAAACCAGAGAGTATGTTCAAATGTTCGAGCATATGGTGGAGAAAGTCATTGGCATTGGAAACCATAATCACCTTGCATGAATCAATCTAGTCCATCACAAAGTAATTCCATCACTTGACATACCTATGAAGATTAGCTTAGCATGCAAAGTACAGACTGAATCGGGAAACAAGCTAGTGGTGTGAACAGAAGATGCGCTCTAGCCTGCATTTTCTTTTTGTGGAATTGACACCAAGGGAAGCGAGTGGCTTGCACTTGTCAATCTGTCTATAGGAGAAGATCCAGTCTACCATATGCACTGCAGCCACTGAGTATCGTGAGATCGACACTAAACAATGTCACGAATAAGCCTTTAGCTCCTGAATGTCCGATCTGATCCCTATAGCCAAATATGGTCAAAGGGTGATTTATGGAAAATCTCCGGGGGTGTGAAATTGGCGAGGGCACGGTGTAAAAGGCATTTATCACTGAGGATCCTTGGAGGTGGTCATTGTATAGAGGCTAACCCCAAACATGTCATGGAATTTGATTGTGAAGGATTGCTGCGTTACACTTGCAGAAACAAAGCCTTGTCGAGAATGGTAGAACATGGAATTGTTGTCACCGGTCACTGTGCGATTCCGATCCACCTTGGAACCGCCCCCACTTGTGACAAAGAACATACCACTGCACACAGGGGATGGAAAACGGGAGATCGGGGACGGGGGATGGAAAACGGGAGATCGGGGATGGGGGATGGAAAACGGGAGATTGGGGATGGGGGATGGAGAACGGGAGATTGGGGACGGGGGATGGAAAACGGGAGATCGGGGACGGGGGATGGAAAACGGGAAATCGGGGACGGGGGATGGAAAACGGGAGATCGGGGACGGGGGATGGAAAACGGGAGATCGGGGATGGGGGATGAAAAACGGGAGATTGGGGATGGGGGATGGAAAACGGGAGATTGGGGATGGGGGATGGAAAACGGGAGATTGGGGATGGGGGATGGAAAACGGGAGATTGGGGATGGGGGATGGAAAACGGGAGATCGGGGACGGGGGATGGAAAACGGGAGATCGGGGATGGGGGATGGAAAACGGGAGATTGGGGATGGGGGATGGAAAACGGGAGATTGGGGACGGGGGATGGAAAACGGGAGATCGGGGACGGGGGATGGAAAACGGGAAATCGGGGACGGGGGATGGAAAACGGGAGATCGGGGACGGGGGATGGAAAACAGGAGATCGGGGATGGGGGATGGAAAACGGGAGATTGGGGATGGGGGATGGAAAACGGGAGATTGGGGATGGGGGATGGAAAACGGGAGATTGGGGATGGGGGATGGAAAACGGGAGATTGGGGATGGGGAATGGAAAACGGGAGATTGGGGATGGGGGATGGAAAACGGGAGATTGGGGATGGGGGATGGAAAACGGGAGATTGGGGATGGGGGATGGAAAACGGGAGATTGGGGACGGGGGATGGAAAACGGGAGATTGGGGACGGGGGATGGAAAACGGGAGATTGGGGACGGGGATGGAAAACGGGAGATTAAGGACGGGGGATGGAAAACGGGAGATTGGGGATGGCGGATGGAAAACGGGAGATTGAGGATGGCGGATGGAAAACGGGAGATTGGGGATGGGGGATGGAAAACGGGAGATTGGGGATGGGGGATGGAAAACGGGAGATTGGGGATGGGGGATGGAAAACGGGAGATTGGGGATGGGGAATGGAAAACGGGAGATTGGGGATGGGGGATGGAAAACGGGAGACTGGGGACGGGGGAGGGAAAACGGGAGATTGGGGACGGGGGATGGAAAACGGGAGATTGGAGATGGGGATGGAAAACGGGAGATTGGGGATGGGGGATGGAAAACGGGAGATTGGGGATGGGGGATGGAAAACGGGAGATTGGGGATGGGGGATGGAAAACGGGAGATTGGGGATGGGGGATGGAAAACGGGAGATTGGGAATGGGGGATGGAAAACGGGAGATTGGGGATGGAGGGTGGAAAATGGGAGATTGGGGATGGGGGATGGAAAACGGGAGATTGGGGATGGGGGATAGAAAACGGGAGATTGGGGATGGGGGATGGAAAACGGGAGATTGGGGATGGGGGATGGAAAACGGGAGATTGGGGATGGGGGATGGAAAACGGGAGATTGGGGATGGGGGATGGAAAACGGGAGATTGGGGATGGGGGATGGAAAACGGGAGATTGGGGATGGGGGATGGAAAACGGGAGATTGGGGATGGGGGATGGAAAACGGGAGATTGGGGATGAGGGATGGAAAACGGGAGATTGGGGATGGGGGATGGAAAACGGGAGATTGGGGATGGGGGATGGAAAACGGGAGATTGGGGATGGGGGATGGAAAACGGGAGATTGGGGACGGGGGAGGGAAAACGGGAGATTGGGGACGGGGGATGGAAAACGGGAGATTGGAGATGGGGATGGAAAACGGGAGATTGGGGATGGGGGATGGAAAACGGGAGATTGGGGATGGGGGATGGAAAACGGGAGATTGGGGATGGGGGATGGAAAACGGCAGATTGGGGATGGGGGATGGAAAACGGGAGACTGGGAATGGGGGATGGAAAACGGGAGATTGGGGATGGAGGGTGGAAAATGGGAGATTGGGGATGGGGGATGGAAAACGGGAGATTGGGGATGGGGGATAGAAAACGGGAGATTGGGGATGGGGGATGGAAAACGGGAGATTGGGGATGGGGGATGGAAAACGGGAGATTGGGGATGGGGGATGGAAAACGGGAGATTGGGGATGGGGGATGGAAAACGGGAGATTGGGGATGGGGGATGGAAAACGGGAGATTGGGGATGGGGGATGGGAAACGGGAGATTGGGGATGGGGGATGGAAAACGGGAGATTGGGGATGAGGGATGGAAAACGGGAGATTGGGGATGGGGGATGGAAAACGGGAGATTGGGAATGGGGGATGGAAAACGGGAGATTGGGGATGGAGGGTGGAAAACGGGAGATTGGGGATGGGGGATGGAAAACGGGAGATTGGGGATGGGGGATGGAAAACGGGAGATTGGGAATGGGGGATGGAAAACGGGAGATTGGGGATGGAGGGTGGAAAACGGGAGATTGGGGATGGGAGATGGAAAACGGGAGATTGGGGATGGGGGATAGAAAACGGGAGATTGGGGATGGGGGATGGAAAACGGGAGATTGGGGATGGGGGATGGAAAACGGGAGATTGGGGACGGGGGATGGAAAACGGGAGATTGGGGACGGGGGATGGAAAACGGGAGATTGGGGATGGGGGATGGAAAACGGGAGATTGGGGATGGGGGATGGAAAACGGGAGATTAGGGATGGGGGATGGAAAACGGGAGATTGGGGATGGGGGATGGAAAACGGGAGATTGGGGATGGGGGATGGAAAACGGGAGATTGGGGATGGGGGATGGAAAACGGGAGATTGGGGACGGGGGATGGAAAACGGGAGATTGGGGATGGAGGATGCAAAACGGGAGATTGGGGATGGGGGATGGAAAACGGGAGATTGGGGATGGGGGATGGAAAACGGGAGATTGGGGATGGGGGATGGAAAACGGGAGATTGGGGATGGGGGATGGAAAACGGGAGATTGGGGATGGGGGATGGAAAACGGGAGATTGGGGATGGGGGATGGAAAACGGGAGATTGGGGATGGGGGATGGAAAACGGGAGATTGGGGATGGGGGATGGAAAACGGGAGATTGGGGATGGGGGATGGAAAACGGGAGATTGGGGGCGGGGGATGGAAAACGGGAGATTGGGGACGGGGATGGAAAACGGGAGATTGGGGATGGGGGATGGAAAACGGGAGATTGGGGATGGGGGATGGAAAACGGGAGATTGGGGATGGGGGATGGAAAACGGGAGATTGGGGATGGGGGATGGAAAACGGGAGATCGGGGATGGGGGATGGAAAACGGGAGATCGGGGATGGGGGATGGAAAACGGGAGATCAGGGATGGGGGATGGAAAACGGGAGATTGGGGATGGAGGGTGGAAAACGGGAGATTGGGGATGGGGGATGGAAAACGGGAGATTGGGGATGGGGGATGGAAAACGGGAGATTGGGAATGGGGGATGGAAAACGGGAGATTGGGGATGGGGGATGGAAAACGGGAGATTGGGGATGGGGGATGGAAAACGGGAGATTGGGGATGGGGGATGGAAAACGGGAGATTGGGGATGGGGGATGGAAAACGGGAGATTGGGGATGGGGGATGGAAAACGGGAGATTGGGGATGGGGGATGGAAAACGGGAGATTGGGGATGGGGGATGGAAAACGGGAGATTGGGGATGGGGGATGGAAAACGGGAGATTGGGGATGGGGGGATGGAAAACGGGAGATTGGGGATGGGGGATGGAAAACGGGAGATTGGGGATGGGGGATGGAAAACGGGAGATTGGGGATGGGGGATGGAAAACGGGAGATTAGGGATGGGGGATGGAAAACAGGAGATTGGGGATGGGGGATGGAAAACGGGAGATTGAGGATGGGGGATGGAAAACGGGAGATTGGGGATGGGGGATGGAAAACGGGAGATTGGGGATGGGGGATGGAAAACGGGAGATTGGGGATGGGGGATGGAAAACGGGAGATTGGGGATGGGGGATGGAAAACGGGAGATTAGGGATGGGGGATGGAAAACGGGAGATTGGGGATGGGGGATGGAAAACGGGAGATTGAGGATGGGGGATGGAAAACGGGAGATTGAGGATGGGGGATGGAAAACGGGAGATTGGGGACGGGGGATGGAAAACGGGAGATTGGGGACGGGGGATGGAAAACGGGAGATTGGGGATGGGGGATGGAAAACGGGAGATTAGGGATGGGGGATGGAAAACGGGAGATTGGGGATGGGGGATGGAAAACGGGAGATTGAGGATGGGGGATGGAAAACGGGAGATTGGGGATGGGGGATGGAAAACGGGAGATTGGGGACGGGGGATGGAAAACGGGAGATTGGGGACGGGGGATGGAAAACGGGAGATTGGGGATGGGGGATGGAAAACGGGAGATCGGGGATGGGGGATGGAAAATGAAAGATCGGGGACGGGGGATGGAAAACGGGAGATTGGGGACGGGGGATGGAAAACGGGAGATTGGGGATGGGGGATGGAAAACGGGAGATTGGGGATGGGGGATGGAAAACGGGAGATTGGGGATGGGGGATGGAAACGGGAGATTGGGGACGGGGGATGGAAAACGGGAGATCGGGGACGGGGGATGGAAAACGGGAGATCGGGGACGGGGGATGGAAAACGGGAGATCGGGGATGGGGGATGGAAAACGGGAGATTGGTGATGGGGGATGGAAAACGGGAGATTGGAGATGGGGGATGGAAAACGGGAGATTGGGGATGGGGGATGGAAAACGGGAGATTGGGGATGGGGGATGGAAATCGGGAGATTGGGGATGGGGGATGGAAAACGGGAGATTGGGGATGGGGGATGGAAAACGGGAGATCGGGGATGGGGGATGGAAAACGGGAGATCAGGGATGGGGGATGGAAAACGGGAGATCGGGGATGGGGGATGGAAAACGGGAGATCGGGGATGGGGGATGGAAAACGGGAGATTGGGGATGGGGGATGGAAAACGGGAGATTGGGGATGGGGGATGGAAAACGGGAGATTAGGGATGGGGGATGGAAAACGGGAGATTGGGGATGGGGGATGGAAAACGGGAGATTGGGGATGGGGGATGGAAAACGGGAGATTAGGGATGGGGGATGGAAAACGGGAGATTGGGGATGGGGGATGGAAAACGGGAGATTGAGGATGGGGGATGGAAAACGGGAGATTGGGGATGGGGGATGGAAAACGGGAGATTGGGGACGGGGGATGGAAAACGGGAGATTGGGGATGGGGGATGGAAAACGGGAGATTGGGGATGGGGGATGGAAAACGGGAGATTAGGGATGGGGGATGGAAAACGGGAGATTGGGGATGGGGGATGGAAAACGGGAGATTGAGGATGGGGGATGGAAAACGGGAGATTGGGGATGGGGGATGGAAAACGGGAGATTGGGGTCGGGGGATGGAAAACGGGAGATTGGGGACGGGGGATGGAAAACGGGAGATTGGGGATGGGGGATGGAAAACGGGAGATCGGGGATGGGGGATGGAAAATGAAAGATCGGGGACGGGGGATGGAAAACGGGAGATTGGGGACGGGGGATGGAAAACGGGAGATTGGGGATGGGGGATGGAAAACGGGAGATTGGGGATGGGGGATGGAAAACGGGAGATTGGGGACGGGGGATGGAAACGGGAGATTGGGGATGGGGGATGGAAAACGGGAGATTGGGGACGGGGGATGGAAAACGGGAGATCGGGGACGGGGGATGGAAAACGGGAGATCGGGGACGGGGGATGGAAAACGGGAGATCGGGGATGGGGGATGGAAAACGGGAGATTGGTGATGGGGGATGGAAAACGGGAGATTGGAGATGGGGGATGGAAAACGGGAGATTGGGGATGGGGGATGGAAAACGGGAGATTGGGGATGGGGGATGGAAAACGGGAGATTGGGGATGGGGGATGGAAAACGGGAGATTGGGGATGGGGGATGGAAAACGGGAGATTAGGGATGGGGGATGGAAAACAGGAGATTGGGGATGGGGGATGGAAAACGGGAGATTGAGGATGGGGGATGGAAAACGGGAGATTGGGGATGGGGGATGGAAAACGGGAGATTGGGGATGGGGGATGGAAAACGGGAGATTGGGGATGGGGGATGGAAAACGGGAGATTGGGGATGGGGGATGGAAAACGGGAGATTAGGGATGGGGGATGGAAAACGGGAGATTGGGGATGGGGGATGGAAAACGGGAGATTGAGGATGGGGGATGGAAAACGGGAGATTGGGGATGGGGGATGGAAAACGGGAGATTGGGGACGGGGGATGGAAAACGGGAGATTGGGGATGGGGGATGGAAAACGGGAGATTGGGGATGGGGGATGGAAAACGGGAGATTAGGGATGGGGGATGGAAAACGGGAGATTGGGGATGGGGGATGGAAAACGGGAGATTGAGGATGGGGGATGGAAAACGGGAGATTGGGGATGGGGGATGGAAAACGGGAGATTGGGGACGGGGGATGGAAAACGGGAGATTGGGGACGGGGGATGGAAAACGGGAGATTGGGGACGGGGGATGGAAAACGGGAGATCGGGGATGGGGGATGGAAAACGGGAGATCGGGGACGGGGGATGGAAAACGGGAGATTGGGGACGGGGGATGGAAAACGGGAGATTGGGGATGGGGGATGGAAAACGGGAGATTGGGGATGGGGGATGGAAAACGGGAGATTGGGGATGGGGGATGGAAACGGGAGATTGGGGACGGGGGATGGAAAACGGGAGATCGGGGACGGGGGATGGAAAACGGGAGATCGGGGACGGGGGATGGAAAACGGGAGATCGGGGATGGGGGATGGAAAACGGGAGATTGGTGATGGGGGATGGAAAACGGGAGATTGGAGATGGGGGATGGAAAACGGGAGATTGGGGATGGGGGATGGAAAACGGGAGATTGGGGATGGGGGATGGAAAACGGGAGATTGGGGATGGGGGATGGAAAACGGGAGATTGGGGATGGGGGATGGAAAACGGGAGATCGGGGATGGGGGATGGAAAACGGGAGATCGGGGATGGGGGATGGAAAACGGGAGATCGGGGATGGGGGATGGAAAACGGGAGATCGGGGATGGGGGATGGAAAACGGGAGATTGGGGATGGGGGATGGAAAACGGGAGATTGGGGATGGGGGATGGAAAACGGGAGATTAGGGATGGGGGATGGAAAACGGGAGATTGGGGATGGGGGATGGAAAACGGGAGATTGGGGATGGGGGATGGAAAACGGGAGATTAGGGATGGGGGATGGAAAACGGGAGATTGGGGATGGGGGATGGAAAACGGGAGATTGAGGATGGGGGATGGAAAACGGGAGATTGGGGATGGGGGATGGAAAACGGGAGATTGGGGACGGGGGATGGAAAACGGGAGATTGGGGATGGGGGATGGAAAACGGGAGATTGGGGATGGGGGATGGAAAACGGGAGATTAGGGATGGGGGATGGAAAACGGGAGATTGGGGATGGGGGATGGAAAACGGGAGATTGAGGATGGGGGATGGAAAACGGGAGATTGGGGTCGGGGGATGGAAAACGGGAGATTGGGGACGGGGGATGGAAAACGGGAGATTGGGGATGGGGGATGGAAAACGGGAGATCGGGGATGGGGGATGGAAAATGAAAGATCGGGGACGGGGGATGGAAAACGGGAGATTGGGGACGGGGGATGGAAAACGGGAGATTGGGGATGGGGGATGGAAAACGGGAGATTGGGGATGGGGGATGGAAAACGGGAGATTGGGGACGGGGGATGGAAACGGGAGATTGGGGATGGGGGATGGAAAACGGGAGATTGGGGACGGGGGATGGAAAACGGGAGATCGGGGACGGGGGATGGAAAACGGGAGATCGGGGACGGGGGATGGAAAACGGGAGATCGGGGATGGGGGATGGAAAACGGGAGATTGGTGATGGGGGATGGAAAACGGGAGATTGGAGATGGGGGATGGAAAACGGGAGATTGGGGATGGGGGATGGAAAACGGGAGATTGGGGATGGGGGATGGAAAACGGGAGATTGGGGATGGGGGATGGAAAACGGGAGATTGGGGATGGGGGATGGAAAACGGGAGATCGGGGATGGGGGATGGAAAACGGGAGATCAGGGATGGGGGATGGAAAACGGGAGATCGGGGATGGGGGATGGAAAACGGGAGATCGGGGATGGGGGATGGAAAACGGGAGATTGGGGATGGGGGAGGGAAAACGGGAGATTGGGGATGGGGGATGGAAAACGGGAGATCGGGGACGGGGGATGGAAAACGGGAGATTGGGGATGGGGGATGGAAAACGGGAGATTGGGGACGGGGGATGGAAAACGGGAGATTGGGGATGGGGGATGGAAAACGGGAGATTGGGGATGGAGGATGGAAAACGGGAGATTGGGGATGGGGGATGGAAAACGGGAGATCGGGGACGGGGGATGGAAAACGGGAGATTGGGGATGGGGGATGGAAAACGGGAGATTGGGGACGGGGGATGGAAAACGGGAGATTGGGGACGGGGGATGGAAAACGGGAGATTGGGGATGGGGGATGGAAAACGGGAGATTGGGGATGGGGGATGGAAAACGGGAGATTGGGGATGGGGGATGGAAAACGGGAGATTGGGGATGGAGGATGGAAAACGGGAGATTTGGGATGGGGGATGGAAAACGGGAGATTGGGGATGGAGGATGGAAAACGGGAGATTGGGGATGGGGGATGGAAAACGGGAGATTGGGGACGGGGGATGGAAAACGGGAGATTGGGGATGGGGGATGGAAAACGGGAGATTGGGGACGGGGGATGGAAAAAGGGAGATTGGGGATGGGGGATGGAAAACGGGAGATTGGGGACGGGGGATGGAAAACGGGAGATCGGGGATGGGGGATGGAAAATGGGAGATCGGGGACGGGGGATGGAAAACGGGAGATCGGGGATGGGGGATGGAAAACGGGAGATTGGTGATGGGGGATGGAAAACGGGAGATTGGAGATGGGGGATGGAAAACGGGAGATTGGGGATGGGGGATGGAAAACGGGAGATTGGGGATGGGGGATGGAAAACGGGAGATTGGGGATGGGGGATGGAAAACGGGAGATTGGGGATGGGGGATGGAAAACGGGAGATCGGGGACGGGGGATGGAAAACGGGAGATTGGGGATGGGGGATGGAAAACGGGAGATTGGGGATGGGGGATGGAAAACGGGAGATTGGGGATGGGGGATGGAAAACGGGAGATTGGGGATGGGGGATGGAAAACGGGAGATTGGGGATGGGGGATGGAAAACGGGAGATCGGGGACGGGGGATGGAAAACGGGAGATTGGGGATGGGGGATGGAAAACGGGAGATTGGGGACGGGGGATGGAAAACGGGAGATTGGGGATGGGGGATGGAAAACGGGAGATTGGGGATGGAGGATGGAAAACGGGAGATTGGGGATGGGGGATGGAAAACGGGAGATCGGGGACGGGGGATGGAAAACGGGAGATTGGGGATGGGGGATGGAAAACGGGAGATTGGGGACGGGGGATGGAAAACGGGAGATTGGGGATGGGGGATGGAAAACGGGAGATTGGGGATGGAGGATGGAAAACGGGAGATTGGGGATGGGGGATGGAAAACGGGAGATCGGGGACGGGGGATGGAAAACGGGAGATTGGGGATGGGGGATGGAAAACGGGAGATTGGGGACGGGGGA
Organism: Closterium sp. Naga37s-1; assembly: GCA_947471745.1. Classification (NCBI taxonomy): domain Eukaryota; kingdom Viridiplantae; phylum Streptophyta; class Zygnematophyceae; order Desmidiales; family Closteriaceae; genus Closterium; species Closterium sp. Naga37s-1. The sequence continues at coordinate 195,683 of CANJKZ010000506.1, forward strand.
TGGAAAACGGGAGATGGGGGATGGAGGATGAAAAACAGGAGATTGGGGATGGGGGATGGAAAACGGGAGATTGGGGATGGGGGATGGAAAACGGGAGATTGGGGATGGGGGATGGAAAACGGGAGATTGGGGATGGAGGATGGAAAACGGGAGATTTGGGATGGGGGATGGAAAACGGGAGATTGGGGATGGAGGATGGAAAACGGGAGATTGGGGATGGGGGATGGAAAACGGGAGATTGGGGACGGGGGATGGAAAACGGGAGATTGGGGATGGGGGATGGAAAACGGGAGATTGGGGACGGGGGATGGAAAAAGGGAGATTGGGGACGGGGGATGGAAAACGGGAGATTGGGGACGGGGGATGGAAAACGGGAGATCGGGGATGGGGGATGGAAAATGGGAGATCGGGGACGGGGGATGGAAAACGGGAGATTGGGGACGGGGGATGGAAAACGGGAGATTGGGGATGGGGGATGGAAAACGGGAGATTGGGGATGGGGGATGGAAAACGGGAGATTGGGGATGGGGGATGGAAACGGGAGATTGGGGACGGGGGATGGAAAACGGGAGATCGGGGACGGGGGATGGAAAACGGGAGATCGGGGACGGGGGATGGAAAACGGGAGATCGGGGATGGGGGATGGAAAACGGGAGATTGGTGATGGGGGATGGAAAACGGGAGATTGGAGATGGGGGATGGAAAACGGGAGATTGGGGATGGGGGATGGAAAACGGGAGATTGGGGATGGGGGATGGAAAACGGGAGATTGGGGATGGGGGATGGAAAACGGGAGATTGGGGATGGGGGATGGAAAACGGGAGATCGGGGATGGGGGATGGAAAACGGGAGATCAGGGATGGGGGATGGAAAACGGGAGATCGGGGATGGGGGATGGAAAACGGGAGATCGGGGATGGGGGATGGAAAACGGGAGATTGGGGATGGGGGATGGAAAACGGGAGATTGGGGATGGGGGATGGAAAACGGGAGATTAGGGATGGGGGATGGAAAACGGGAGATTGGGGATGGGGGATGGAAAACGGGAGATTGGGGATGGGGGATGGAAAACGGGAGATTAGGGATGGGGGATGGAAAACGGGAGATTGGGGATGGGGGATGGAAAACGGGAGATTGAGGATGGGGGATGGAAAACGGGAGATTGGGGATGGGGGATGGAAAACGGGAGATTGGGGACGGGGGATGGAAAACGGGAGATTGGGGATGGGGGATGGAAAACGGGAGATTGGGGATGGGGGATGGAAAACGGGAGATTAGGGATGGGGGATGGAAAACGGGAGATTGGGGATGGGGGATGGAAAACGGGAGATTGAGGATGGGGGATGGAAAACGGGAGATTGGGGATGGGGGATGGAAAACGGGAGATTGGGGTCGGGGGATGGAAAACGGGAGATTGGGGACGGGGGATGGAAAACGGGAGATTGGGGATGGGGGATGGAAAACGGGAGATCGGGGATGGGAGATGGAAAATGAAAGATCGGGGACGGGGGATGGAAAACGGGAGATTGGGGACAGGGGATGGAAAACGGGAGATTGGAGATGGGGGATGGAAAACGGGAGATTGGGGATGGGGGATGGAAAACGGGAGATTGGGGACGGGGGATGGAAACGGGAGATTGGGGATGGGGGATGGAAAACGGGAGATTGGGGACGGGGGATGGAAAACGGGAGATCGGGGACGGGGGATGGAAAACGGGAGATCGGGGACGGGGGATGGAAAACGGGAGATCGGGGATGGGGGATGGAAAACGGGAGATTGGTGATGGGGGATGGAAAACGGGAGATTGGAGATGGGGGATGGAAAACGGGAGATTGGGGATGGGGGATGGAAAACGGGAGATTGGGGATGGGGGATGGAAAACGGGAGATTGGGGATGGGGGATGGAAAACGGGAGATTGGGGATGGGGGATGGAAAACGGGAGATCGGGGATGGGGGATGGAAAACGGGAGATCAGGGATGGGGGATGGAAAACGGGAGATCGGGGATGGGGGATGGAAAACGGGAGATCGGGGATGGGGGATGGAAAACGGGAGATTGGGGATGGGGGAGGGAAAACGGGAGATTGGGGATGGGGGATGGAAAACGGGAGATCGGGGACGGGGGATGGAAAACGGGAGATTGGGGATGGGGGATGGAAAACGGGAGATTGGGGACGGGGGATGGAAAACGGGAGATTGGGGATGGGGGATGGAAAACGGGAGATTGGGGATGGAGGATGGAAAACGGGAGATTGGGGATGGGGGATGGAAAACGGGAGATCGGGGACGGGGGATGGAAAACGGGAGATTGGGGATGGGGGATGGAAAACGGGAGATTGGGGACGGGGGATGGAAAACGGGAGATTGGGGACGGGGGATGGAAAACGGGAGATTGGGGATGGGGGATGGAAAACGGGAGATTGGGGACGGGGGATGGAAAACGGGAGATGGGGGATGGAGGATGAAAAACAGGAGATTGGGGATGGGGGATGGAAAACGGGAGATTGGGGATGGGGGATGGAAAACGGGAGATTGGGGATGGGGGATGGAAAACGGGAGATTGGGGATGGAGGATGGAAAACGGGAGATTTGGGATGGGGGATGGAAAACGGGAGATTGGGGATGGAGGATGGAAAACGGGAGATTGGGGATGGGGGATGGAAAACGGGAGATTGGGGACGGGGGATGGAAAACGGGAGATTGGGGATGGGGGATGGAAAACGGGAGATTGGGGACGGGGGATGGAAAACGGGAGATTGGGGACGGGGGATGGAAAACGGGAGATTGGGGACGGGGGATGGAAAACGGGAGATCGGGGATGGGGGATGGAAAATGGGAGATCGGGGACGGGGGATGGAAAACGGGAGATTGGGGACGGGGGATGGAAAACGGGAGATTGGGGATGGGGGATGGAAAACGGGAGATTGGGGATGGGGGATGGAAAACGGGAGATTGGGGACGGGGGATGGAAACGGGAGATTGGGGATGGGGGATGGAAAACGGGAGATTGGGGACGGGGGATGGAAAACGGGAGATCGGGGACGGGGGATGGAAAACGGGAGATCGGGGATGGGGGATGGAAAACGGGAGATTAAGGACGGGGGATGGAAAACGGGAGATTGGGGATGGGGGATGGAAAACGGGAGATTGGGGACGGGGGATGGAAAACGGGAGATTGGGGACGGGGGATGGAAAACGGGAGATTGGGGATGGGGGATGGAAAACGGGAGATTGGGGACGGGGGATGGAAAACGGGAGATGGGGGATGGAGGATGAAAAACAGGAGATTGGGGATGGGGGATGGAAAACGGGAGATTGGGGATGGGGGATGGAAAACGGGAGATTGGGGATGGGGGATGGAAAACGGGAGATTGGGGATGGAGGATGGAAAACGGGAGATTTGGGATGGGGGATGGAAAACGGGAGATTGGGGATGGAGGATGGAAAACGGGAGATTTGGGATGGGGGATGGAAAACGGGAGATTGGGGATGGAGGATGGAAAACGGGAGATTGGGGATGGGGGATGGAAAACGGGAGATTGGGGACGGGGGATGGAAAACGGGAGATTGGGGATGGGGGATGGAAAACGGGAGATTGGGGACGGGGGATGGAAAACGGGAGATTGGGGACGGGGGATGGAAAACGGGAGATTGGGGACGGGGGATGGAAAACGGGAGATCGGGGATGGGGGATGGAAAATGGGAGATCGGGGACGGGGGATGGAAAACAGGAGATTGGGGACGGGGGATGGAAAACGGGAGATTGGGGATGGGGGATGGAAAACGGGAGATTGGGGATGGGGGATGGAAAACGGGAGATTGGGGACGGGGGATGGAAACGGGAGATTGGGGATGGGGGATGGAAAACGGGAGATTGGGGACGGGGGATGGAAAACGGGAGATCGGGGACGGGGGATGGAAAACGGGAGATCGGGGATGGGGGATGGAAAACGGGAGATTAAGGACGGGGGATGGAAAACGGGAGATTGGGGATGGGGGATGGAAAACGGGAGATTGGGGACGGGGGATGGAAAACGGGAGATTGGGGACGGGGGATGGAAAACGGGAGATTGGGGATGGGGGATGGAAAACGGGAGATTGGGGACGGGGGATGGAAAACGGGAGATGGGGGATGGAGGATGAAAAACAGGAGATTGGGGATGGGGGATGGAAAACGGGAGATTGGGGATGGGGGATGGAAAACGGGAGATTGGGGATGGGGGATGGAAAACGGGAGATTGGGGATGGAGGATGGAAAAGGGGAGATTTGGGATGGGGGATGGAAAACGGGAGATTGGGGATGGAGGATGGAAAACGGGAGATTGGGGATGGGGGATGGAAAACGGGAGATTGGGGACGGGGGATGGAAAACGGGAGATTGGGGATGGGGGATGGAAAACGGGAGATTGGGGACGGGGGATGGAAAACGGGAGATTGGGGACGGGGGATGGAAAACGGGAGATCGGGGATGGGGGATGGAAAACGGGAGATCGGGGATGGGGGATGGAAAATGGGAGATCGGGGACGGGGGATGGAAAACGGGAGATTGGGGATGGGGGATGGAAAACGGGAGATTGGGGATGGGGGATGGAAAACGGGAGATTGGGGATGGGGGATGGAAAACGGGAGATTGGGGACGGGGGATGGAAAACGGGAGATTGGGGATGGGGGATGGAAAACGGGAGATTGGGGATGGGGGATGGAAAACGGGAGATTGGGGACGGGGGATGGAAACGGGAGATTGGGGATGGGGGATGGAAAACGGGAGATTGGGGACGGGGGATGGAAAACGGGAGATCGGGGACGAGGGATGGAAAACGGGAGATCGGGGATGGGGGATGGAAAACGGGAGATTGGGGATGGGGGATGGAAAACGGGAGATTGGGGACGGGGGATGGAAAACGGGAGATGGGGGATGGAGGATGAAAAACGGGAGATTGGGGATGGGGGATGGAAAACGGGAGATTGGGGATGGGGGATGGAAAACGGGAGATTGAGGATGGGGGATGGAAAACGGAAGATTGGGGATGGGGGATGGAAAACGGGAGATTGGGGATGGTGGATGGAAAACGGGAGATCGGGGACGGGGGATGGAAAACGGGAGATCGGGGACGGGGGATGGAAAACGGGAGATTGGGGATGGGGGATGGAAAACGGGAGATTGGGGACGGGGGATGGAAAACGGGAGATTGGGGACGGGGGATGGAAAACGGGAGATTGGGGATGGGGGATGGAAAACGGGAGATTGGGGACGGGGGATGGAAAACGGGAGATGGGGGATGGAGGATGAAAAACGGGAGATTGGGGATGGGGGATGGAAAACGGGAGATTGGGGATGGGGGATGGAAAACGGGAGATTGAGGATGGGGGATGGAAAACGGAAGATTGGGGATGGGGGATGGAAAACGGGAGATTGGGGATGGGGGATGGAAAACGGGAGATTGGGGATGGGGGATGGAAAACGGGAGATTGGGGATGGGGGATGGAAAACGGGAGATTGGGGATGGGGGATGGAAAACGGGAGATTGGGGATGGGGGATGGAAAACAGGAGATTGGGGATGGGGGATGGAAAACGGGAGATTGGGGATGGGGGATGGAAAACGGGAGATTGGGGATGGGGGATGGAAAACGGGAGATTGGGGATGGGGGATGGAAAACGGGAGATTGGGGATGGGGGATGGAAAACGGGAGATTGGGGATGGGGGATGGAAAACGGGAGATTGGGGATGGGGGATGGAAAACGGGAGATTGGGGATGGGGGATGGAAAACGGGAGATTGGGGATGGGGGATGGAAAACGGGAGATTGGGGATGGGGGATGGAAAACGGGAGATTGGGGATGGGGGGATGGAAAACGGGAGATTGGGGATGGGGGATGGAAAACGGGAGATTGAGGATGGGGGATGGAAAACGGGAGATTGGGGATGGGGGGATGGAAAACGGGAGATTGGGGATGGGGGATGGAAAACGGGAGATTGGGGATGGGGGATGGAAAACGGGAGATTGGGGATGGGGGATGGAAAACGGGAGATTAGGGATGGGGGATGGAAAACGGGAGATTGGGGATGGGGGATGGAAAACGGGAGATTGAGGATGGGGGATGGAAAACGGGAGATTGGGGATGGGGGATGGAAAACGGGAGATTGGGGACGGGGGATGGAAAACGGGAGATTGGGGACGGGGGATGGAAAACGGGAGATTGGGGATGGGGGATGGAAAACGGGAGATTGGGGACGGGGGATGGAAAACGGGAGATTGGGGACGGGGGATGGAAAACGGGAGATCGGGGATGGGGGATGGAAAACGGGAGATCGGGGATGGGGGATGGAAAATGGGAGATCGGGGACGGGGGATGGAAAACGGGAGATTGGGGACGGGGGATGGAAAACGGGAGATTGGGGATGGGGGATGGAAAACGGGAGATTGGGGATGGGGGATGGAAAACGGGAGATTGGGGACGGGGGATGGAAACGGGAGATTGGGGATGGGGGATGGAAAATGGGAGATTGGGGACGGGGGATGGAAAACGGGAGATCGGGGACGGGGGATGGAAAACGGGAGATCGGGGACGGGGGATGGAAAACGGGAGATCGGGGATGGGGGATGGAAAACGGGAGATTGGGGATGGGGGATGGAAAACGGGAGATTGGGGATGGGGGATGGAAAACGGGAGATTGGGGATGGGGGATGGAAAACGGGAGATTGGGGATGGGGGATGGAAAACGGGAGATTGGGGATGGGGGATGGAAAACGGGAGATTGGGGATGGGGGATGGAAAACAGGAGATTGGGGATGGGGGATGGAAAACGGGAGATTGGGGATGGGGGATGGAAAACGGGAGATTGGGGATGGGGGATGGAAAACGGGAGATTGGGGATGGGGGATGGAAAACGGGAGATTGGGGATGGGGGATGGAAAACGGGAGATTGGGGATGGGGGATGGAAAACGGGAGATTGGGGATGGGGGATGGAAAACGGGAGATTGGGGATGGGGGATGGAAAACGGGAGATTGGGGATGGGGGATGGAAAACGGGAGATTGGGGATGGGGGATGGAAAACGGGAGATTGGGGATGGGGGGATGGAAAACGGGAGATTGGGGATGGGGGATGGAAAACGGGAGATTGAGGATGGGGGATGGAAAACGGGAGATTGGGGGGGGATGGAAAACGGGAGATCGGGGATGGGGGATGGAAAACGGGAGATTGGGGATGGGGGATGGAAAACGGGAGATTGGGGATGGGGGATGGAAAACGGGAGATTGGGGATGGGGGATGGAAAACGGGAGATTGAGGATGGGGGATGGAAAACGGGAGATTGAGGATGGGGGATGGAAAACGGGAGATCGGGGATGGGGGATGGAAAACGGGAGATTGGGGATGGGGGATGGAAAATGGGAGATTGGGGATGGGGGATGGAAAACGGGAGATTGGGGACGGGGGATGGAAAACGGGAGATCGGGGACGGGGGATGGAAAACGGGAGATCGGGGATGGGGGATGGAAAACGGGAGATCGGGGACGGGGGATGGAAAACGGGAGATCGGGGACGGGGGATGGAAAACGGGAGATTGGGGACGGGGGATGGAAAACGGGAGATTGGGGATGGGGGATGGAAAACGGGAGATTGGGGATGGGGGATGGAAAACGGGAGATTGGGGACGGGGGATGGAAACGGGAGATTGAGGATGGGGGATGGAAAACGGGAGATCGGGGACGGGGGATGGAAAACGGGAGATCGGGGACGGGGGATGGAAAACGGGAGATCGGGGACGGGGGATGGAAAACGGGAGATCGGGGATGGGGGATGGAAAACGGGAGATTGGGGATGGGGGATGGAAAACGGGAGATTGGGGATGGGGGATGGAAAACGGGAGATTGGGGACGGGGGATGGAAAACGGGAGATTGGGGATGGGGGATGGAAAACGGGAGATTGGGGATGGGGGATGGAAAACGGGAGATCGGGGACGGGGGATGGAAAACGGGAGATTGGGGATGGGGGATGGAGAACGGGAGATTGGGGACGGGGGATGGAAAACGGGAGATTGGGGACGGGGGATGGAAAACGGGAGATTGGGGATGGGGGATGGAAAACGGGAGATGGGGGATGGAGGATGAAAAACGGGAGATTGGGGATGGGGGATGGAAAACGGGAGATTGGGGATGGGGGATGGAAAACGGGAGATTGGGGATGGGGGATGGAAAACGGGAGATTGGGGATGGAGGATGGAAAACGGGAGATTGGGGATGGGGGATGGAAAACGGGAGATTGGGGATGGAGGATGGAAAACGGGAGATTGGGGATGGGGGATGGAAAACGGGAGATTGGGGATGGGGGATGGAAAACGGGAGATTGGGGATGGGGGATGGAAAACGGGAGATTGGGGATGGGGGATGGAAAACGGGAGATTGGGGATGGGGGATGGAAAACGGGAGATTGGGGATGGGGGATGGAAAACGGGAGATTGGGGATGGGGGATGGAAAACGGGAGATTGGGGATGGGGGATGGAAAATGGGAGATTGGGGATGGGGGATGGAAAACGGGAGATTGGGGATGGGGGATGGAAAACGGGAGATTGGGGATGGGGGATGGAAAACGGGAGATTGAGGATGGGGGATGGAAAACGGAAGATTGGGGATGGGGGATGGAAAACGGGAGATTGGGGATGGGGGGATGGAAAACGGGAGATTGGGGATGGGGGATGGAAAACGGGAGATTGAGGATGGGGGATGGAAAACGGGAGATTGGGGATGGGGGATGGAAAACGGGAGATTGGGGATGGGGGATGGAATGGAAAGTGTTTAAACGGATAGAATTTGAGTCAAAGCTTAATGTGCTGATGGGTCCTCAAGTAATCCCCGTCCCTGATCCCCTCTACTCACATTGAGCTGCGACATTATGTATTAGAGCGCACCTATTCACGTCTTTGTATAGCTCCATGTTATGATCGTGGCCGTTCATGTATATGTCCACATTGTAGCGCTGCAGGTGGTGCAGACACAGCAGGGACAGCAGGCACACAGCACAGGCACAGTGAGCACACAATGAACACACAAGGAGGTGTAGAGAGAATCGCAAAGGGAGGAGAGGCAAGGTCAGCTGCTTTTAGTATTTCGACAGTAACACAGGCAGTTCACATACGGCGAGATGGCAAGGGGGCGTGGAGACGAGGAGCAGAGGGAAGAAAGAGCATCAATAGGTTTCTACCACAAAGTGAGGGATGCACAAAGAGAGGGGTGCAGGTTTGAGGTGCACGTTTTTAGGTGGAGGTTTGAGGTGGAGGTTTGAGGTGCAGGTTTGACGTGCAGGTTTGAGGTGCAGGTTTGACGTGCAGGTTTGACGTGCAGGTTTGACGTGCAGGTTTGAGGTGCAGGTTTGAGGTGCAGGTTTGAGGTGCAGGTTTGAGGTGCAGGTTTGAGGTGCAGGTTTGAGGTGCAGGTTTGAGGTGCAGGTTTGACGTGCAGGTTTGACGTGCAGGTTTGAGGTGCAGGTTTGAGGTGCAGGTTTGAGGTGCAGGTTTGAGGTGCAGGTTTGAGGTGCAGGTTTGACGTGCAGGTTTGACGTGCAGGTTTGAGGTAGAAGGAGGCAGCGGAACAAGGGGGAGATGAAAATCAGGGAGAGAGAAGCACCTTGAGCAGCGGGTAGAGGAACTTGATCAGCTCTGGCGTGTTGCCGTGGCTGCCCGTGCTGTGGATGGGATGATGGCCAACCACCACCTTCCACGTGGCAGTTGATGACGCCAGCGCTGCACGCAGCAACTGAGGATGGACGGAGGGAGGGGCAGGATGGAAGAGGTGAGACGGGCATGCATGGGGCCGGTAAGATTTGCAGGCGCAGGCAGGTTGGATGGGCGACAAGCAGTATACTTGAACAATCAAGGAGAGAATGGGAGATGAGAAGAGGAGATAAAGAGGCAGACAGACAGCACAGTGAGCTGGTAGTGCATGCAGGCAAGGTGAGCGAGGCGTCTTCTGAAACGTCTCAAAATAGTCACCGTGAGCTGGTAGTGCAGGGTGAGGGAGGCGTCTTTTGAGACATCTCAAAAGGCAGAAGAGAGGAAGAGGCAGAGTCACCGTGAGCTGGTAGTGCAGGGTGAGCGAGGCGTCTGGGAGGCCTGTGAAGTTGAGCTTCTCAAACTCGTGTGCCTTGCCGTGCCAGTAGCCCGCCACCAGGGGGGACGTGTCGATGAAGAACAGCTGCAGCAGCGGGTTGCACTCGACTGGGAGGGCCATTTCGGGGGGGGGGGGGGAGGGATGGATGGAGGGGAGGGGAGATCCGGGGAGAAAGGGAGACCAGGTCGCGCGCATGGGCCAGGTCGTGCGCTCGGACCAAGGCGCGCTCGTGAACCAAGGCGCGCTCGTGGACCAAGGCGCGCTCGTGGACCAAGGCGCGCTCGTGGACCAAGGCGCGCTCGTGGACCAAGGCACGCTCGTGGACCAAGGCGCGCTCGTGGACCAAGGCGCGCTCGTGGACCAAGGCGCCCTCGTGGACCAAGGCGCGCTCGTGGACCAAGGCGCGCTCCTGGACCAAGGCGCGCTCCTGGACCAAGGCGCGCTCCTGGACCAAGGCGCGCTCCTGGACCAAGGCGCGCTCCTGGACCAAGGCGCGCTCGTGGACCAAGGCGCGCTCGTGGACCAAGGCGCGCTCGTGGACCAAGGCGCGCTCCCGGACCAAGGCGCGCTCCCGGACCAAGGCGCGCTCCCGGACCAAGGCACGCTCGTGGACCAAGGCGCGCTCGTGGACCAAGGCGCGCTCGTGGACCAAGGCGCGCTCGTGGACCAAGGCGCGCTCGTGGACCAAGGCGCGCTCGTGGACCAAGGCGCGCTCGTGGACCAAGGCGCGCTCGTGGACCAAGGCGCGCTCGTGGACCAAGGCGCGCTCGTGGACCAAGGCGCGCTCGTGGACCAAGGCGCGCTCCTGGACCAAGGCGCGCTCGTGGACCAAGGCGCGCTCGTGGACCAAGGCGCGCTCGTGGACCAAGGCGCGCTCGTGGACCAAGGCGCGCTCCCGGACCAAGGCGCGCTCCCGGACCAAGGCGCGCTCCCGGACCAAGGCGCGCTCCCGGACCAAGGCGCGCTCCCGGACCAAGGCGCGCTCCCGGACCAAGGCGCGCTCCCGGACCAAGGCGCTCTCCCGAACCAAGGCGCGCTCCCGGACCAAGGCGCGCTCCCGGACCAAGGCGCGCTCCCGGACCAAGGCGCGCTCCCGGACCAAGGCGCGCTCCCGGACCAAGGCGCGCTCCCGGACCAAGGCGCGCTCCCGGACCAAGGCGCGCTCCCGGACCAAGGCGCGCTCCCGGACCAAGGCGCGCTCCCGGACCAAGGCGCGCTCCCGGACCAAGGCGCGCTCCCGGACCAAGGCGCGCTCCCGGACCAAGGCGCGCTCCCGGACCAAGGCGCGCTCCCGGACCAAGGCGCGCTCCCGGACCAAGGCGCGCTCCCGGACCAAGGCGCGCTCCCGGACCAAGGCGCGCTCCCGGACCAAGGCGCGCTCCCGGACCAAGGCGCGCTCCTGGACCAAGGCGCGCTCCTGGACCAAGGCGCGCTCCTGGACCAAGGCGCGCTCCTGGACCAAGGCGCGCTCCTGGACCAAGGCGCGCTCCTGGACCAAGGCGCGCTCGTGGACCAAGGCGCGCTCGTCGACCAAGGCGCGCTCGTCGACCAAGGCGCGCTTGTGGACCAAGGCGCGCTTGTGGACCAAGGCGCGCTTGTGGACCAAGGCGCGCTTGTGGACCAAGGCGCGCTTGTGGACCAAGGCGCGCTCGCGGACCAAGGCGCGCTCGTGGACCAAGACCCGCTCGTGGACCAAGGCGCGCTCGTGGACCAAGGCGCGCTCGTGGACCAAGGCGCGCTCGTGGACCAAGGCGCGCTCGTGGACCAAGGCGCGCTCGTGGACCAAGGCGCGCTCCTGGACCAAGGCGCGCTCGTGGACCAAGGCGCGCTCGTGGACCAAGGCGCGCTCGTGGACCAAGGCGCGCTCGTGGACCAAAGCGCGCTTGTGGACCAAGGCGCGCTCGTGGACCAAGGCGCGCTCGTGGACCAAGGCGCGCTTGTGGACCAAGGCGCGCTCGTGGACCAAGGCGCGCTCGTGGACCAAGGCGCGCTCGTGGACCAAGGCGCGCTAGTGGACCAAGGCGCGCTCGTGGACCAAGGCGCGCTTGTGGACCAAGGCGCGCTTGTGGACCAAGGCGCGCTAGTGGACCAAGGCGCGCTCGTGGACCAAGGCGCGCTTGTGGACCAAGGCGCGCTCGTGGACCAAGGCGCGCTCGTGGACCAAGGCGCGCTCGTGGACCAAGGCGCGCTCGTGGACCAAGGCGCGCTCGTGGACCAAGGCGCGCTCGTGGACCAAGGCGCGCTCGTGGACCAAGGCGCGCTCGTGGACCAAGGCGCGCTTGTGGACCAAGGCGCGCTCGTGGACCAAGGCGCGCTCGTGGACCAAGGCGCGCTCGTGGACCAAGACGCGCTCGTGGACCAAGCACGCTCGTGGACCAAGGCGCGCTCGTGGACCAAGGCGCGCTCGTGGACCAAGGCGCGCTCGTGGACCAAGGCGCGCTCGTGGACCAAGGCGCGCTCGTGGACCAAGGCGCGCTCGTGGACCAAGGCGCGCTCGTGGACCAAGGCGCGCTTGTGGACCAAGGCGCGCTGGTGGACCAAGGCGCGCTGGTGGACCAAGACGCGCTCGTGGACCAAGGCGCGCTCGTGGACCAAGGCGCGCTCGTGGACCAAGGCGCGCTCGTGGACCAAGGCGCGCTCGTGGACCAAGGCGCGCTCGTGGACCAAGGCGCGCTCGTGGACCAAGGCGCGCTCGTGGACCAAGGCGCGCTCGTGGACCAAGGCGCGCTCGTGGACCAAGGCGCGCTCGTGGACCAAGGCGCGCTCGTGGACCAAGGCGCGCTCGTGGACCAAGGCGCGCTTGTGGACCAAGGCGCGCTTGTGGACCAAGGCGCGCTCGTGGACCAAGGCGCGCTCGTGGACCAAGGCGCGCTCGTGGACCAAGGCGCGCTTGTGGACCAAGGCGCGCTTGTGGACCAAGGCGCGCTTGTGGACCAAGGCGCGCTAGTGGACCAAGGCGCGCTCGTGGACCAAGACGCGCTTGTGGACCAAGACGCGCTCGTGGACCAAGGCGCGCTCGTGGACCAAGGCGCGCTAGTGGACCAAGGCGCGCTCGTGGACCAAGGCGCGCTCGTGGACCAAGGCGCGCTCGTGGACCAAGGCGCGCTCGTGGACCAAGGCGCGCTCATGGACCAAGGCGCGCTCGTGGACCAGGTCAACCTGGGGCAGGCAGGGCTGACTCACAGTAGCGGAACTTGGGGCAGGCAGGGCTGACTCACAGTAGCGGAACTTGGGGCAGGTGTCTCGCACAACAGTGTAGGTCTTCTCGAAGCGCCACCGCGGGTCCCTCTGCCTCAGCGCCGGGTCCGTCTGCGCGTCAGGATTGCGGTGGTAGTCGTGGTTGCCCAGCACTGCCGGTGGCAGGGGCACGGAGGGAGAAAGGTGGTCGAGGGGGGGAGGGAGGTGTTGGTTTGCAGGGAAAAAAGGGGGGGTTGGGGTGCGATGACAAGGAGGGAAAGTGCGGGAGTGTGTGTGGGATGTGAGCGCCTGGCTGCCGGCGTTAAGGAGCGCCAGTGCGTGTGCAGGCTGGGCGCCTGGTAGATGTCGGAAAGGAGGAGGCGAAGGTGGGGAATGCATGCGTGCAGCCCATCTTGGGTGCGGTGGTAGTCGTGATTGCCCATCCCAGCAGTGCCAGCAGCAGGAGAGAGCAGAGCCAGCAGCAGGAGAGAGGGAGGCAAAAGGAGGGGACATACCTGCGTACCACTGGGTCTGCAGGCTGGGCGCCTGGTAGATCTCGGAGAAGGAGGAGGCGAAGGTGGGATCGTTGATGTCCTGCATCCCATCATCGTAAAAGTTGTCTCCCGTCGACACCACGAAGCTGCTGTCTATGGCCGCTGCCACCTCGCCCATCTGATGCATGATACAATAAGGAGAGAAGAGGACGAATACAAGGTAAATTCGTTGATGTCCTGCAATCCGTCCCCCGGATTAAGGTTCACCCCCGGATTAAGGTTCACCCGCGGATTAAGGTTCACCCCCGGATTAAGGTTCACATCTGGATTAAGGTTCACCCCCGGATTAGGTTCACCACCGGATTAAGGTTCACCCCCGGACTAGGTTCACCCCTGGATTAAGGTTCACTCCCGGACTAGGTTCACCCCTGGATTAAGGTTCACCCCCGGATTAGGTTCACCCCCGGTATAAGGTTCACCCCCGGATAAAGGTTCACCCCCGGATAAAGGTTCACCCCCGAATTAGGTTCACCCCCGGATTAGGTTCACCCCCGGATTAAGTTCACCCCCAGATTAGGTTCACCCCCGGATTAGGTTCACCCCCGGATTAGGTTCACCTCCGAATTAGGTTCACCCCCGGATTAGGTTCACCCCCGGATTAAGGTTCACCCCCGGATAAGGTTCACCCCCGGATTAAGGTTCACCCCCGGATTAGGTTCACCCCCAGATTAGGTTCACCCCCGGATAAGGTTCACCCCCGGATTAGGTTCACCCCCGGATTAAGGTTCACCCCCGGATAAAGGTTCACCCCCGGATTAGGTTCACCCCCGGATAAGGTTCACCCCCGGATTAGGTTCACCCCCGGATTAGGTTCACCCCCGGATTAGGTTCACCCCCGGATTAGGTTCACCCCCGGATTAAGGTTCACCCCCGGAGAGAGACGGCCGGGCTTCTCGTCTCCTCCTCGGAAGAGGCGAGATGCTCAGAGCACGCTCGAGGGCTTGGAAGGATGACGACCGGCGTTCAGCCGGCTGCCGGATGTCCCAGCCCGTGGCCTCGTCGGAGAACCCATCGGAACAATGCCGAGCCCCACCTCAGGCCGTGCCCCGCGACCTTGTCGTTCGTTTTGGCGAGCGATCGGCGAGCAAGCGGGCGTGCGGTGGCTCGAAAAACGTTCGAGCACCGATGGATTCGTTGTGGTGCTGAAAGGAAGGCGCACCCCGACGGGCATGGAGCACCGCCTCGGTTGATCCCAGACCTTGGCAACCGCTCCTAAGAACGAGTGACGTAACGACCGCCCTCGGCTTTCTCCGTGTGTTGCTCGCAGCACCGGAGGGACCGGGCGAGCTCCTCTTGCAGGAGATCAGGTCGCAGCCCCCTCCCACGAAACTAGCTCAGTAGGCCCGCCATCCCAAAGGCTAGTAGTGATCGGGAGCGAGAAAGTCGCGAGTACGGTCGGTTTGGGCGGCGGGGTGGCACCCGACGTCCTCTCCATCCCGGATCTCGACGAACCTCGACACCAGGGAGCCTGCTTCCCGGCGGCACCGGGCGTCCATGCGGAACAAAAAACAAATCCCTTTCCCCCGATGGTAACAGATCGGATTCCTCCCAAAAGCGGAAGCACCGGGAAGTTCGATGCCTGACCTAGGACGTATCCTCATAAAATTAGGTTCACCCCCGGTATAAGGTTCACCCCCGGATAAAGGTTCACCCCCGGATAAAGGTTCACCCCCGAATTAGGTTCACCCCCGGATTAGGTTCACCCCCGGATTAAGTTCACCCCCAGATTAGGTTCACCCCCGGATTAGGTTCACCCCCGGATTAGGTTCACCTCCGAATTAGGTTCACCCCCGGATTAGGTTCACCCCCGGATAAAGGTTCACCCCCGGATAAGGTTCACCCCCGGATTAAGGTTCACCCCCGGATTAAGTTCACCCCCAGATTAGGTTCACCCCCGGATTAGGTTCACCCCCGGATTAGGTTCACCTCCGAATTAGGTTCACCGCCGGATTAGGTTCACCCCCGGATTAAGGTTCACCCCCGGATAAGGTTCACCCCCGGATTAAGGTTCACCCCCGGATTAGGTTCACCCCTGGATTAGGTTCACCCCCGGATAAGGTTCACCCCCGGATTAGGTTCACCCCCGGATTAAGGTTCACCCCCGGATAAAGGTTCACCCCCGGATTAGGTTCACCCCCGGATTAAGGTTCACCCCCGGATTAGGTTCACCCCCCGGATTAAGGTTCACCCCCGGATTAGGTTCACCTCCGGATTAGGTTCACCCCCGGATTAAGGTTCACCCCCGGATTAAGTTCACCCCCGGATTAAGGTTCACCCCCGGATTAGGTTCACCCCCGGATTAGGTTCACCCCCGGATTAGGTTCACCCCCGGATTAGGTTCACCCCCGGATTAAGGTTCACCCCCGGATTAGGTTCACCCCCGGATTAGGTTCACCCCCGGACGGATTAGGTTCACCCCCGGATTAGGTTCACCCCCGGATTAGGTTCACCCCCGGACGGATTAGGTTCACCCCCGGATTAAGGTTCACCCCCCGATTAGGTTCACCCCCGGATTAGGTTCACCCCCGGATTAGGTTCACCCCCGGATTAGGTTCACCCCCGGATGAGGTTCACACCCCCGGATTAAGGTTCACCCCCGGATTAGGTTCACCCCCGGACGGATTAGGTTCACCCCCGGATTAAGGTTCACCCCCGGATTAGGTTCACCCCCGGATTAAGGTTCACCCCCGGATTAGGTTCACCCCCGGATTAGGTTCACCCCCGGATTAGGTTCACCCCCGGATTAGGTTCACCCCCGGATTAGGTTCACCCCCGGATTAGGTTCACCCCCGGATTAGGTTCACCCCCGGATTAGGTTCACCCCCGGACGGATTAGGTTCACCCCCGGACTAGGTTCACCCCCGGATTAGGTTCACCCCCGGATTAGGTTCACCCCCGGATGAGGTTCACCCCCGGACGGATTAGGTTCACCCCCGGACGGATTAGGTTCACCCCCGGATTAGGTTCACACCCCCGGATTAGGTTCACCCCCGGATTAGGTTCACCCCCGGATTAAGGTTCACCCCCGGATGAGGTTCACCCCCGGACGGATTAGGTTCACCCCCGGACGGATTAGGTTCACCCCCGGATTAGGTTCACCCCCGGATTAGGTTCACCCCCGGATGAGGTTCACCCCCGGACGGATTAGGTTCACCCCCGGACGGATTAGGTTCACCCCCGGATTAAGGTTCACCCCCGGATGAGGTTCACCCCCGGATTAAGGTTCACCCCCGGATTAAGTTCACCCCCGGATTAGGTTCACCCCCGGATTAGGTTCACCCCCGGATTAAGGTTCACCCCCGGATTAGGTTCACCCCCGGATTAAGGTTCACCCCCGGATGAGGTTCACTCCTGGATTAAGGTTCACCCCCGGATTAGGTTCACCCCCGGACGGATTAGGTTCACCCCCGGATTAAGGTTCACCCCCGGATTAGGTTCACCCCCGGATTAAGGTTCACCCCCGGATGAGGTTCACTCCCGGATTAAGGTTCACCCCCGGATTAGGTTCACCTCCGGATAAGGTTCACCCCCGGATTAGGTTCACCCCCGGATTAGGTTCACCCCCGGATTAGGTTCACCCCCGGACGGATTAGGTTCACCCCCGGATTAGGTTCACCCCCGGACGGATTAGGTTCACCCCCGGATTAGGTTCACCCCCGGATTAGGTTCACCCCCGGATTAGGTTCACCCCCGGATTAGGTTCACCCCCGGACGGATTAGGTTCACACCCCCGGATTAGGTTCACCCCCGGATTAGGTTCACCCCCGGATTAAGGTTCACCCCCGGATTAGGTTCACCCCCGGATTAGGTTCACCCCCGGATGAGGTTCACCCCCGGACGGATTAGGTTCACCCCCGGACGGATTAGGTTCACCCCCGGATTAGGTTCACACCCCCGGATTAGGTTCACCCCCGGATTAGGTTCACCCCCGGATTAAGGTTCACCCCCGGATGAGGTTCACCCCCGGACGGATTAGGTTCACCCCCGGACGGATTAGGTTCACCCCCGGATTAGGTTCACCCCCGGATTAGGTTCACCCCCGGATGAGGTTCACCCCCGGACGGATTAGGTTCACCCCCGGACGGATTAGGTTCACCCCCGGATTAAGGTTCACCCCCGGATGAGGTTCACCCCCGGATTAAGGTTCACCCCCGGATTAAGTTCACCCCCGGATTAGGTTCACCCCCGGATTAGGTTCACCCCCGGATTAAGGTTCACCCCCGGATTAGGTTCACCCCCGGATTAAGGTTCACCCCCGGATGAGGTTCACTCCCGGATTAAGGTTCACCCCCGGATTAGGTTCACCCCCGGACGGATTAGGTTCACCCCCGGATTAAGGTTCACCCCCGGATTAGGTTCACCCCCGGATTAAGGTTCACCCCCGGATGAGGTTCACTCCCGGATTAAGGTTCACCCCCGGATTAGGTTCACCTCCGGATAAGGTTCACCCCCGGATTAGGTTCACCCCCGGATTAGGTTCACCCCCGGATTAGGTTCACCCCCGGACGGATTAGGTTCACCCCCGGATTAGGTTCACCCCCGGATTAGGTTCACCCCCGGATTAGGTTCACCCCCGGACGGATTAGGTTCACACCCCCGGATTAGGTTCACCCCCGGATTAGGTTCACCCCCGGATTAAGGTTCACCCCCGGATTAGGTTCACCCCCGGACGGATTAGGTTCACCCCCGGACGGATTAGGTTCACCCCCGGATTAGGTTCACACCCCCGGATTAGGTTCACCCCCGGATTAGGTTCACCCCCGGATTAAGGTTCACCCCCGGATTAGGTTCACCCTCGGACGGATTAGGTTCACCCCCGGACGGATTAGGTTCACCCCCGGATTAGGTTCACCCCCGGATTAGGTTCACCCCCAGATTAGGTTCACCCCCGGATTAGGTTCACCCCCGGATTAGGTTCACCCCCGGACGGATTAGGTTCACCCCCGGATGAGGTTCACTCCCGGATTAAGGTTCACCCCCGGATTAGGTTCACCCCCGGATTAAGGTTCACCCCCGGATTGGGTTCACCCCCGGATTAAGGTTCACCCCCGGATGAGGTTCACTCCCGGATTAAGGTTCACCCCCGGATTAGGTTCACCCCCGGACGGATTAGGTTCACCCCCGGATTAGGTTCACCCCCGGATTAGGTTCACCCCCGGATTAGGTTCACCCCCGGACGGATTAGGTTCACCCCCGGATTAGGTTCACCCCCGGATTAGGTTCACACCCCCGGATTAGGTTCACCCCCGGATTAGGTTCACCCCCGGATTAGGTTCACCCCCGGATTAGGTTCACCCCCGGACGGATGAGGTTCACACCCCCGGACGGATTAGGTTCACCCCCGGATTAGGTTCACCCCCGGATGAGGTTCACCCCCGGATTAGGTTCACCCCCGGATGGATTAGGTTCACCCCCGGACGGATTAGGTTCACCCCCGGATTAGGTTCACCCCCGGACGGATTAGGTTCACCCCCGGACGGATTAGGTTCACCCCCGGACGGATTAGGTTCACCCCCGGATGGATTAGGTTCACCCCCGGACGGATTAGGTTCACCCCCGGATGGATTAGGTTCACCCCCGGATTAGGTTCACCCCCGGATTTAGGTTCACCCCCGGATTAGGTTCACCCCCGGATTAGGTTCACCCCCGGATTAGGTTCACCCCCGGATGGATTAGGTTCACCCCCGGATTAGGTTCACCCCCGGATGGATTAGGTTCACCCCCGGATTAGGTTCACCCCCGGACGGATTAGGTTCACCCCCGGATGAGGTTCACTCCCGGATTAAGGTTCACCCCCGGATTAGGTTCACCCCCGGATTAAGGTTCACCCCCGGATTGGGTTCACCCCCGGATTAAGGTTCACCCCCGGATGAGGTTCACTCCCGGATTAAGGTTCACCCCCGGATTAGGTTCACCCCCGGACGGATTAGGTTCACCCCCGGATTAGGTTCACCCCCGGATTAGGTTCACCCCCGGATTAGGTTCACCCCCGGATTAGGTTCACCCCCGGACGGATTAGGTTCACCCCCGGATTAGGTTCACCCCCGGACGGATTAGGTTCACCCCCGGATTAGGTTCACCCCCGGACGGATTAGGTTCACCCCCGGATGGATTAGGTTCACACCCCCGGATTAGGTTCACCCCCGGATTAGGTTCACCCCCGGATTAGGTTCACCCCCGGATTAGGTTCACCCCCGGACGGATGAGGTTCACACCCCCGGATGGATTAGGTTCACCCCCGGATTAGGTTCACCCCCGGATGGATTAGGTTCACCCCCGGATTAGGTTCACCCCCGGACGGATTAGGTTCACCCCCGGATGAGGTTCACTCCCGGATTAAGGTTCACCCCCGGATTAGGTTCACCCCCGGATTAAGGTTCACCCCCGGATTGGGTTCACCCCCGGATTAAGGTTCACCCCCGGATGAGGTTCACTCCCGGATTAAGGTTCACCCCCGGATTAGGTTCACCCCCGGACGGATTAGGTTCACCCCCGGATTAGGTTCACCCCCGGATTAGGTTCACCCCCGGATTAGGTTCACCCCCGGATTAGGTTCACCCCCGGATTAGGTTCACCCCCGGATTAGGTTCACCCCCGGACGGATTAGGTTCACCCCCGGATTAGGTTCACCCCCGGATTAGGTTCACACCCCCGGATTAGGTTCACCCCCGGATTAGGTTCACCCCCGGATTAGGTTCACCCCCGGATTAGGTTCACCCCCGGACGGATGAGGTTCACACCCCCGGACGGATTAGGTTCACCCCCGGATTAGGTTCACCCCCGGATGAGGTTCACCCCCGGATTAGGTTCACCCCCGGACGGATTAGGTTCACCCCCGGATGAGGTTCACTCCCGGATGGATTAGGTTCACCCCCGGACGGATTAGGTTCACCCCCGGATTAGGTTCACCCCCGGATTAGGTTCACCCCCGGACGGATTAGGTTCACCCCCGGACTAGGTTCACCCCCGGACGGATTAGGTTCACCCCCGGACTAGGTTCACCCCCGGACGGATTAGGTTCACCCCCGGACTAGGTTCACCCCCGGATTAGGTTCACCCCCGGATTAGGTTCACCCCCGGATTAGGTTCACCCCCGGATGGATTAGGTTCACCCCCGGATTAGGTTCACCCCCGGATTTAGGTTCACCCCCGGATGGATTAGGTTCACCCCCGGACGGATTAGGTTCACCCCCGGATGGATTAGGTTCACCCCCGGACGGATTAGGTTCACCCCCGGACGGATTAGGTTCACCCCCGGACGGATTAGGTTCACCCCCGGACGGATTAGGTTCACCCCCGGACGGATTAGGTTCACCCCCGGACGGATTAGGTTCACCCCCGGACGGATTAGGTTCACCCCCGGACGGATTAGGTTCACCCCCGGATTAGGTTCACCCCCGGATTAGGTTCACCCCCGGACTAGGTTCACCCCCGGACTAGGTTCACCCCCGGACGGATTAGGTTCACCCCCGGACTAGGTTCACCCCCGGACGGATTAGGTTCACCCCCGGACGGATTAGGTTCACCCCCGGATTAGGTTCACCCCCGGATTAGGTTCACCCCCGGACGGATTAGGTTCACCCCCGGATTAGGTTCACCCCCGGATTAGGTTCACCCCCGGATTAGGTTCACCCCCGGATTAGGTTCACCCCCGGATTAGGTTCACCCCCGGGATAGGCTCACCCCCGGATTAGGTTCACCCCCGGATTAGGTTCACCCCCGGATTAGGTTCACCCCCGGATTAGGTTCACCCCCGGATTAGGTTCACCCCCGGACGGATTAGGTTCACCCCCGGACGGATTAGGTTCACCCCCGGATTAGGTTCACCCCCGGATTTAGGTTCACCCCCGGATTAGGTTCACCCCCGGATTAGGTTCACCCCCGGATTAGGTTCACCCCCGGATTTAGGTTCACCCCCGGATTAGGTTCACCCCCGGATTAGGTTCACCCCCGGATTAGGTTCACCCCCGGATTTAGGTTCACCCCCGGATTAGGTTCACCCCCGGATTAGGCTCACCCCCGGATTAGGTTCACCCCCGGATTAGGTTCACCCCCGGATTAGGTTCACCCCCGGATTAGGTTCACCCCCGGATTTAGGTTCACCCCCGGATTAGGTTCACCCCCGGATTAGGCTCACCCCCGGATTAGGTTCACCCCCGGATTAGGTTCACCCCCGGATAAGGTTCACCCCCGGATTAGGTTCACCCCCGGATTAGGTTCACCCCCGGATAAGGTTCACCCCCGGACGGATTAGGTTCACCCCCGGATTAGGTTCACCCCCGGATTAGGTTCACCCCCGGATTAGGTTCACCCCCGGATTAGGTTCACCCCCGGATTAGGTTCACCCCCGGATTAGGCTCACCCCCGGATTAGGCTCACCCCCGGATTAGGCTCACCCCCGGATTAGGTTCACCCCCGGATTAGGTTCACCCCCGGATTAGGTTCACCCCCGGATTAGGTTCACCCCCGGATTAGGTTCACCCCCGCCCGGATTAGGTTCACCCCCGCCCGGATTAGGTTCACCCCCGCCCGGATTAGGTTCACCCCCGCCCGGATTAGGTTCACCCCCGCCCGGATTAGGTTCACCCCCGCCCGGATTAGGTTCACCCCCGGATTAGGTTCACCCCCGGATTAGGTTCACCCCCGGATTAGGTTCACCCCCGGATTAAGGTTCACCCCCGGATTAGGTTCACCCCCGGATTAGGTTCACCCCCGGATTAGGTTCACCCCCGGATTACACCATAGAAGTTGTCTCCTGTCGACACCACGAAGCTGCTGTCTATGGCTGCTGCCACCTCGCCCATCTGATGTACGGGGTGAGAAAAGCAAGATATATGTCACGGCCAGCTGCGTCCCTTTTGAGGCGCCTCAGAAGTCATCTCACTTATTCAAGGTACAGGAGAAACCAGCATCATACAACCCTAGTCAGCGACTTCCTGGGTGTTCGTGCGTCCCAAGTGGTTTGCTGGGTGTACGCACATACCGATTCCGCGACAATGGACTGATTGTAGTCGCCGTTGCGACCCCAGTCGCCCACGACCAGGAACGACAGTTGCGACTGAGCGTCCGCGAGCGCGTCAGGGGGAGCGTTGGCGGAGATGAAGCGGAGGGAGGTGGCGGGGAAGAGCAGCGACAGCAGCGCGCTGATTCCGAGCCCCAGCCCGCACCCCAGCAGCAGCAGCGCCGTCGCCGCCACGTACGAGCACAGCGGCCCGCGCTGATCGGTCGGCTGCGGAAATAGAGAGAGCGCGAGGAGAATGAAGGTTAGCGGATATTTGCGTACGAATGAATGAAGAATGCGAGAAGGTTAGCAAAGATGGAAGCTCGACATTGACGTGAATACGTGCGCTGATTTACCCTTCTCAGATGCTCGACTTACCTGACCGGATCGCAGTCCTAGCGTCTCGTCTTCCCCCTCGAACTCATCTGAAACAGGATCGACCAACAAGGTGTCAGTGGCTGGATTGATGGCGAACGAAAATGGGTCACTAAGAGTCGAAGCGACGGTAGTAAGGCTGATCGCTACAGGGGTGGGAAGACTCTATCGCTAAACTGATGAGATCCCGAACCGCTTTCCGCGAAGCCCAGGAAGATGAATCTAACGGTCACGATGGTTTGCTCCTTCGCTACGATAGAGAGAGCCTTATCGTCGAGCAATGAGACCACCAACGCACTATCAGGAAGAATCTGGATTCACCAGCTTTGAGAGTAGTACCTACCGACCTACTATGAACCTAAAAGAAACCTACGTACCTCGAGTGGGTGGCATCCTGACGAGACTCATGCCGTCCGTCCAGCGCGGCAAGCCTTACAGGGCAGGCCGACACTACAACGTCGAGGCGCAACGGCTAGGCGGACTGACAATGAGCAAGTGACGATTTTCCCAAGAGACAATGGGAGGTGATCCCAAGGAAAATAAAGAAGTCAACTCGGATTCGCGAGGAGCAAGGGTTGAGTTGGGTTGGGTTGGGTTGGGTTGGGTTGGGTTGGGTTGGGAGAAGTTGGGTTCGGTAAAGCGTGGCGCGTGCCTGGAACAGGCAGAGGAATTCAATCCCAAGGAAGTGTTGCACACAGCGAAACCACTGCCAAGAAAAATTCCAACCACGACGGGGATCGAACCCGCGACCTTTGGATCCGAAGTCTAACGCGCTAATCCACTGCGCTACGCGGCTACGATATCGAGGAAATATGAAAAGATATTATAAGATATCTACAGATTTTGCTGTACTCGAGATAGCCTTTTCTTTGCATTTTCGGGACCGCATTTTCCGTCTCATGTCCCTAGGCCGCCGAAGCCATGTATCTATATAATCTTACGCTTCAGCGGGCGACGGGCATCAGTCACGTGATATTCGGCAACTTCTCAGGGACGAAGGAGCAGGAGATAGTGGTCGCGAGAGGGAAGATTCTCGAGCTGTTACGGCCAGATGCCGCGGGAAAGCTGCAGAGCCTGTACGCGGTAGAAGTCTTTGGCGAGATTCGCTCGCTCGTCCAATTCCGCCTCACTGGCTCCTCTAAGGACCTTATTGTCGTGGGATCTGATTCTGGTCGAATCGTTATTCTGGAGTACAATAGAGAGAAGAATCTCTTCGATAAAATCCACCAGGAGACGTATGGCAAGTCGGGATGTCGCCGGATCGTCCCTGGTCAATTCCTGGCCGTGGATCCGAAAGGACGAGCGGTCATGATCGCAGCCTGCGAGAAGCAGAAGTTCGTGTACGTTCTGAACCGCGACAGCTCGGCGCGCCTCACGATCTCATCCCCGTTAGAAGCGCACAAGTCGCAAACCCTAGTCTTCTCCGTCGTCGGCGTGGACTGCGGATTCGACAACCCCATTTTCGCCGCCATAGAGCTCGATTACGCCGATGCCGATCAGGACCCGTCAGGGCAAGCAGCGGCAGACGCGCAGAAGCAGCTAACTTTCTACGAGCTTGATCTGGGTCTGAACCACGTCGTGCGGAAATGGGCCGAGCCCGTCGACAACGGCGCGAATCTCCTCGTCGCGGTCCCCGGCGGCGCGGACGGGCCGTCCGGCGTGCTGGTGTGCGCGGAGAATTTCGTGATCTACAAGAACCAGGGCCACCCGGACGTGCGCGCCGTCATCCCGCGCCGCGCCGACCTGCCGGCCGAGCGCGGCGTGCTGATCGTCGCCGCCGCGACGCACAAGCAGAAGTCGATGTACTTCTTCCTGCTCCAATCCGAATACGGCGACGTGTTTCGGGTTACCCTAGAGCACGACCCTAAAGACACGGACCGCGTGACGGAGCTGAAGATTAAGTACTTCGACACGATCCCCGTGGGCGCGGGGCTGTGCGTGCTGCGCGCGGGGTTCCTGTTCGCGGCGTCGGAGTTCGGCAACCACGCGCTGTACCGGTTCCAGGGCATCGGGGACGACGAGGAGGTGGAGTCGAGCTCCGCCACGCTCATGGAGACGGATGAAGGGTTCCAGCCTGTTTTCTTCCACCCGCGCCGCCTCAAGAATCTAGTTCAGGTCAGTTGTTAAGTTGAGTCAAAAGGCAGCGCTGTACCGGTTCCAGGGCATCGGGGATGACGAGGAGGTGGAGTCGAGCTCCGCGACGCTCGTGGAGACGAACGAGGGGTTCCAGCCTGTCTTCTTTCACCCTCGCCGCCTTAAGAACCTCGTGCAGGTCAGCGCAAGTATGAGGGGCAGGGTGTGGGGAATTGGGTTGGAGGAGGAGAGTCAGAGGTGCATTGTGTATCAGGTGGGGGGATGCGGATGGTGTTCATCCCTCAGTTCGGGCCATCGGGGACGACGAGGAGGTGGAGTCGAGCTCCGCCACGCTCATGGAGACCGACGAGGGGTTTCAACCCGTCTTCTTCCACCCGCGCCGCCTCAAGAACCTGGTTCAGGTCAGTGAAGGGAAGGGGCAGTGTGTGGGATATTGGGTTGGGTTTTGAGCGGAAGGACAGAGGTGCATTGCGTTTCAGGTTGGCATGCACACGGTCTCGCCCGCATTTTCCCCCCTCCCCTTCACTCGCTTCAAAGTGACGAGGTTGAGTCGCTGATGCCTCTCCTCGACCTCAAGGTATCAAACCTATTCGACGAGGAGACTCCGCAGGTCTTCGCCCCTCACTAAGCCCCTGCATTTTCCCTCTCACCCCTCTCCAACCAATGCTCCCTCCTCCCCTCTCTCACCGCAGATCGACGAGGTGGAGTCGCTGATGCCTCTGCTCGACCTCAAGGTCTCGAACCTTTTCGACGAGGAGACACCGCAGGTCTTCGCGCTGTGCGGCCGCGGCCCGCGCTCCTCCCTGCGCATCCTGCGCCCGGGGCTGGCAGTCACGGAGATGGCGGTAACGCAGTTACCAGGCGTGCCGAGTGCGGTGTGGACGGTGCGCAAGAGCGCCCAGGACGAGTTTGACGCGTACATCGTGGTGTCATTTGTGAACGCGACCCTTGTGCTGAGTATCGGCGACACGGTTGAGGAAGTTAGCGATTCCGGTTTCCTGGACACCACGCCCTCGCTCGCCGTGTCTCTCTTGGGAGAGGACTCGCTCATGCAGGTGCGTTGGTGGGATGTTGACAGGCAGGGTGGGCTGTTGTAATGGAGGCAAGCGGGGTGGCTGAGCGGTAGGCAGGGTGGGGTTGTGTCGATGCAGGTAAGCTGATGGGGGCAGGGTGGTTTGCTGTGAGTGCCAATCGGATGCCAATCGGATGCCAATCGGATGCACCTGCGCATGTGATGGTGCATACACTCTACCCTCCTCCCCCATTTCCCGTCCCACTTACACACACAGACACAGGAAAACAGAGGTACTAGCAGAGTGTGCATTGTTTGGATTGCCAGAACATGAGATCTGCGTGCATGAGCGAAAGCTTCAACTCGACACAATCGGGGCGGACGGGCGTATCAACTAGTCGAAGGCCCCTTTTTTACCCTTGTCCCTCTCTGCTGCATGCCACGATCCCATTACACATCGCAGGTGCACCCAAGCGGCATTCGGCACATCAGGGCGGACGGGCGTATCAACGAGTGGAAGACGCCCGGCAAGAAGAGCATCGTCAAAGTCGGCTGCAACCGCTTCCAGGTCAGTCGCCTGGTTATTTCAGGTGAGCCAAAGTCGGCTGCAACCGCTTTCAGGTGAGCCAAAGTCGGCTGCAACCGCTTCCAGGTGAGCCCACCTTAGATTGAAAGCTGCATAGATTGAACCGTCTCCTGGTGATTTGCAGTGTATGTGATGTGACCGCTTGGAGGTGACAAGAGGTGTCAATTTCTGTTCATTCTCACCTTGCTCATTCCTATACTCTCCATCTTCTCACCCCACCTTCCCTAGGTGGTAATCGCCCTGTCAGGAGGCGAGTTGGTGCATTTCGAGATGGACGTGAGGGGGCAGATGGTGGAGATGGGTAAGAAGGACATGCCGGGGGACGTCGCCTGCCTTGACGTCGCCCCCATCCCCGAGGGCCGCCAGCGGGCGCGCTTCCTGGCCGTCGGATCGTACGACTCGACGGTCCGGATCCTTTCGCTGGACCCGGATGAAAACATGCAGGTGAGTAGGGGGGAGAAGAACTCTGGGTTCAGGGTTTGGGGGTTGGGAGGTTTGGCGGTTTCGGGTTCTTTCTCCCCTCTCCTTATCTCACGCTGTCCCTCCCCCCATCGCTCCCCCAGACCCATCGCCCTCCCCCCATACGCCCCCACCGGGCCCGGTACAAACAGTCCCTCCACCACTGCAATACTCTAGAATTTTCTTGTCCGTTTTTTTGTCGACTCGAAAATACGCCCCCAGTGGGCCCGGTTCAGACAGCCCCTCCTCCACCACTGCCATACTTTAAAATTCTCTTGTCCTGCTCTCCCTCCGTGCACTGCCCTCCATGCATCTCCCTCTCTCCCTTCGCCGCCCACCAGGTGCTGAGCGTACAGGCAGTGTCAGCCCCACCGGAGTCCCTTCTCTTTCTCGACGTCCCCACCGGGCCCGGCACGGACGGCCCCTCCTCCACCGCTGCCTCCTCCTCCTCCGCTGCTGCCGCCCACGTGCCGTCCAGCCTCTTCCTCAACGCCGGCCTGCAGAACGGTGTGTTGCTGCGAACAGAAGTGGATAAGAATTCCGGGCAGCTTTCCGACTCGCGCACGCGCTTCCTCGGGCTGCGCGCGCCGAAACTTTTCGGTGCCCAGCTGAGGGAGCGGCGCGCCATGCTGTGCCTCTCCAGCCGCCCCTGGCTTGGGTACTCGCTTCTGGGAAGCTTCCATTTGACGCCTCTGTCCTATGAGGCTTTAGAGTATGCTGCTCCGTTCGCTTCGGATCAGTGTCCGGAAGGTATTGTGGCAGTGGCGGGGGAAACGCTGCGGGTTTTCACGGTGGAAAGGCTTGGAGAGGTTTTTAACCAGACGGTGATTCCGCTAAGGTACACCCCGCGCAAGGCTGTGCTGCATCCGCGTTTTAAGAACATCGTGACTATAGAGAGCGACCAGGGCGCGTTCTCGGCGGAAGAGAGGGAGGAGCTAAGGAAGGAAGCAATTGAAGTGACGGGAGCTGCGGAGCGGATGGAGGAGGAGAGGCGGGAGAGGAAGGAGGCTGCGAGAGCAGCGAGAGGGGCCCGAGGGGAGGACGGGGAGGAGGGGATGGAGGAGGAGGAGGAAGAGGAGGAAGAGGAGGAGGACGAGAAAGCCAAAGACCCGCTACCGGACGAGCAATTCGGATACCCGAAAACGGTCCCATCCAAATGGGCATCGTGCATTCGGGTTATCAACCCCAAGGCAGGCGAGACGACATGCCTCATGGAGCTCACAGACAGCGAGGCAGCCTTCTCCCTCTGCACTGTGAATTTCCATGCGGATAAAACCGAGGGCGGGGCGGCAGCAGGGCAGTATCTTGTTGTCGGCACGGCAAAATCCCTGCAGTTCTGGCCGAAGCGGAACCTCTTGGGAGGGTTCCTGCATGTGTATAAGTTTAAGGGAGAGGACGGGAGGGAGTTGGAGTTGGTGCATAAGACGGCGGTGGAAGGAGGGGTGCCCACTGCCCTGTGTGCGTTCCATGGGCGGCTGTTGGTGGGCGTGGGGAATGTGCTGCGGATATATGACCTGGGGAAGAAGAAGCTGCTGAGGAAGTGCGAGAACAAGCAGTTCCCGCATGCCATCGTGAGCATCCATGCGTGCGGCGATCGCATCTACGTGGGCGACGTGCAGGAGGTGAGCTAATATGCAGGGGGGTGGGGGGGGGGGGTGAGTGGATGCAGGAGGTGAGGCGGTGCAGGAGGTGAGTGGGTGCAGGAGGTGAGGGGGGAAGGTGGTGAGTTGATGCAGAAGGTGAGTCAACGCAAGTCAGTGCGATTGTGAGCATCCACGCGTGCGGCGATCGCATCTACGTGGGCGACGTGCAGGAGGTGAGGGGGGATGCAGGGGAGGGGGGAGGTGAGGCAATGCAGGAGTTGGGCGGGTCTAAGAGGTGTGCCATTAGTACATCTGTGATGAGTGAGTGGGGGTGCCACTCCCATCCTGACCCCCTCTTTCCCCCCTCTCCTCCTCTGTGATAGTCGTTCCACTACGTGCAGCACAGCCGGCAGGAGAACCAGCTGTTCGTCTTTGCAGACGACGTGACCGCTTTACACCTCGCTGCACCCCCCTTCTCCCCAACCCCCACGTTAACCCCAACCTTCCAAACACCCTCCTGCCTTCCCTGTGATCCCCAGTCGTTCCACTATGTGCCGCACAGCCGGCAGGAGAACCAGCTGTACGTCTTTGCAGACGACGTCACCCCTTGAGGCCTCTCAACCTCCGCCTCTGCCATTCTCCCCCACACCCCTGCTTCCCCCCCCACCCCCCAGTCGTTCCACTACTTGCAGCACAGCCGGCAGGAGAACCAGCTGTACGTGTTCGCAGACGACGTCACCCCGCGCTGGCTGACGTCAGCGCTCCGCATCGACTTTGACACCATGGCGGGCGGGGACAAGTTCGGCAACGTGTGCCTCGTGCGGCTGCCGGGGGAGATCTCCGAGGAGATTGAGGAGGATCAGACTGGCGGGCGGGTGAAGTGGGACGCTGTGGGGGGAGGGCGGCTGAACGGAGCGCCGAACAAGCTTGAGCAGGTGTGTGTCAGGCGTCCTCTCGGTCGGTGCCTCCCTGCTTTGCTGCATTCCGTGATGCTCTGATGACCTGATACACTCCGTCGTGAGGTGCTGCTACTGCTACCGCTGCTGCTGCTGCTGCTGCCGCCATGCTGAGCCTTGCCTGCCTGCCGTGACGCGTCTCACCTCACCCTCCACATACACCTTCCTTCTTTCCAACCCCTGCCTGCCACTGTAATGACCGGCCATGCCCCACCAGGTGATTCAGTTCCACGTGGGGGACATCGTCACTGCCATGCAGAAGACGTCCCTCATTCCAGGTGAGGGGCACACCACACAGCCTGAGTTCGAGTAGTGCCTCACGTTCTGCTTCTCCCATGCTGCTTGGTGCTTCTCAAGTTCGTCTACTTCCCATGTGCCATCCTGCAAGTATCGTCCTTTTCTTCCCATCCTGCTTTCCCCCCGCTGTCTGCTCTATCCCACCCCCATCCCCTCTCTCCCCCCCCAGGTGGCAGTGAGTGTGTGATCTACAGCACGATGCTGGGGGGAGTGGGGGCGCTGCTGCCCTTTGTATCGCCTCAAAGGACGTCCCGTCCTGCTTTCCCCCTTCCTCCCTCTCTCCCCCCCCAGGCGGCAGCGAGTGTGTGATCTACAGCACGATGCTGGGGGGAGTGGGGGCGCTGCTGCCCTTTGTATCGCCTCAAAGGACGTCCCGTCCTGCTTTCCCCCTTCCTCCCTCTCTCCCCCCCCAGGCGGCAGCGAGTGTGTGATCTACAGCACGATGCTGGGGGGAGTGGGGGCGCTGCTGCCCTTTGTCTCGCGGGAGGACGTGGATTTCTTCTCGCACCTCGAGATGCACCTGCGCCAGGAGCACCCTCCCCTCGCCGGCCGCGAGCACGTTGCCTATCGATCCGCCTACTTCCCTGTCAAGGTCAGCCACCCCTGCTTCGCTGCTGCATTGCCAATTCGCCTTTGTTCTACATCTCCCATGTGACCTGGTCAACTGGATCTGCCCAAGTGAAAAAATGGGTGGCTCATGTTTGTCCGTTGCGCTGTTATATTTTGTGTTCTGCCTCGCTCCCAGGATGTGATCGATGGGGACTTGTGCGAGCAATTTCCGTCGCTTTCGCTGGAGCTGCAGAAGAAGATAGCGGAGGAGCTTGATCGCACGCCAGGAGAGATTCTCAAGAAGCTAGAGGACATAAGAAACAAGATTTTGTAAACTTTCTGCGTTTCTTCAGTTTGAGCCAGGTTTACCTGCCTGACCGGAAGAAAAAGCATCTTAGAAGTTTAGTAGCTAACGCAGTAATGCTAACATGTATACACTTTAGCGCTCAATAGAATTTCGCGAGGGTGCTGCCGTTCATACATGTGGCGGGGCGGCCTCTGTGTGCTCGTCATGCAGACGGTCATGCGCGTCAACGCACTGATTGGTTCTGCTTTTTCAGGTCCGCTTCCCTAGAAGTTGCACCGCAGTGATGCGGTTGGGTGCGGTAGAAAAATACCCAACTTTCGCTTCAAAGAGCTGCAGCTTTCCTGGCCTTCAGCACTGAATTCAGCAACTAACCTTGCATTAGCTTCTCACAAGCTTTCTCTCGAGTTACATCCCGTATTGACGACTTAGTTTCGGGATTAGGGATTCTTCGTGCACTTTCGATAGCCATGGATGTCGACTTGCCTCTTCCTGACGGCGCAAGTCGGAGCGAAGTGGGAATAACGATCAAGACTCTCGATAACCGGACTTACGACGTCCGCGTGGATCTCGCGGTGCGTGCTAGCGTAGGCTGATCTTCACGTTGCGTGCAACTGTAGGGCGATTGTCACGTTGCGTTCTAGTGTAGGGTGATCTATCGCTCTATCTGGGTCCGAGGAGCAGCTGATGGGTTTGTTCTCTTGACCCTCTTGACCGTCCCGTTCCGCACCCGCTGTCTGAGATCCATGCGAGTCCGACCAAGACCGTTCGTCGATCGTCGTTGAATCTGTTTCCTGTTCGAAATGAGACGAGTCTGAAATTGTTTTCGGTCAACGAGTTTTAATCTTATCAACTCCTCTCGGTCGCACCTAGTCGACTTCTGTCAGCTAGTAGCGTTATTGACATCTTTACCTTGTCTTCCCGTGTCTGCTGTTCGTGCAATCTTCCCCGCTGTATCCTCGATCAGCGCCTAAACGGCTTTTTTTTTACGCCTCCTCTCCCCTCCTCTCTCTCTCCTCGCCTCTATCCCCTCACCTCTCCCTCTTCCCCCTCGCCGCGCATCGCCTCCCACTCTCCGCTCCCCCCGCAGCTGCTCGTGAGCGCGTTGAAGGAGAAGATCTCCACGCAGGTGCAGGTTCCAGCTGGCAGTCAGCGATTGGTCTTCCGTGGGAAGGTTCTCAAGGACGATCAGACCCTCGCATCCTACGGTTCGTCATACCTCCCTTCACCCCGGATTCCCTCGTCTTACCCCTCTTCACCCTGGATTATCTCGTCTTACCCCCGTTCATCCCGAATTCCCTCGTCTTACCCCCTTTCACCTCGGATTCGTTCGTCTTACTCCCCTTCACCCCGGATTCTCTCGTCTTAGCCCTCATCACCCCGGATTCTCTCATTTTACCATCCTTCACCCCGGATTCTCTCGTCCTACCGCTTTTCACCTCGGATTCTCTCGTCTTGTAGAATATTGTTTTTAGGATCTTATTTCGTTACTTCGCTCCTGTCATGCTTGCTGCTAGCTGGAAAGGCTGTTCGCTTGTGCCTAGGCATGGCACACATCTAGATAGCCACCCTCCTCCTGCGCCTCGTTCCTCTTGTTCCGCTTGTTCCCCTTCCCCGTACTCCCCTCCTCTCCCCGTCCGCCGTTCCCCCGCTTTTCCTTCCCCAGGCATCAGCGCGGGCCAAGTGGTGCACCTGGTCTCGCGCCTCACGGGGAACTCCTCCCCAAGAGGCGCACGCGCGGAAGAAGAGGGGACTCGCGGAAGGTCACGGGTGCTGCGCGGTGGGCAGATGAGGGCCGCCGCAGGGGGGGAGAGGGGTAGCGGCGGCGGTATGGGGGGGATACGGATCGTTCCGGGGGGAGGGTTTGGGGGAGGGTTGGGGCACGTGCAGATTGGCGGCCTGCCTGCCTCTGGAACCGTTCATCTGGGCACGTTTAATCTCCCATCGGACGGCTCTCAGGGCCTTCCGGACCTAAACCAGGTATGTGCGTGAGGGTGGGCGGGTGGCTGGGTGGGAGGGTGGGTGGGTGGGTGGGTGGGAGGGTGGGTGGGCGGGTGGGTGGGAGGGTGGGTGGGTGGGTGGGTGGGAGGGTGGGTGGGAGGGTGGGTGGGCGGGTGGGTGGGCGGGTGGGTGTTTTGGGTGGGTGGGTGAGTGGGTGTGGTGGGTGGGTGGGTGGGAGGGTGGGTGTGGTGGGTGTGGTGGGTGTGGTGGGTGTGGTGGGTGTGGTGGGTGTGGTGGGTGTGGTGGGTGTGGTGGGTGTGGTGGGTGTGATGGGTGTGGTGGGTGCAACCACGTGGCACACTCCTATGGCGACTTGTTGATCATCTCTGCAATCACTCTCCCGCATCCTCCCTCCGCATCTTCCTTCCGTTCTTTCTTCCACTCCCCTTCTCGTTCCCTTCCTTCTTGTATCATCCGTTCCACTTCCCTCCTATCACGCCCCTCCCGTCGCTATTCAACCCCTCTCATTCCACTGTCTGTTCCATTTCATCTGAAATCCGGCCCCTCCCCCCTCCCTCTCTCCCCTCCCTCTCCGCCTTCCCTCTCCCCACTCCCTCTCCGCCTTCCCTCTCCCCACTCCCTCTCCGCCTTCCCTCTCCCCACTCCCTCTCCGCCTTCGCTCTCCGCCTTCCCCTTTCGCCCCTGCGCCCATCAGATCGTGTCCGGTGTGCTGTCCTCCATTGGCCTTGGAGCCTTGGGGCTGGGGGGCATGGGGGGAGGCATGGGGGGAGGCATGGGGGGAGGCATGGGGGGAGGCATGGGGGGAGGCATGGGGGGAGGCATGGGGGGAGGTATGGGAGGAGGGGGGGGAGCAGGGGGTGGGCGAGTGGTGGGGGGTGGAAGCGAGGCAGCAGGTCCCACTGCGAATGTCACGATTGACATCGCCCCCATCTCGGTACGCCATGTTTCATGTCATTTCTCCATGCCAGCACGCATTCTCCAAGTAGCATCTAAGTGAAGCCGTGTTCAACTGACAGCTGAGCTCAGCTCAAGTGTGCCTCTTTTTTGCGCTCCCCCTTCCACACCTCCCTGCGGCTCATTCACCTTGCGTTGCCTCACGTCCATCCATGTGTGTCCCCCAGATGAGAGCCGCTCAGGCTCTCAGACGCTCCTCCCCTGCTGCAGACACTCATGCTGCCCGTGACGCTCACACCACCGATGCTGCTGCTGCTGCTGCGGAAGGAGGTGCAGGCAGGGATGGGGGAGGAAGGGCGGAAGAAGAGCAAGCAGGGGAGCAGAGAGCAGGGACAGAGCGAACGGGGGGTGAAGCTGGGGAACGAAGGGAGGGAGCGGAAGGGGCAGAGGGTAGAGGGAGCGGGATGCCAGAGGTACAGATTCACATGGACACGTGGCTGCCTGTGGGTGGCTTTGACATACCCGTTGGCATGGCAGGGCCGGGCATGGGTATGGGAGGACCGGGCATGGGAGGCATCCGAACCGGCATGGGAGCAGGCATGGGAGCAGGCATGGGAGCAGGCATGGGAGCAGGCATGGGAGCAAACATGGGCATGCCATCAGTGATGGGCATGGCAGCGCCAGCCGGCATGGCTGTGCCGGTGGGCATTCCCCTGGGCGGCTTCCCCATCCCCGTGGGCGGCAGCATGGGAGTTGCTGGCCTGCCTCTCATGATGGCTCTTGGCGGCATGGGGCCAGGGGGGATGGGGGGGCTGAGGCAGCATGGGGAGGAGCAGGAGGAGCGGGGTGCACGGCAGCAGCAGCAGCAGCAGCAGCAGCAGCAGCAGCAAGGGGCGAGGCATGCAGGGCGAACAGACGCTCTTTCCACGGTGGACGAGTATATATCACGTGTGGAGGGTCAGCTGAGGCCGTCAGGTGAGAACAGCACATGGCTGGCATGGCTGTCTGCCAGGTGGGATTTGAACACTGCTCACTAGCACACTTCATGGGCGTGTGAAGTGTTTGAAGGATTCAAGCCGCTCTGTTCCGCAATAGCTGCAACCATGCGTCTTCTCCTCCCCTGCCTCATTGCTCCCAGTGGACCCAGCAGAAGCCGCAGCAGCAGCGGTAGCCAGGAGGGAGCTGCCATCGCTGCAGCGCCTGGCGGCCACCCTCAGGCGCTCCAACAGCCTCCTCACCGGCCCCCTCTCCTCCTCCCTCCTCGTCAGTTCCCGCCCTTCCCTCGCCCCGTTTTGATATCGGGATTCGTTGCTTCTGCTTTATGTGAGCATGATCGTGAGTCGTGACTTGGGTAGCAGTCCATCTAACCAGTCAGGCCTCCAATGTGTCATGCCTGCTCCATGCTCCAACCACTGTCTGCCAGAGTGCCAGCAGGCTGCCAGCGTCATTTGAGGCGCCTCAAAAACCGCTGTCTGCCAGAGTGCCAGCAGGCTGCCAGCGATGCAGTACTCGTGGCTCGTTCCCCCCATCCTCCCCCGTCCCTCCCATGCCCTGTGCTGCTTGGCCAGAACCTCGCAGATCAGCTGGAGCACTTGCCGCCTGTGGGCGCTGCTGCTGTGAGTGACTCAGGAACAGCAGGCACAGCAGCAGCAGGAGGAGCATCAGGGGCACGAGCAGGAGCAGGAGGAGAAGCAGGAGGAGAAGCAGGAGGAGAAGCAGGAGGAGAAGCAGGAGGAGAAGCAGGAGGAGAAGCAGGAGGAGAAGCAGGAGGAGAAGCAGGAGGAGAAGAAGGAGGAGAACCAGCAGCAGCAGCAGCAGCGGAGGCGGCGATGAGAGAGGCAGTGGAGGGCACGGTGCGGTGTGTGACCCTCATGGCGCCCTTGCTGCTCGAACTCTCCCACCTCTGCCGCGCGCTGCACTTGCCCGCCCCTGCTCGCCCTCCTGCCTCTGGTGTCACCGCTGCTGCTTCTGGTACTGCAGCTCGTGCCGCTGCTGCTCCTGCCGGCAGTGCTGGTGCAACTGCTGGTGCTGGTGCGAGCAGTGGGCAGCAGCACGGCCCGCGCCTGTCCCCTGTGCCACCGGTCTTCATCACTGCCCGAGGGCCCAGTGCTCTCTTCACCCATGTGCGCTCACTCGGGTCCTTGCTTCTGGGTCCTGGGTATTGGGTTCTGGGTATTGGGGTCTGGGTCCTGGGTATTGGGTTCTGGGTATTTGGGTCTGGTTCCTGGGTATTGGGTTCTGGGTTGTGGAGGGAGGTGGGGAAAATGGGGTGGAGAGGGGGGCCGAGGAGGGTCTTTGTTATCTCTTGCTGGTTGTTCGTTTGTGATATTGTTTCCATTATGTTCCGCCCCAATTCGGCACTCCTCTCAATCGCCTTTCACCTGCACTCACCTTGCTTCCTGTCTTTATCTGTCACTGCCCCCCGCTCTCTCCCCACCGTGCCTCCCTCCCCCAGCAACTGCCGTTGCTGCAGCAGATGCACTTGCGGGCACAGGCACCAAGTGTGGCTGGCATGGAGGGGGCGAGAGGTGGGGGGGCGGAGCGAGGGCGCGGAGGTGGGGGAGGTATGGGCGGGAGCATCAGATTCCCTCTGTTTGGAGGCCAGCAGCAATCTGCAGCAACAGCACGCACCGCAACAGAAGCAAGCTCAGAAGCCGCAGGAACAGCACCAGCAACGGCAGGCACAGGAGCAGCAGCAGCAGCAGCAGCAGCAGCAGCAGCGCCATCTGCTCCTGTTGCGAGTTTCTCTCTCCCAGGGGGAGTGCACGTGGGGCTGTTTGGCCTCCCTGCTTTCGCCGTGCACCACCCTCGCACCCACCCGTCTCGCCCTGCTGCCCGTGCTAGCCCTCCAGCTGACAGCGCCACCACTGCTGCCAACCGCCCTGCTGCTGGTACTGGTGCTGGTGCTGATGATGATGCTACTGCTGCCCGTGGACAGCAGCAGCAGGGGGGACAGCAGCAACTGGGCCAGGGACAGGGGCAGCAGGGGCAGCAGGAGCAGCAGGAGCAGCAGGAGCAGGGGCAGGGGCAGGGGCAGGGGCAGGGGCAGGGGCAGCAGGGGCAGCAGGAGCAGCAGGAGCAGGGGCAGGAGCAGGGGCAGGGGCAGGGGCAGGGGCAGGGGCAGGGGCAGGGGCAGGGACAGGGGCAGGGGCAGGGGGGGTCACTTGTGGAGCAGGTGAGGGCAGCAGCACGGCTGTTCCACATGCAGCAGGTTCTGGCTGAATACAACTCCCACATGCAGGGGCGCGGGCACAGGGCGCAGGGGCATGATCAGCAGCAGGTGCAGCAGGGGCAGGAGGGGCAGGAGGTGCAGCAGCGGCGGGCAAATTACGGTTCTGAGATCCAGGAGAGGCGAGAGCAGCAGGAGGGGCAGGGTGCGGGGAGGGAGGAGAGAGAGCAGCAGGAAGTGCAGGCACAGGGGAGGCAGCAACAGGAGGAGCAGCAAGCGCAATCTACACAACTGCAACACCAGCAGCAGCAGCAGGCATGGTTTGCAGGGCAGCAGCCGCTGCTACAGTTTCCTGCAAATGTGGTAATTGTGGGCGGGTCTGGCCCTTTCCCCACCATGGTCATGCGCCCCCAGCTGCTGCCAGGGGCGGGCGCAGGGGGGGAGGTGCAGGCGCAGGGGGGAAGCATAGAGAGGGGGACGGGGACACAAGCAGGGGGGGCGGGTCCACAGGCTGGGGGGGCTGGCGCACAGGCATTAGGGGCGGGGGTGCAAGCAGGGGGCCTTGAGGCGCTGCTGGGAGGGATGGGAGGCTTGAGTGGTGTGCTGTCAGGCTTAGGGAGGCTAGCAGGCGAGGGGGGCGGGGATAGGTCAGTGGATGCTGGGGACCAGAGAAGAGTGGTGGAAGGAAATGGAGAGGACAGAGAAATGCAGCAGCAGGAAGAAGAGCAGCAGCAGCAGCAGCAGCAGCCAACAAACCCTCCCTACCAGCAGGAGCAACAGCAGTCACAACAGGAGCAACAGCAGGCGCAGCAGCAGCAGCAGTTGCAGCAACAGCAGCAATCTCAGCAGCAATCGCAGCAGCAGTCACGGCAGCAGCAGCGCGTGCTAAGGAGTGTGCTGGGGCAAGGCCTTGGCGCCCTGAGGCGAGTGCTGGGAGGGGCAGGTCGAGAGGGAG
This sequence comes from Closterium sp. Naga37s-1, assembly GCA_947471745.1. Taxonomy (NCBI): domain Eukaryota; kingdom Viridiplantae; phylum Streptophyta; class Zygnematophyceae; order Desmidiales; family Closteriaceae; genus Closterium; species Closterium sp. Naga37s-1. The sequence goes on from CANJKZ010000506.1 coordinate 233,722, forward strand.
CAACGCGGGCTGTGGGAGGAGGAGGCGGGGCAGCAAGCAGGAGTACGGGTGGGGCAGAGGGGTGTGGGGCGGGTGGAGCTGTGAGGTCCAGTGGTGGGGGAGGCACGTCTGTGAAGGAGAGAGGCAAGGCTCTTTCAGCTGCTGTTGCCGCTGGAAAGCTGAGTCCGGTGAGTTGGTGCCGGAAAACTGAATGAGGTGCATAGTACAGGTGTTGAGTGGTGTTGAGAGGCGTTTAGAGGTATTCAGGTGATTTGGAGCTGGTCACGAGAGAGAGGGAGAGGTGGAGTTTAAACATTGTTGTGGTTTTTGCGGGTTTGCATGACTGCTGCTATCATGGCCGGACGTTGAGTGTGTTGATACTGCTGGCAGCAATTCCCTCCTTCCCACTTCCTTTCGTGTGGAATGGCATGGCATGGAATGGCATGCCATGGCATGGCATGGCATGGCATGGTGTTTATGTTTATCTGCTGGCAGGAGGAAGCAAAGGAGTGGGAGAGGGTGATGGAGGCCGATGACGTGGCACAGGGCCACATGGCGCCGCAAGAGGGGCTGTCGGAAGCATATCGGAGCGGGAGGTCAAGGAGGACAGGCAGAGAGGTAGGAGGGGTAGGAAGCATGATGTCAGGGGTGCGTGCATGTACGTTCTCAGTGCCCTGTCATTGTGATTCAGTGTGCTACTGGTGGCTGTGGCAGATGGTTGGTGCTGCATGGGTGGGTAGGTGTGTGGGTGAGCCTGGGTGTGGGTGTGGGTACAGGGATGGGGTTGGCTGGGGTGTGTGGAAGTGAGTGGGTGCGCGTGCGGGTGTGGTTGTGATTGATCGTGTGTGAATGGGTGGGTGTAGGTGTGTGTGTCTAAGTATCAGGGGGGTTGGGATGAGTGGGGGTGGGTGTGTGTGGGGGTGGGGGGGGGTGGGTGTGTGTGGGGGTGCATTGGTGTGAGCAGTGGTGCACTGGTCTATCATTTAGTGCTATCGCCAACATCTCATGCTATCACCTCATTCTTTCGTTTTGTGCCATTTTGACTGTGTTCATGCATGTCTGCGCTGCACGGCATCGCCTGTTTGTAGGAGCAACACCAGAAACACTTGCACTCGGCGCAGCCACACACCACAAATAAGGACGAAGCATCTGGACGGCACAGGGCTGCTGCTGCATGCCAAGAGCCTCCGGGGATGGCTGGTGCCACCTCTTCTGATGCCACTGTTGGTGCGCAGGGTCCTTCTCGCCGTCGGTTGCGGGAGGAGAATGGCACTCCGAATGAGGAAGATGGTGTCAATGGCAGCTCCAGGGGCAGCAAGCACCACAAAACTATGGGAAGCACATAATGGCGAGCATCAGTTAGGGATTGCTCCTGGGTTCCGGATTGCTTTGTCTGGGAATAGCATGCACGAGACTAAGGTTTTTTCTTTAGTGCGTTTGAATATGGTTGTCTGGCGATTAGTCCGATATGATTCAAGGCGAGCTGTGCATCATTCGTCCGTACTTTGATGCCAACTTCGAAACACCTTCAAAAGCGTACATGACTATGGATGGACAACGAATTCCACGACTGAGCCTGTGGCGACAGGCCCAGAGATTGGACTTGTCCTTTCTGCTGCAATCCCACGGGAGTTGCCTTCTGTTCACGGCCCGTTGCCCAGCACATAGCGTTCTGTGCATGGCGTGTAGCTTTTCGCCAGCTTTGTTGGCGGAGCCCTTCACGACCCAGTCATGCAGTACATTTCAAACCAAGAGGGTTCATGGCTTGAAATACCTTCACTCGTTTGGCTTCTCGAGCCCCTTGTTCAGAAAGGCCATTGCCCCTTTTTTTCCTGACTTGGGTTGCCCGCTGTGTCGTCGATTTTCCAGAGAGAACTGTGGAGCTGTAAACATTCGCACACTACCGCGCCAGCTCAGTCTGAACAGTCTGTACTGTCAATAACGCTTTGATTTGTCCCACCACTCAAACCTCGCAGCCAATTCACACACGTTGAGCAGATTCCCAGACAGCCTGGCTACCCATGGCCGGACCCGAGATGGAATGGATCACATGGAAGGTGTTGAGTGTACTGCACTTAGACGAATTACAGTTATCGCTACAGTTCGAGAACTACGGTGCATTTCACCCACGCTTTAGCTTGTATCGAATAATTCAGCATTTTCTTGCAGTAAAGAATGTTTTCCGCTACACCTATCATCAGCTACATCGCTTAGAGCAGCAGGACAAAATCCACAGAGCAGCAGGACAAACCGTCGTGTTGAACTGATGGTGGTGAGGAGTGGGGGCAGGACAAATGGAGCCAAGATTCCCCAGCAGCAGCGGCCAGGCCTTCACAGTGGTGAGTGTGTGTGTGCGTGTTGCTTTCTCTCTCCACTCACCTCACATGTGGCTGCGAGTGCTACCCGCACACCACGCTGATCTGACAAGCATTGCCTCCACCTCTAATGCCACTGGCCTATGCCTCCCATCGCCACGCCTCAGCATGGCGTGCTTCAGCCCATTCTCGCTTTCCTCGCTTCAGCAATCCGAAATTCCAGCCGTGGCGTTTATAAGAGGGCTGACAGCGCTCCGCAGCGCATACAAGTTATATTCCTCGCTCGTAACCTGGACGCGCCTCTCTCTCAGCGACCGCGCTCAACATTCTCCGTCGCGCGCAGTACACTGCCTACAGCAGGCTCACACGTTATCCTCGCCTGACTTAAAAAAATCGCGCTTTACCCGTGACTCACGGAGCCATGGCTCCTCTCGTCGACCGCACCGCAGACTCTCCTCTCTTAGAGCTGCTCCTCGGCTTGAAGAACGCGGCACCAGCTGCTACAGCCGCTACCACGGCCACGCCGACTCAGACAACGCCCCTTCTCCACCCGCTGCCGCTGCTGCGCTTTCAAGATCGCGCCAGCTCCGCCGAGAAGCCTTCCTTCGCCCCCGCCGCCCCCGCCGCCGCCGTCGCCGCCGCATCAGCGTCCTCAGGAGAGACCGAAACCGGGGCGGTATCCAACGGCGCCTTCGATGCTACCGCGCCTCGGCTGCCTGACGACCAACCGGGCGGGCTATCCCGCGCTGCGACGAGTGACGGGTCTCCACCGGCAATCGGTCCGCGAGTCGCGAAAGCTCCGCAGCGACAGTGGATGCCAATGGCGGCGCCGCTACAGCCGCCGGTCTCCGCGCGCGAAGCGAGCCAGTCGTCCCAGGCGGGATCGCCGCTGAACCAACAGCAGCAGAACGCTACCGCGGCGGTAGCAGCTGCTGCGCTGATAGCGGGCGCCGTGCTTCACGCGGCGAATGTGGCTGCAGGGAGACGCGAGAGGGCCCCGATTTCATCATCCAACGTCGCAGGTCGTGTGAACCGCGGGCAGAACGAGATCCCGAATCGCAGGTCGCCAGTTCCTGAGCCGCCGGAGGCTGGAGGTAATGCGTCCCTCCGGAAACAGCTTCTCTTGCACGCGCAGCGCGGCAATTCCTGGGAATCAATGCCTTCCGTGATTCCTGGCCCAGTCACCATTGGCGGACGTCTTTCGTCCCCTCCATCCGGCGTCGCGTCTTTGGCGCGTCTCTCCTCGTCAGCTGACGTGGCAGCAGAGAGGGGTTGCTACAGTGAATCGCTTGCCATGGGGCTTCGAGCAGCCAATGAGGTAGCCAGGATCAACATTGGTGGAGTGGGGGACATGATTGGTGGTGGTGATCTCCTGGATAGTCTTGGCTTTGAGCAGCAGGAAAGATCATCACGGAGCAAGAGATGTCCCCAATGTGGAAGAATTTTTATGTCCGGGCAGGCACTTGGCGGTCACATGCGAAAACACTGGAAGGGCCCAAAAAGGCCGGAGCATTTATCTCGGCACTCGAAAGACTCGCTTGGTGTGAGCAAGAGCACTGGTGGCCAAGAGAGCAAACACGGCCATAAGTCGCCTGCGCAGGGTCAGCTGAAACTCACCAGGCGGTACTCAGATGAATCGATGGAGTTGGAGAAGGAAGTGGGTGCCAAAGAAATAGATTTGGACCTGAGGCTGTGACACGTGATGCCAAAGATCGATAAATAGCTACACCAGCCATCAGGCTTGTACCATTAGACGAGTTGGTTCAATGCAGCTGAGAACAGAGCTCCGTCCGTGCATGTTATCATGAGTCTGCGGTTGACCTGGTGGTACCCTGCAAGAGGCCCTTGGTGAAGAAAGAGGAGTTAACCATTTGGGGAGTTGACAGGTGACATTCAATGGGCAGCACTCGGTTGGATCAACTCAGGTGGAAGGTGGATGCATGGTTAGCGTTGAATTTGGAAGTGTGATGCCCAGGGCCAGCTGGACCAGCACATTTGCTGGTCTAATCACAGCTGATTCCTGCCTTGCCAAATAAGCAAGCTATGTTGCTGCTACCTGTATTCCCGCAGCTGGTTGATAAAGCCCTGTACGCTAACATCTGCCCTGTACACTACCTGCAGTGAACTTGATTGGGAGTGACATCTATATTACAGCATCAACCACCATATGGGGGTGTTTACATCCCAGAGAAACAGATTGACGACTAGTTATTCCACACTGATGCTAATTCACTTATGAACACCTATACTACAAGGACCCTCAGTCCATATACGGTAAGCGTCCTCTTAACTAATCAGTATTCATATTTTCAGGTTTAGATCAATGTCAGCGATCACAAGAGGCCTCGCAGTCGACTCCGCTTCGTTGGCCCGCCTCTGCTTGCCATCGTGCTCAGGTGAGGCGAGATCCGACTCGTGGCTGTGGCTCCCACTGTGCGCCGGACTACTGGTCCTCGAAGGTCCCACTTCCGCAAGAAGCTGCTTCGTCTGCACTCGAATGGATCCATTCCAGTGCTTCCGCATGTGTCCTCCAAGAGCCTGACCGGTCGCAAATTTCTTCCCGCATTTCAGACACGTCTTCGTCTGCTGCTGCGCGGATCGCTTCCGCTTGTGACTCGTCTCCGCGGCGCCACTGCCCGGAAGGAACTGATCGGAATCCGAAGTGCGGTTCGTCAATCGAGGAAGTTGGACTGAACCGTCGTCCGAAGACTGAGTGAGCGTGGCTGGCGGGCTGTCGGAAGGACTCGTCGGCGCCGCGTTCAGGTCGAGGTGCTTCTCGTCGATTCCGTGGAATTCCATTTCCGGCGGTGCACTCGCCATGCGTAGCAGCAGCAAATCGGACGCGCCGCGACACAAAAGCTCCTCTTCCAAGTTTGCCAGCTCAGCTTCGTCCGAGTGTGTGACGGAAGTCGCGCCGTGGCCAGAGTCGCTGGGAAAGCTCTGCTGCGATGTGTGCGTGATGTTGGATTCTGACTGGAGATGTTCCTCCTCTTCGACCTGCCTTCTCCCGCATGCTGACGCAAATCGCTCATCTGAGTCGACAAGGCGTCTCTTTTTCGATGCAGATGCGCTTTGGAAGCTACAAGGGTACGCCTTGAGTGAAGGATCCCGTGCCGCGTGGCTCTCCTGCTGCTCGCGAAGAAAAAACTCCACGAGGTTGCTAACTCTGTTGCGATTTATAAAGTGCAGCGCCATCGTAACAAGTGTGCTCTACCGTTTCTTGCAAACCAAGCTACTACGGAAAAGGGTGGATGAGAAAAAGGGGGAAATAAGGCTGACAGATGTTGAGAATGAGCAAGCTTCACTGAAATAGACCAGTTTGGTTGAAAGGGTTGGGTTTGAGCGGCGAGAGTGAGGGGGGGGAGTGAGAGTCTCACTTGAGCCATGGGGCCGAAGATACCGTGGCGTGTGGCGGAAAGTGCCAACTTGAGCTGACGTGAGCCCAGAGGGACGAGACGAATGACCATTCTGATGCAGGTTCGGCGTACTGTTCAAATCATGCTCGTGAAGGATGTTACAGCTGCGTGACGAGGCGAGGTTCTTTCGCCTGTGGGTTCGATGCTGGACAGGTCTGCAACCGCCGACCATCGCGGCGAAAATCAACGCTTGTGCTGCCGTTGCTTTTCAGTTCCGCGAAATTTACAGATTGCTTGTGTGTGCCCGAACTGACGCGGAGTTAATGCGTGAAACGCATCCTAACCATTGATTTCCCGATTCACACCTGCCAGCGCGGATGGAGGTTCAATCTCCACGCTCCAAGAAATGCTGACGCGTGCCACGGAGCACACAGTGGTGTGCTGGCGAACATGCCGACAAACTGATTGGATTGGTTCTTCTCAGTATGATGGCAAATTTACCTGAAATTGCGGCCGTGTGGTTGGGTAGGGGGCATGTGAGGTCAACAAGATCCGCCACCACCACCCACCCGCAGCTATGCGCGAGCTGTTTGGAAACGAAATGGGATTTCTGCCCATCATCATTCGCGAATCGAGGTGACGTGGGCTTGTGGGACCACTTTCGTGAAGTTACACATCTTTCGCACGCCCTAGCTCGCTCACTATCAGTATGAACAGGCTGCATACAGATATAGTTGTAACAACAACATTCATTAAATTCATTAGGACTGTACCCGATACCCCTAATACAACGCTGTACATACATTCATTCCAGCAAAGTAGGCGAGAACCACAGATTCGTGTCCCATATAAATTAATAAGGAGAAATAAAACTGTAAAATGAATTATACATATATAACTATGGACTTTGATGGTATAATACATAAAAAAACAACTTTCACTCGTATTTGTTAAGCATCATCATGATATTAAACACGGTAATAATTATTGACAGTTCATATATGGTATCTGTTGATGTGTTGAATTAACATATGTAGGTAACGAAGTATAAATCTTAATCACGTTGTACCTTTTAAGTAACACATGTGCACCAGTGCACATGTTACGACAGTAAAGAACCTGGCTTTGTCGGGGAAAGCTTATCGCAGCTCCAAGCCATCCTGTTGCTGACGTTCCTTGGTGCGGTATTTCCTACACTGACGGGCGAAATTTCCACATTTCTCCGTCAAGATCTGCTGCCGTTCACATCACACTGCACGTCCAGCAAAAATCCGCCCACTTGCCCGCCCAGTCAGTCACTGCTGGTCATCTTTTCTGCAAGCTGACGCTTTTGTCCCATCCCAACCTCCATTGCGGTTGGCCTGCTGATCGACCACTGCATTGCGGTGACGACACTGGATCGTATCTCTCATCTCAACGCTATGATGAAAATCCTTTCGAGCGGCGTTGTTTGCTTGCTCAAATATTGAACGTTTCCCAGTTTTCGAAAAGTATAGTTGTACATGTTGAGTGGCACAGGGTCCAGGGTTTTAGTGGTTGTCATATTAAGTATTCACTGTAATATGTAGTTTGTGAGTCGTCGTGCGCGTTGGAGTTGCTAGGTGTTTGTTCGGTTTGGAGCTACAGAAACACTCCTGCGTGAATTTCTCATCGTCACAACTCGGAAAATGTTTGTTAATTTCGGACATGATGCGCCACAGTCGTGTGCCCACTGGAATCTGGTGGTGGTGTCACAGTGCTCCCGTCAGCACGCGAATCACGTTTGCTCGAAGTTACGTGCGGAATTTCTCACGTGCTCATCACCGCACCACACGGATTGCCGATCGATCACCCCCACCCACCCCACCCCCTGGAATCATGGTGGATGCGGTGATCCTCACGTGTAAATCTAGTTCTAACCGCGCCCAAAAAGAAAGCACTCTCGAAGTTCTACCACTTCCATCATTGATTTCGCACCAACCCAGTTCTGCTGTATATCGTAAACATAAGCCGAGTTACTACTATACAAGTGTCAACAAAACGAACACAACTTTTCTGGATTTACAGAAGAGTTTGACAGAATGGGTAATCTCGTACATTACCTCCAGCTTTGCCCAATGTACCTCCGCCGTACAGAACGTTGGACAACGGGAACTCCCTGTCCACCCAGACTCCTCCAGACTCTTTGCTGGACCCTGACAGCTGCATCACTGTGACTTCCCTACATCACTGACTCTACCAGTGGTGGTTGGGGGGGGGAGACGACGAGTCTAGCTAGACTAGACTACAGGCAGCTGGGCTGAGGTTTGGGTGTGACAAGTGTGGGTGTCTCTTTGGCTCGCCAAAGGCCAACGATGTAAAGTGCAGTTGAAAGGCCAAAACTGTGGGAGTGGGACTCATCACATACGTACACGGTCATCACAATCGTCAGCCATCCAATCCGCTTCTGCCCCATTCCCAGCTTCCCCAGAGCTCCGCTCCACACCACCACCCCCACTGTGACGCCGCTGTATACTGAACATGATTGTGCGCGAGGTGTGATGTGGTTGGCTGTCATATTACGCAGATCCGATCGCACACCTCACAACCGCGGGTGGATCCAGCACTTCCACCAAACCCAACGCGAGTTTCAGCGCAGTGCGCAGGAACAGCGGCAAAATCGGGGTGGGGTGGTGGGGGGATGTCTGTCGACGCGGAATGGGGAGATTTGCCAGCGCCAAACCCCAGGCAACTTAGCCGTCACCTGTGTTACGCCTGGAAAGCCGTGTGCTCCGGGAGAAAGCACTGCACTCCCTTGCTCCAACTGTGCGGCTCATCCACTAGAGGTATAAAGACTGAGGCGTGGAATCAGAAGGTCATTCCGCAACACTTTCTTCGCTCCGCAACAGTTCACTCCCTCACAAACAGCCTCCTTAGCTTCGCGCTGGCTTGGGTCACGGCAACTCTTCCGTCCTATAGTATCCTTCATTCGCCGCGCCGCTTCGCCTCCGCAATGAATTTCGCGGGCTTGTCTAGTACCACTAGTTTCAACAGGCTCGAGCAGTACGCGATTACTGAGTCTTCCGGCCGAAAGAGCCTCGCCTCGCACGCGGTCCGCCCCCGAATCGACATCGCGGCGGACGCGGCGTCGCTCGCGGCGTACCTCCCGTTGTTCCACGCCCTCTCTCGAATCAAACAGCAGCAGTCGTCCGCGATTTCCGCTATTGACTCCCCGTCACGTGATACTAACGCGTACAGCCCTCACCGCTCCTGCGTCAGCCACGGAACCAGCCCTCACAGCAAGACCATCCCGGCGAGTCGCGAAATGCTGTCTTTTACTGACGGCTCACGGAAACGTGCGAACAGCGATACGGAGGTAGCTTGTGGCGCCAACGCTCTGCTCACGCTCCGCGTCGCCGCCGCGTCGTGCGCTGCGGAAGAGAGCACCGACAACAACGCCGTTTCCGCCGACGCGCAACCCTCAAGCTTCCGCTTCCTTTCGCCCCACTCGCAAAACTACGCCGCCGCGGCGCCCGCGTCGCCCAAGCGCAATTTCGTGGATTTAGATCTTAACGCCTCCCCCGACGCGCAACACGAGGTGGAGCAAAGCGGCGGAAGCGCCACGTGTACCGCCGGATCCGCGGAGGCGGAAAAGCCGCAAAAGCGAAAGCGCGGCGGGCAACAACCGATCAAGACATGCCCGAAATGCGGGAAGCAGTTTTCCACGGGGCAGGCCCTCGGCGGACACATGCGGAAGCACTGGGACGGCCCTCTAAACGTTAAAACGAAGCAGCTATTGGCGCATACTAACGGCACGAGCGTTAGCGAGGCGTCGGAGCTAGCTATTGCGGCTCGAGTGGCGAAACAGAGGAAGATCAGCGACAGCGGCGATGTGAAAGGCGCGAAGAATGTGACGAGGGATCTTGATCTCTCGCTTAGTTTGTGACAATTAGGGCTCGAACTAGAAGCTTGCAGTTCGATTTGTTGCGTTTGTTTATAAGGACTGTCCTTCAAACTCACATGTACTTTCTCATATAAGGTATGTTATTAATATGCTTCTACTTCGTCTTCCATACCCACAGGCATAGGGTCATCTTCCCATGCTCCCAGCCAAACACGAGGAAGGTAGCGCAGGGGTTGGCTGGGTGATGCTGTCCCGAGTGCTTTTCTAGCGCACCTCAACTTGGTTGCTTGCACACAGGTGGCCAAATATTTGCACACCCCTTGCGATGTGACTTCATATGCACCCCAATACACTGTATGCACACACGGTGGCGGGATCTGAAGGGTACATGGTACCGTATATCAGGAACTAGGGCCATCCTGGCGAGTCATGAATATGGAGCTTCCCCATCCGTATGATACTCATGAATCCAAACGGCATTGGCCGGTTGTACCAGCTGTAGTAGAACGTATCCGGAACTCTCTTCGGCCCGACCTTGCTTCTCGGGCAGCTCTTGAAATTTGGGAACTTTTTGTAGATGACCGACTGCTTGGAAGTAATCCCGAAGTCGTTCCGCCAGTAGTGGGCAAATTTAGCCCTCGCAGGCCTGGAAATGTTGACTTTTAAGTAAGTGTTGAGTTTCCCGCTTTCCACTGTAGGCAGCCGTTCGCAGTATCTGAAGTCAAGGTCATGATCCGAGGTCTGCACGGTGATCAGCTGAATGGTGTTGTTTGTGGGCAGACCGCTACAGTAGCCTGTCCTTAGTCCCGACAGGGTTCCTGCCCTCCCAATGTTGCAGAGGTACCCATTAATCGCCCTTTCCTTGCACACGGTAGGGAACCATGGGTAGGCCTGTAGTGAGGGTGACATGGGGATTGGGAGATAAGGATCGGAAAGGAGGGGAGTGGTCAGAGACCAGAGGAGAGGATGGAGGAGGAATGGTAGCTGCTGGTAGGTTGGAATGAGACCGATGAAATACGGGGGATGAAGTGACAATGGGAAGGGCTCAGGAAGGTTTTCAAAGGAGGGAGTAGTGACCAAACACACCTGCAATATTGCGGGTGAATTGTAGTATTTTAGCCGCATTTGCTCCCAGTACTGTCCAGAGTGTGTGAGGCAGTTGTTGCTCGTGGGGGTGAAGCATGCGACCCAACCAGGCGTATTCTGCGTCCCCTTCATAATCACGTCTGTTATGACGTTCCTGCAATCACAATCACAGTTCCAATCAAAGAGAACATTCAAGTTGGGACTAACCATCACAGGAGGGTGCTCTAGCATCAACATAGAATGTCCGCCACTCACCATTTCCCATTGTTGACCTTCATTCCATCAAACGTGTTCACACACGCCCCTCCGCGAATCTTGATTCCCGACGAAACGTAATCCAGATAGTAACAATGGTCTCCGTTGAAAATGTAGTTGCACTCTGCAACATTCCCCGGATTGAAGTAATGTGTACAGTAATATATTCCAGCAGCGTCTTGGTCGCCCGACATATTCCGTCCAGACGCGACGATTAGATTGTTGCTGATCGTCGTCAGCATGCAATCCCCCTGGTTGTGCACGTCAGCCCCGCACCGAATCCCCGCGAATAAGAAGTCGTGAATGTAGTTTCTTCTGACCAGCACCCCAACTGCACCGTTTAGAAGTGTGATTGGTTGATCCACACCTGGGGGAAGTAGCAGCGAAGGGGGAGAAGGGGACGTGTGATGTGAGGAAAGAATGGAACGGGAGAGAAATCTAAGTAACTGATGTCAGAAGCTGGACATAACCCATCAGTAAGATAAGATAGGCCACTCAGCGAGTGGTATCTAACCACTTACCGTACACTTCGTTGTTTGTAATGGCGACCCACGACCTGAGGAGAGCAGGCCCATACCCCGAAAAGGACACTCGGATAACGCCGGGGGACTTGACGAACAGTGGTAACCCGGTACCCTTCATGCTGTCTACACGCGACGACATGGCTCGGATAACATCGATTCGCCCGTAGAAAGAGCCCTTGGCGACCTGCGTGTTGTGCACGCGCCACAGCATTATTGTAGGGCACGTGTTGCCCGACCCAAGATCCGTGTACAGGAAATCAGTACACTCCGGGGACCGCATTGTTACACCCATCCAGAAATTAATGCGCAGGATGATCACGTTGCTGGTGTTCGCTATAAGCAGCAGTGGCTCCGTGTCCCCCATATAAGCAATCTTGTAGTTTGCTTTAGCTGCGCTCGACCGGAAGATGGTGCACCGATATGCAGCGCCGAAAACAAGTCCCTTGGAAAGCGTGATGTCATTGGCCAATTCCAAGATAACGGTTTGATTGTTGGGGTACTGTGTCCGCTTAGCAATATCGTCTTCGGTTGTGACTGTAATGAGTATGGCGTCAGCGAGCGGAGTGCACGGGCCCACCGCATCCCCTGCCGCCACTGCAGTGAGGGAAGAGGTGAGCGAGGAGAAGGGTGAGGAAGGGAGGGGAGGGGAGGGAAGCAGGGAGAAAGGGAAGGAAGGAATGGGAGGGGAGAATTCGGTATCCGAACGGAACGAGGAGGAGGTAGGGTGCGGAAACAGGGAAGTGAAACGGAGAGAGAAAGGAAAGGGGAGGGAAGGAAACGGGAAGAGAAAGGAGCGACAGGGAAGGGGGAAGGGGAAGGAATGAGCGGGGGAGCAACGAAGGAGAGAATGAAAGTAGGCAGAGTGGCACTCACGCTTTCTCCGTCTCCGCGAAACGATGCCTTCTGCCACGTCATCAGTCACCTCCTGTATCGCCTCGTCTCCAGAAGTTGAAACGTACGCCTGGCCGTCCGCGTCGTGCCACCACCCGCCACGTCGGCGCAGCACGCGCGCCACGTCAGCAGCCCCCGCAGGATCGGCGCTGAGGTAGCGCCGGTGCTGCAGCAGTGTTGACGTGGACGAGCGGGAAGCTACCGCGCCGTGCCATTGACGCCATGCGGACACGAAGCGCATTAGAAAGTTGGGTTGCTGGAGATTGCCTGCGGAAAGGGGGCGAAGGAAAAGCGGGAGAGGGGGATAGGAGAGGGGGGGAGAGGGGGAAAGAGGGAGATGGGGATAGGGGAGGGGTGGGAAGAGGGGCAAAAAAGGAGAGGGGGAGTGGAGAGAGGAGAGTGGGTGGAAGTGAGACGGGGAGAGGGTAAAAGGGGGAGAAGGAGCCACAGGGGGAGGGGGACAGGGGAGGAGGGGGGAACAAGTAGTGGGTGAATGTAGCGGAAACGCGGATGGGACGACGCTGGGCAGGTTGCGGAGGGTAGGGAAACGGTGACGGAGCGAGGGGGTTCAAAAAGTGAGGGGCGGAAAGTCACACCAACACCGCACCAGCACCACACCAGCACCGCACCAGCACCACGACAGCACCTGAAGCTGAATCTGGGAGCGTGGCGAGGATAAGAACGAGCGCTGCGACAAGGAGGCAGTGCGGCCGGCCCATGGTGTCACCCTCGCGTTGCTTTCGATCCTCACTGCCGGAAATGATGATTCAGCTGCTCCTTGTAACACTTCTCCTGGAATGGTGATTCAGCTGCTCCTTGAATGGTGTAACACTTCTCCTGGAATGGTGATTCAGCTGCTCCTAATGGCGGCGTAAGATGCTACGAAACTACAGCGCCAGCGACGAGCGTGAAGGGGCCACTTGCGCAGCCGCGCTCCGCGAGGTGCCTATGATTTCGGCCGTTTTTGCCGGTGTTGCGCGTCGGTTTCGTATGTGAAGTTGAATCGCTGGGGAAAGCGGGTAGTATCTTCCCTCACTGCAAGTGCGCGCGCTGCTGTGCTTTGGGTCGTTATGATAAAACGAGTTTTGTAAAATCTACTGTGTACCATGCAGCTCTGTCCTCCTGATATGGTGAGAATATTTGTTGGTCGTGTCTAGGCGGCGCGTCCAGCTCAATTAATCCGCTTTGACGCTATGATATGCAGGCGTGCTGCTCTCTCATGTGATTCTCGCAACTGCCGGTCATGCATATATTGGAAGTTACATGCGCATGCATGTGTGCAAGTGCTGCTAGTGATTCTGAAAAGTTGGGGCAGATTTGGTGGACGAGGGTCAACAACATCTTCCGCTTGTGCCGCAACCAGGAGAGGAGGCGAATTTGAAAGGTTGAGTGAGCAAAGAAAGGTGGAGAGAGGCGCGCGACAAATGCGATCAGCTGGGGAAACTACAGGTGGATGGGTGGCGTTGCAATTGCGACAGAACAGGCGAGAAGTCGATGGTCTGATGTTGCCTTGCCACCGATCCAACAAAAAGTTGACTGCGCTGACAGGCGCAGCGCAGGTGGTTCTGGAACTTCGCTTCCGCCGCGCGGAAATTCCGCTCAGGTGGGCGAGAGGCTGGTTCTCAGCTTGAATTGCAGAACCTAACTGGGCTTCAACCTGATAAACCTGTGGTGGAGAAATCGAGCTCGACACAAGCACTTCATAGCACGTGTTCGTGAAAACGGCAAGTATTGTAAGCGATGGTTTTACAACAATGCTATATTCAACAAAGCACTTGTTTATAATACACTCCACAGAGCATACAAAGGATGACAACAAAATCAAGGCCAACCAGGAAGGTCATGGATGTGCAGCTTCCCCATTCTAATAACCGCCATGAAGCCCCATGGCATGGGCCGATTGTATGAGTTGTAGTAGAACGAGTCAGGGACACGTTTCGGCCCCACTTCAGACCATGGGCAGCTCTTGAACTTTGGGTATTTCTTGTACCGTGATCTCCCGCCTAGAAGACCCGGGGGTCTTATCCTAAATGTGCTCGAACTGGGTTGTGGGGTCTTATGTAACGACATGAAGTGCATAAGACCCCTGGACATCTATTAATTACTGAAAAATGGATTTTGTAGTGCAGTGTTGAAGAAATTCGAAATTTCTGTACTGAATTTCGGATTCCTTCACAGCGCGGAAATTCATTCTCAGATTCTCGCACTCGAGTCTCCCAGATTCCTTTCCGCACGTTCAGAAATGCCTAATAATGACAGGCACGCCAGCATTTGTTGCCTGAAGGGCGGCAAAAACGCGTGATTGATGTAGCATCTTGACTCCCTTGACCACAAATTCGCCTGACAAAGTGAATTTGGTGGTTTTTTGTGTGACTCGCTAACCAGCTCATGAACTAACACCACTCATTATAGCCTAAGGGGGGGTCTTATAATGATTTGGGTCAAAAGACGGGTCCTCTCCAGGACTGACTTAATAAAAGACCCCTGGTCCGGATAGAAGACCCACGGGGCTTTTATGCGGGGGGGTCTTGTAACCGGGAGATCACGGTATATGACCGAGTCCTTCGATGCAACGCCCAAATCATTCTTTCGGTAGTCGATGAAGGCTGCTCGCCTTGGCCGTTGGATCCTCACTATGCTATGGTCGTTGAACTTACCCTCGAGAACTGTAGGGAGCTTCTCGCAGTATCTATAGCCCATTTCATAGTCGGTGGTGTTAACAGCAACTAGATTGACAGTGTTGTGGGTAGGAAGGCCGCTGCAATGCCCAGTTTGAGCGCCGGTCAGTGTGCCCCTTGCATCGGTGTTGCACTTCTTTCCATTCACAGTCCTCGCCTCACAGATTGATTTGAACCACGGCCACTTCTGCTTGTCCATGAGATTGAATTGGATGGCAAGAAGTAGAGGAGGGGTGGAAAAGAAGAGGGGAAAGAGGGTAAATGGGAGTATAAAAAAGTTACGGCTGAAAAGCCTGTTGGTCTACAGGATGAACAGGGCAAGAAACACTGACCTACAGTGACTATACAGCAACATATGGCAGAAAACGTGGATCAACAGTGCGCAAACGATTATGTAAGCATGAACAATGCAACAAATCGAGGCATATCAGAGCACGGCTGTGAACACACCTGGTTGATGACCGGCGAGTTGTAGTACTTAATGCGCATCTCCTCCCAGTAGGTCCCCGGCTTCTTGGCGCAGTTGTTGATGGTGGGCGTGAAGCACTGGCACCACCCCGGAATGCCTATCGTGCCCTTCAAAATCACATCCTCGATCACATTCCTGGGATGGGATAGCACACACAGCCGGGAAACGTCACGAGCCCTGAGAGCAGTGGCACGACAAGAAGAAACATTATTCAAGGAATAAGGCATTACCGGGGTAGTTAAACGGCCGCTTACCAGTGGCCGTTGTTGACTTTCAAGCCGTCGTACGTGTTGATGCACGCGCCGCCGCGGATAATAACCCCCGAAGTGGCGTAGTCCAGATAGTAGCAGTGGTCGCCATTGAAGATGTAGTTGCACTCCGCGATGTTCCCTGTGACGAGAAGCCAGGAACGAGAGTAGCGAGAGATGAGACCGCTGAGGAGCAAGAGAAGATGTAATTGGTCGAACTCAGATCAACCATGGCTGGGCACAGAAGCCACTGGCAGCGGTGCAAATGCCGTGCTGCACACGACAGCTATTGTGAGCCAGCCCAAACCACATCCAGCCCACACGTAGGCCTTTCAATCTCACCTGGGTTGAAAAAGTGAGTGCAGTAGTAAATCCCAGCCGCGTCGTGATCGCCCGACATGTTCCGCCCCGACGCGACGATCAGATTGTTGCTGAGCGTCGTCAGCATGCAATCCCCTTGGTTGTACACGTCAGCTCCGCACCGAATCCCCGCGAATAGAAAGTCGTGGATGTAGTTGTTCCTCGCTGTAACCCCCACCGCGCCGTTTTGAAGCACAATCGGCTGGTCTACACCGTACACCTCGTTATTTGTCAGCGACACCCAGGCTTTCAGCAGCGCAGGGCCGTAACCTGAAAACGCTACGCGAATAACTCCTGGCGACTTGGCGAAAAGCGTTAACCCTGTACCCTTCATACTGTCTATTCGTGTAGCCATGGCACGAAACACGTCGATCCGACCCCAGAAGCTTCCCTTTGCGACCTGAATGTTATGGGACCGCCAGATATGGATCGTAGGACACGTGTTATCTCTGCCTATATCGGTGTCTAGTAGCAACTCGCATTCACCCGACCGCGCCGTCACGCCCAGCCAAAAATCCAGCTTTAAGATAACCACGTTACTGGTGTTCCACACTCGAATCACCGGCTCCTTGTCTCCCATTAGAGACACCTTGAAGTTTCGCTTCCCCTGGGCTGACCGGAAAATTGTGCAGCGGTAGGCACCGGAGAAAACGAGGCCCTTGGGAAGGACGAGGTCGCGGGTGACCTCGAGAATGACGGTGACGGAATTGGGGTACTGTAGGCGCTTCTCGATGTCGGACGGGCTTGAAACGGGGATGATCTTGGCTTCCGAGAGGGGGGTGCAAGGTCCCTTCTGCTTCTTCGTTTCTGTCATCATGACAGAGTGAGTAAAACGGAAGGGGGCCGAGACGTGTGGGAAGAGTTAGAGGAGAGGAGGTACGGAAGACGTATCGACCGGGGAATGGGCAAGGGAAAGACAACAAACACGCAAGAATAAGGCGGGAACGGAAGAGAAAGCTAGTGGATGCGGGAGGGTCTCCATGCCACGTACGCAGTCGACGACGCCGTCCGAGAGGCGTTGCCACGTCATCAAGCGAGTGGTCGGTGGGATCGATCCCAGGAGTCAGCGAGTACGGCCCGCCGTCCCCGTGATATTTTGTAAACGATGCCAGATCAACGTTCGCGTCAGCAGGATTCCCACTCAGGTGGCGTCGGTACTGAAGCCATAGCGACGGCCGCTTCGCCGCGCCACCCGCCGACCGCGGCGGATGATGCGCTGCTTGCCAGCTTCGCAGGAAGCGCCAGAAGAAATTCGTCCGGGCCGTATCAAGCGGAGGTGATTCTTGACTCAGAGACGACGCTGGTGATACCGACGACGCGGCGTGGATGTGGAGGAGGATGACAAGCGTAAGAATGCTCATCCTAGTGGTAGCAGCAATGGCTGAGCTGGCACGGCCTAGCAGTCGAGCCATCATCCGGATTCACGTGGTCTCCTCTTGACGGTTAGAGTTAGTCTGCGATGAGCGCGGGTCGCTGCAGTCGATTGGACGATCCAGCGCGGGTCGCTGCAGTCGATTGGACGATCCAGCGCGGGTCGCTGCAGTCGATTGGACGATCCAGCGCGGGTCGCTGCACTCAGTTGAACTACCGATTGTTCGTCGAGCAGGTACCTGAGGTCGATGAGGACCCTTATGGTTGATCCCTTGAGGTGGGGAGGGGCACAACCGACAACAATCGTCGATTGCTGATAGTAGATGTGTAATGTCGCTTAATCGGTCAAATATGGCGAATAGCGGCTGTCGAACCGTATTGAACTGCCTTGCTGGGAGACGGCAGAATGGTTACATACTCTCGTGAATCTTCACTACCGTTTCGAGACGCCTATTGCACGACAGGACTAATACAGCTGAATGTAAATGTGGCTGCCAAGCAGACGTGCACAAGTGTCGGAAGAACACACCTCGGACTCACACGGGCGTGGTGACTTGGGTAAATCAAGCTTGGAGAAATTGGAAGTGGCCCCTGCACGGCGCCCCACCCCACATTACGAGTCGCGAGGGGTCGTTTCCCCCTCAGTTCCTCCTGGGGGAGGTGTCTCGGTTGGCTGGGTGGGTGAGATGTGGTTGGCGAAAAACTCCTCACGGTCCCTTGGCGAGACGAGGCGAGGCGACGTATCGGAATGAATGCGAACCAGGGAAGGCGAGCCCCGCACAGTACAGGACTGATGGCAGACGGCCGACCTATGCACCCGGTACATGTATGCTGGTGCATCCATTGTCCCCAACGTTGTGGCCTTTCTTCCAAGATGACAGCCGAACTGGCAGCCAGCTTCGGCTCTGCTCCACACCTTTTGGCCACAAGTTTTGACAAGATTCATGGAGAGTACATACACTTACATCTCTGTCTGTGGTCGACACCTGATATACACGACGCCGAGACCTGCGGAGTGTGCTGGAAAAATAGCTGCGCCTTGGGATGGGATGTAGGCAACTAACACCCTCTTTTTGGTTTAGGTCATCACGCTTTACAACTCTGAGAGAATGCATGATCAAACATATAATGGAATAAAGTATGAAAAAAAATGAATTATATTTCAAATTTTAAAGATTGTGACAAGACTTGTAAAGGAGCATGCAGTAAGGAGTCAAGTGCTCCTTATCTTGTGGCAGGTCCACGGACCTGCCACCTAGTCCATTTCATTCGTAGACCTGCTACCTATGACGACTGCTCTGCAGACTCCTTGAAGAGTCTTGTCTTAATCTGGAAAATGTAAAGAGTGAGGTGCCGCTGAAGCTGAGGCTAGGGATTCTGGAATCAAGCTAGGCGTGGGGCTGAGCTTTACGAAGCAAATAGCCAACCATGCCAGCTTTTCTGCTAGTCTACTCTGTAATGGGTGCAACATTCCTGGAACACCCTACCCTGTTTCTGGAGAAAGGGGAGGGAGGGAGAGGGGCGTGTGAGAGGGAGAGGGAGGGGAAGTTGGGGGAAAGATGGGCTTTCAGGGAAGGAAGAAGGGTACAGTATTGCACAAGTCCTAAACTACCGTACCGGTACTAACCCTACTGTTTGTTCCTCTCTACTAAATAAATCCAAATTGGACATGCTCTTGTAGAGGTAGCTAGCTGGTTGCATTGCATTGCATGCATAATGCCTAGCTTAGTCACAAGTGCCTGAAGTACCCTAAGCACACCACCATTCACAGCCTCCCCACACCCACGGTCATCGAACTTAAATCGCTGCGTAGTAGAATCAGGGGAACTAGACGTAGAGGGCAACATGCATATATCCGACTTCTAAACCCCAGGATTCGATGATGAATGCCTAACGGTACATTCTCACAGCGCGTCACAAAAGCCTCGCATCTCTCAAACGACAAGATACAGTGCGGTGGGAATGCTCGATTCTCAGCTGTAATGAGGCGCAGAACAGTTCATAGGTTTTGTGACGGGATTGAGACACAAATGTCCATATGAGAATGTACCCTAACTTACAAGTTCCAAATGCTCGATGCAGAGTAACAAGACAGCAACAATGCTTTCCCTAGGATAACAATACGAAGATAACTCGTGTTGACTTCACGAAGATCGTAGCATCCACACGAACCTACTCTTGGACTCCGACAGCCGGCTAGTAGCCCTGGCCGATGAGGTAATCGCCCAGGTTCTCAACAACAATATTGCAGTCAGCTGCCGTCACAGGCTCTTCGAAAATGCCGAAGACTAACGCACTGCCAGTCTTCTTGATGCAGCAACCACGGGCCTTCCGGCCCTGCAAGCATACCGACCAGGTAAAGGCCTCCGATTCAGGAAAACATTTAACAACGAAAGCTGCGACGGTGATAGGGACGCGAAAGAACGAGATAATACCTTTTCCGGGTTTTCTTTCTGTCTGCCACGAACGACAGCGCCAGGGTCACCCGCCACCATCATGAACTTCTCTTCACCCAGAAACAGCCCATTTGACGCCAGCTTCGTCTGTGGATTGTCGAACGCGTCAATAATGCCGTCGAGCTGCGTTTTAGTGACCTGATAATCAGGGTGGGGGGGAGGGGGGGGGGAGGAGGAGTAAGTCAGTTCACGCGTCAGCAGAGATAAAAACCATAACCATACGAGGTTCTTATCTTACCACTGGCATTTCAGCGCTCTGCGCCCAACAGGCACCATCCTCCTGACAATAAAGTGCAGCCGCCTTCAACTGCCCTCCGTGAGGAAGGGCACACATCAGGTGATCATCCACGTAGGATTGCCAAGACATGGTTGGATGAGGATAGAGAGTAGGGGTGGTGTGGTTGTTCGCAGGAATGCAAGATGCAGGAATCCGCTGGAGAAATTTTGATGCTAGAATGTGGGGTTTGAGAATGCTGTGTGATGATGGAAGACCTTTTCCCCCCCTCCCCACGCTCGATAAATCCCACGCAGCCCCACCCGCCCCGTGCTGGTGCTTTGCGGAGCCATCCCCGCAAACCCAACCCGCGAGCGGAAGGCTTCGCCTGAGGGGCGGGGAGCTTCACCCGAAAAGCCTAGTTCATTCCAGAAGCGGCGAAAATCGGAGGTCCCGTTGATGCGGGCACCCAGAGTCAGCAGCACGGGGCTGGCCATGGAACGGTAATTTGGGCAAAATTGCCACGCGGCAAGCAGTGAATGGTCGTGTCCACGCCAGCTTCCAAGATTTTGCTGACCACACCACCAATGACTTGAGCTTCCAGATGGCACCCTCCTCCAGAAATCTGAACATGTCCAACCACCATTCATGACATATAAAATTTTGCAACATGAATCTAGAAGTCTACTATCCGGAACAATTCTTTGAGAAAGTAAGAGCTGGCTCTCCATGTTTTAAAAACAAAGTCAACATCCTGTTTCTACTTGAACCCTGTGAGTTAAACTTAAAATAAAAAATCATGTGAACATAGTATATTTGCACCATGTCTTATCCTTACGTACAATGCTTTTGCCACATTTTCATCATAGTTGCTCGAAATCTTAAAATAGGCTAGGAGACAAGTGTCGAGAGTGATAGATTGAGTAAGGAGAGACAAGGAGATACAAATGTCGACCTAAAGTGTTGTACCCTTTAGAGGGCAACTCACTGTAGCCTATCTAACAATACATAGAATATATAAACATTTGACACACCCCCATAGGCTAAATGAGGGGCATCAAAACAACCAACGGAAACAAAGGGTCACAAGACCGGTCAAGAACAAGCATAAAAAACAAAGCTCAGGGTGGCGCTCAGAGTCACTACACACTCCGAGCACAAGCAAGTGGCCACAAGGCCAGTTCAAGAGTTTACTAGTATATATAGAAGCACAACAAGTAGAGCAAACAGCAAGTCTACAGCAACCGAGGGCCTACCTCAACAAGCCCCAACTGCACACAGAACCTGTGGTGGTCACCAGGCGCCAAGGCCTTGGTGAAGACGTCGGCAGTGTTGGCCTGTGAGGCCACAAAGTCCAAGCGTGCCTGGCCGCGTCGCTGCAACTCTCGCAGGAGGAAGTACCTCACGTCAATATGCTTCACTCTGCTCTCCAGTCGAGGCTCTCGACACAGGAGGATCATGGCCTTGTTGTCAGCGTACAAGGTCGGTGCAGAGCGAGGCCGCTCACCAAGGTCGGCGAGCAAGAAGGTCAACCAGCGAAGCTCCTGTGCCGCCATGGCACCAGCGTAGATCTCTGCCTCTGCACTGGAAGTAGCCACAGACGACGACCGTGTAGACCTCCACGACACAGCACCAGCTCCCAGACTGAAGCAGTAACCCTGAGTCGAACGCTGAGTCTCCACGTCGTCAGCGTAGGAAGAGTCGCAGTGACCAGTCAACGCCACTGGCTGAGTCCCTCCAAGCACAAGCCCCATGCCTGATGTAGTCGCCAGGTACTTCGCCACCCTCACAGCAGCTGTCCAGTGGACAGGGCGGTGTCTCCCAGTCGCAACAAAGCGAGAAAGGATGCTGAGTGGAAAGGCGAGGTCCGGTCGAGTACAAGTCATCAGGTACATGAGGCAGCCCACCAGCTCTGCGTAGGGTCCACTGGACTCAAAGGGCTCGTCAGGAAAGGGGCCCGTGAGTCTGTGGTCAACAGCAAGAGGAGTGGGCTGTGTGGTGGAGAACTGGAAGTCGAACCGTCGAAGGACCTGCTGCACCATGTGTGACTGCGTCAGTGTGATGGTGCGAGCGGCTCTGTCCCGGGTGATCTGCAGGCCAAGGTAGCGCTGCAGCTCACCCAGGTCAGTGCACTTGTGTCTCTTCTGCAGTTCGGACTTCACCTGAGCCAGGGCTGCCCTGTCTGCTGTAGCAAACACCAAGTCGTCGACGTAGACAAGGATAAAGAAAGGAGTAGAACCCGCTCGAACAAACAGCGACGGGTCAGCGGAGGACGGGCTGAACCCAAGGTCACGAAGCGTGGAGCGAAGCGTGTCGTGCCACTCACGGGGCGACTGGTGGAGACCGTAGACTGGTCGCCTCAGGCTCCACTGGGTCCCAGGTGGGAAGGTGTCAGTGAAGCCAGGAGGACGGCGCAGCCAGATCTCCTCGTGCAGTCGGCCCTGGAGGAACGCAGTGGAGAAGTCGAGGGAGTGCAGCTCGTAGTCACGCTGCGCTGCTATGTGGAGTAACACCCGAAGAGTAGTCATCTTCGGGGTCGGGGCGAAGGTCTGGAAGAAGTCAACTCCCTCACGCTGACTGAAGCCCCTAGCCACGTAGCGCGCCTTGAACACCGGCGGTGCTCCAGGCGGCCGCTTCACCTTGAAGAGCCACATGCCATCGACTACGTTCGCCCTGGGAGGGGGAACTGCGTCGACGTAGGTGCCTGTGGATCTCCAAGACGCCAACTCTGAGTCCATAGCCGCTTTCCACTGAGAGGCCCACGCCCCTGACACTGCCTCGCGGTAAGTGCGAGGAGTCGGTATGTCAAGGGCGTCGGGGTCTCCCTCAGGGGAGAGCAGCATGGCACACACAGAGGGAGAAGCGGCTGCCCAGTACTCCAGCTCAGACTCTCTGTCCTCTAGGACGTCACAGCCAAGGGCAAACCCACCCCCGACGGACAGAGGACGGTAGGGAGGAGCTGGCACCACACGGGTGGCGTAGTCAAGGCGGCTGGCGGCAGCAAACTCAGCGACAGCGGCAGTAAGAGCCGAGGCAGACGACGGAGGGAAACGAGAGTCGGTGATAAGAGTGGCGAGGACACGTGCGGCAACAGGACGAACAACGCGGTAGTAGTCAGAGATAGGAGTGGGGAGGGCTGGTAGGGAGGACGGAGGAGGAGACGGGAGAACGGACACAGGAGAAGGAGAACGACGACAAGACGAACAAAGGAGGGCAGTGTGGAGGTCAGTAACAGGGGACGAGTGACGAGCACGCGGAGGACAACGAGTGATCAGGTCGCGACGGACAGAGGGAGGAGGAGAAGACCAGACCGCCGGACGGTCGTCAGGAGGAGGCAACGGAGGAACAAACACAGGAGGAGACTGGGAGCGGACAGGAGGAGAGGAGGAAAGGCCAAGGGCCCGCAGGCCACTCACAGGTGGGAACAACCGCCGCTCCAGAGGAAGCTGCGGTGGCGGCTGCGGCCGCTGCTGCTGCGGCTGCGGCTGCTGCTGCTGCGGCTGCGGCGGCGGTTGCGGCTGCTGCTGGTGCTGCTGCTGCTGCTGCTGCCGCTGCTGCTCCAGAAGGTCCAGCACTCGCAGCTCCTGCCGCTCCCTCTCCAACCGCTCCTGCTCCTCACGCTCACGCCGACGGGCAGCCTGGAGACGCGTGTCGTGGCGGTGGGGAGGCGGAGTGAACTCCGCAGAACCAGGGTCTCCAGCGTCAGTCCCCTCAGACTCAGCACCCCCAGAACCAGCACCGCCAGTGCCAGGACCTCCAACTCCAGCACCCCCAGAACTAGCACCGCCAGTGCCGGCACCCCCAACTCCAGCACCCCCAGAACCAGCACCTCCAGTGCCGGCACCTCCTGCTCTAGCACCCCCAGAGCTAGCGCCACCAGCGCCAGCACCTCCAGCTCCAGCACCCCCAGAGCTAGCGTCACCTGCGCCAGCACCTCCAGCTCCAGTACCCCGCGACCGAGCACCCCCAGACCGAGCACCGCCAGCGGCTGCACCTCCAGCTCCAACACCAACCGAGTCCACAGTAACCTGTCGCGGAAGTGCCGAAGGCTGCTGAGGGGACTGTGAGGAGGACTGCGGGGAGGGAGACGCTACCTGACGCACGACCGAGGGTAGAGGGGTAGCGTGGGACACACCAGCGGGGCAGGACCAGGGGGGGGCGGGGGTACCGGAGGAGCGGGAGCAGGAGGAGGAGAGGGTGCGAGGAAGAGAGGGGGAGGGGGTACCGGGAGACCTCGACAGGGGTACCGGGTGTAGTAGGACACGGACTCGTCAAACCGGACGTCACGGGAGTCTAGGAACTGGTGGAGGGGAGGGTGGTAAAAGGACCAGTCAGCAGAGTCCACTGGGAAACCAAGGAAGACACAGGGGACGGCGCGTGCCGAGAGCTTGTCCGCGGAGGTGTCGCGAACAAGTGCAAGGCAGCCCCAGACTCGAAAGGCCGACCCAACACCAGGGGATCCAGTCCAAAGACTGGTCGGTGAAGCCTCGGGCCGCGAGACACGCGGCTGGAGGTTCAGCTGGTGTGCGGCGTAGCGAACCGCGTGGGGCCACAGAAAATGGGGCGCACGGGCACGAATCATGGACGTGCGGGCGATGTCCATGACCAAGCCTATGCGGCGCTCAGCAACCCCATTCTGCTGTGGGGACTCTGGCAACGTCCAGGACTGGGTGATGCCCTGTTCGCCGCAGAATCCGCCGAGAATGCCGGAGCGAAACTCGCCCCCACGGTCGGAGTGAAGACAACTGACTCGACGACCACGAGTGCCCTCAGTGGCTAGAAGCCACCTGATCAGCGTAGCAGTCACCTCGGACTTCTTCGCAAGAGGGAACACTGTGGTGTACCTGGAGAAGTCGTCGACGACCACCAGAAAGTAACGCTCCCTCCCAGACCCCTGCGTCGGGGCAGGGCCCCAGACGTCCAAGTGGAGAGTCTCGAAGGGAGCGGTGGCCGGACGAAGGGAGGAGGAGTGGGGAGTGGCGCGTAAGCGACCGGCGACGCACGGAGAGCAAGGAGGGGCAAGCGAGAGAGGGAGCGACGGGAAGGTGCGTGGGAGACCTGTGACTAGTCCCTGACTGAGCATGCCACGAAGGCGAGGGATCGACGGGTGGCCAAGACGGTGGTGCCACAGGACGGTGCGGTGGGCGAGAGAGCGACAGGAGCAAGACGCAGCGACTGGAATGGACACAGCGACCGGACTGGACACGACTACCTGGCTAGACACAGCAACTGGACTGGGGACCTGGGCCGGAGGGGACGCAACAACCTGAGGGGAGGACGCGACCGGGGAGCGCTCGGTGTGGAGAACGTAGAGACCGGAGCGGGGCTCCCTGGTGAACGTGGCCAGAACAGCACCTGTGGTAGCGTCAGTACAGACTGCATTCCGACCCCCCCCCACAAAGGTAACGGTGATCCCCCTGTCCTGGAGGTATCCAACACCCACCAAGTTCCGAGTGAACGAGGGGATGTGGAGGCCGCGCAAGACACCAGAGGGGACCACAGGGCACGGGAGGGTGGTGGAGCTGCGCGCAACGGCTGGTCCTGAAGAAGGATCAGCCAAAGCTACCGGAACCGGAGCAAGAAGTGGTGTGAGGGTCGTGTGGTCGCGGAAGAAACATTGCGACGCGCCAGAGTCCAGCGTGAACGACAGAGACGCCTCAGCCGGAGGCGTGTCAGGTCCGGAGGCTACACAAGCACCTAGAGCAGAAACACAAGCACCTAGACTAGAGAGGCACAGGTCTACACTAACAGGAGGCAAGCATCCTAGACTAGGAACACGCGAGCACACAAATCCATCAGCACTATAGTCAACATCAGCATACAAAGCATACTGACGAGCATCGTCCATAGACAGTTCAAATACAGGAATCTTACGGGCAAGCAGGCGAGCCCAGCGCGGGGTGGCCGCCTCAGGACCCCAGCGTGCACGGTAGAGGTCGTCGAG
The DNA here is from genome assembly GCA_947471745.1 of Closterium sp. Naga37s-1. NCBI lineage: Eukaryota > Viridiplantae > Streptophyta > Zygnematophyceae > Desmidiales > Closteriaceae > Closterium > Closterium sp. Naga37s-1. The sequence goes on from CANJKZ010000506.1 coordinate 259,730, forward strand.
GCGGCGGAAGCACCGCGCTGCAGAGTGGTCGTCGCGGCCGCAGACACAGGGACTGCCAGGTCCGGTGACGCACCAGTGGTCGCAGGGGCCGGTGTCGCGCCACGGGGGGCGAGGGGCCCAGCTGGTAGTGCTGCTGCTGCGGCCAGTGCTCCCGGGTCCTCCAGGTCCCCACTGTGGCGGAGGGCCCCAGTGCTGCTGCGGACCCCACTGCAGTGGGGGTCCCCACGTCTGAAACTGCTGTGGTGCCTGCCACTGCTGCTGTCCCTGGTGCAGCTGCTGTCTCTGCTGTGGCTGCTGCTGCTGTGGCTGCTGCTGCTGGGGCCCCGCACCACCGCTGGTCGAACCTCCTCCAGCAGGTGGGTCAGCACCTCCTCCAGAGCTCCCTCCGCCTGGGGCACCACCGCCACCACTGCCGCCCCTAGGGCCGCCTCCACCACCGCCACCTCCTCCACCGCCGCCACCCCCCTTCCCCCCTTTCTTGCCCCCCTTGCCCCGTTTCTGCCTGTCAGCGGCAGAAACAGCTGCAGTGTCCTCAGAAACCGACACAGCAGGAGAGGCACGTGTAGCAGTGAAGGTAGGAAGCTGGGGGACAGCACACCCCTCAAACAAACGAGGGGCAACTGCGTCAGTGGCTGAGGCAACAGAGAGGAGGTTACTCTCGATCTTCCCGAGAGTGGTCTCGAGAAGATCAATCGTAAGCTCACTGGGGTGATGCTGGAGAAGTGCGTCACGGGCAGTGGAGAGGCGGTCAGGGAGACGAGTGACTACCCAGTGGACTGTGAGCCAAATAGGAGGAGGAGCAACAAGAAGCTGAGCCTCGGTGCAAGCTGCTCGGTAGCTAGCGACAAGGGAGCGCAAGTGTGTGGCTAGGTCAGAGACAGTCGCAAAAGAGCCGAGGTCGGGAAACACGAACGGCATGAGGATGCGGCTGAGGGAGGCAGAGGAAGGGGTGGAATAACGTGCAGAAATAGCATCATACACCTCCTTCGCAGTCTCTACCAGGTCGAAGTGAGCGGCCTCAGTCGGTGGAAGGAGCTCGGTCAGCGCGAGTGCAGCCGCAGCGTCACGGGAGTCCCAAACGTCCCGCGCCAAGACGAGACGAGCGTAGTCCGCCTGTGCCTCCGGAGTCGGGGGGGGCACGGCAGGGAGGGGCTCGGGACGCGGTGGTGCCTGGAGGGCGCCGGACGCGTGGGCGTACAGGGTGGCGCCGTCCTGGCGCTGACTGGTGAGATAGCGCTGAGTCTGGCGGAGCGAGGTGCCGAACTCTATCGGGCGCCCCTCTGCATCGAAACGAAGGCGGCGGGAGGAGTCCATATTGGACGCTAGGCTAGGAACAGCTGGAGCACGGAGCAAACGGAGCTAGGAGCGAGGAGCGCCAGGTGGGACTAGGCGAGGTACTGCTGGAGCACGGAGGAAAACTGAGCTAGGAACGCCAGTCTAGTAACGATCGGAGCTGGAAGTTAGCTGAGCTAGGAGCACACGGCTGGAGGAGGCAGGGTTGACGAGCCGATCGAGGAGCCAGAGAGTCGTTCGAGGGGCTAGCGGAGCGAGGAGAGACCTAGCTAACAACGAACGTCAGGACTAGCCTAAACAGCTAAGCGGAGCGGCCTCCAGCCGCGACGGTGCGAAACACTGTGAGTAAGAGTGACGCGAGTGTCGAACCAACGGAGGTCGGGTGGTCCTGGGTGGTGTGCGCGCGTGATAAGGGGATGTGAGCGGTTGGAAGGGGCTCTGAGCGGTTGGAAGGGGCTGTGAGCGGTTGGAAGGGGCTGTGAGCGGTTGGAACGGGCTGTGAGCGGTTGGAAGGGGCTGTGAGCGGTTGGAAGGGGCTGTGAGCGGTTGAAAGGGGCTGTGGGCGGGTGGGAGGGGCTAGCTGGCGCCAGCTGCTGGCGGCTAGGTTCCGGTGGCTAGCTGCTGCTGGCGGCTAGCTTCTGCCTAGCCGTGCTGCTGCTGCTGCAGGAGCACGCGCTGCTGCCTAGCCGTGCTGCTGCTGCAATGCACACGCTGCTGCCTAGCCGTGCTGCTGCTGCAATGCACGCGCTGCTGCCTAGCCGTGCTGCTGCTGCAATGCACGCGCTGCTGCCTAGCCGTGCTGCTGCAGCAATGCACGCGCTGCTGCTGCAATGCGCGTGCTGCAGTGGCGTGCGCGGCTGCCGCTGGCTAACGCGTGCGCTGCTGCGGGCTAAGAACGACTACGCGGACGCGCGGGGGGGGGGGGGGGAGAGTCCCTTCTGGAGCGCGACGAAACGAGGGGCCAGCGGGGCCCTTTAAACGCGACGAAAAACGAGGCCCGCGGGGGCCCTTAAACGCGACGAAAACGAGGCCCGCGGGGGCCCTTAAACGCGACGAAAACGAGGCCCGCGGGGGCCGTCCTACCCGCGACGAAACGGGGCCTAAGGGACGGGCGCCTCGGGACCGGCTAAGGGAGGGAGCGGAAGCGTGGGAGGGAGTAAAAACCTACTCTAATACCATCTTAAAATAGGCTAGGAGACAAGTGTCGAGAGTGATAGATTGAGTAAGGAGAGACAAGGAGATACAAATGTCGACCTAAAGTGTTGTACCCTTTAGAGGGCAACTCACTGTAGCCTATCTAACAATACATAGAATATATAAACATTTGACACGAAATTGTGTTTGTGGGTTCGAGTTTGCTGATCCTTCTGACTCCCATCGTACCCGCTGCTGCAAGCATGAGTACGTTCCTTTACGAGTTCATGACGCGGTTAAGTTCGTGGTGTCCATAACCATTAATGGGTTGGAAGTGCTTTGACTACAGATGACTCGTTTTACAAGGAAGAAACTGGTGAGGTGGTTCAAAGACCGAGAGAAAGGGAAGCGCACGCACTTGAGGTAAGAGTTGTTGACCTACATCTCAGCACGCGCAGCAACATGGGTAGATTGGTTGCAGTGTGGGTTTTGCTGCCAAGGAAAAAGAAAAGCGGAAAGCGACGGATTACAAAACCCTCTTGGAGAAACGCAGGAGAGGGCAGTTCACTTTCCTCAATGCAGAACCCTCGGGTTGATTGTGAGGGAGCTTCGAGGGGTGGCTTAAGCAATAGGGCGACGTACACCTCCACGTAGGGATGCGACAAAGGGGCAGGGAGGGGTACTTGCTCAAATAACAGGACTGTTATTGGGGTGGCTTTGCAGGAAGCCCAGGTTTCTATAATCACTGTATGTGCGAGCGTCTGTCGCTGCTGTCCACTAAGAGGCCTAGTGCCCCAAAGCTACCTAAATGTTGGTGTGAGGGGTTGGGAAGTCATTATCATATAGGTCACTCTCAGGGACTAGCAACATGGCATAGACATAAGTAGCAGCTAAACGCAAGGAAAGCCATCGCGTAATATATGTCCTTTAGGAGGTCACTCTCAAGGGCAGGAGCATCCCCGATGGACGGAGGACGGGAAGGAGGAGAGACCAACTGAATGGTCTCGTCAAAGTGGGTGGAGGCACAGTCAGCAATAGCACCGACAAATGGAACCGGATATGAGGGAGGAAATAACATGGGTGGTCTTAGGGCGAGCGACCAAAAGAGAATCAGATAACAGAGGAGAGGAGACAGCAAACAAAGACACAGGAGGCGACAGTAGAATAGATGATTGAGGAGCACGAGAAACGCGGGAACGGAAGAGCCTATGGTGGACAATAGGAATAGGAGAGACGGGGGGAGCATGAGAGGGATGGCGGACACAGTGATGGGAGGGATGAGCGGACAGAAGAGCAGACATCGTGGAAGAAGACGAGCCGAAGTCTAGACCTAGGGAGGAAACGTGGGGCCATAGAATGAGAGAGACGGTGGGGGAGGAGCAGGTGGTATGTCAGTCGAGCTAGAAGATAGATCGAGAAGGCGAATTGCAAAGACAGGTGGCGGTGGCAACGGAGGCTGCTGTTGCTGCGGCAACGGAAGTGGCTACTGCGGTGCCGGACGTCCAACGCACCCCAAGTATCAGTACCACAAGTGGCAACACACCTAAAACCAACACTCCTAATGTCAACAACCTCATAACCAGCACCCCAAGAGCCGGCACCCACAGCGTCAGCACCGAAAGAACCAACATGCTTAGCGGCAGCAACCCCATAGTCCATAATTATCGGCTCCGGTGGCTACGGCGAATGCGAAGATGACACCAGAAATAGAGGCAATAACATCAGACATATGTGCACCCCCCAACGTACTAGCACCTCCACCTCTACCACAACCATTACTACCCCTATGTCATCCCCGCCTACGGAGGGGGCGGAGACGGCAGTGACGTGCATTGTGACTATAGGCTCAATAGCAGCAACAGAGGCAGTTGGGGTAAGGAACTGAGGCAGAGCGTACCTCTCAAAGGTGGGGGTGGACGACAGCACCAGTGGTGGAAGCGATGGTGCGAAGGCGACGAGTTTCAAAGATATCGATAGTCAGGTGCATGTGATGCATAGCGAGGAGGGTGACGCGGACGGGCGGGAGGCGGGCCGATAGAAAGTGCAGTGTGGCATATGTGGGGGGAGTGAGGGGGGGTCGGCAAGGTCGTCACAGGTGGGTAAATAGTTCAGCAAAGTAAAGAAAGCAAGGAGATCAAGGGAGAAAAATGGCAGAAGGAGGTACCCCAAAAGAGTCGAAGAGGGGGTGGATTATCGAACAACCATATCATCAAGACCTGGTGAAAGTCTGCCCGCTCTACTAGCTGAGAAGCGATTGAACGCAAGGCACATAGCAGCGTTACGCAACTCCCATATCGAGTATGCAAGCGGGGCCATGCAGTAAGCCTCCTACTCGTCCAACATGGACTCAGTAGTAAGAGAAGCAGAACGCTGACGGCCAAGTAGTTCACCCGACACGTAACCGTACAGGGAGACGTCGTCCTGGCGCTGGCTCCGCATGTGGAACTTGATGCCGAGCAGCCATGCGTCAAAGTCGAGCCGACCTCTCCCATGGCCGCATGACGAAATCAGACGCCAAGGTAGAAGTGAGGAGGGGTACGGGGAGAGGGGTAGAAGGGGAGTGTCGAGAGTAATTTGTGTACCCCCTATGATGTGACTTACTAAAGCCTAATCAAACTTATCTAACATAAATTGACAAGGAGCATAGCTGCAGATGATGAGGGGGACAACCATAGGCGGAGGGGAAGGGGCCGTCGCTAGAGGTGGGTAGCTAGAGGGAGTCCGATAAAGGATGGGCTGGTATAGGGGGCCATGAGGGCACGAGGGGCAGCTAGGGAGGTTGGAGGGGCGGGAGCGAGGGACCCTGTCATACTCCTATACGTCATGTCTCTGTTGACTACAGTCTACATTACCAGGGGCAACAGTCCCTACCTTTCACAGCAAAAGGGGGAAGAGGGGGTTAGGGGTTGGGGGGGGCCGGGGGAGGGGGGGGGGGGGGGGGGAGGGGAAGGGGGGCGGATGGCATGGGGGAGAGAGGGTAAATGGGAGGAGGGCGTCCGTGGATCAAGGTACACCTACCGTGTGTATCGTGAGAGACAAGAGTGCCTGTTTACATACTACCGGTACTATGTTTTAGTTTTGGAGTTGGATAGCAGGCTAATTAACACATCTTGAAGACTGAAACAATGTATGATACCCTCCTATCGTAGCTCTCAATGAATTACAAAGAGATCAATAGTGTTTTTTTCCAAGAATTTCTGAGATGCTGAGATACAGGAACTCGGCAACACAACCATCTCATCTCACTAGATACATCAGAAGTACGGTATTTATAGGTTTCCACTAGCAGCACCCAGCATGAACATACTCGTTTGATTAAAAACCCGACTCGTTGATTTGTTGAGCTACTTCAGCAAGAAGCATATTCACGTCACCACCAAGGACAGGCTCCTCGAAGGTGGCAATCAGAATATTATTAGCGGACGTTTTATGGATGCAGCAACCACCAACTTTCCGGTTCTGCAGGAATAGCAACGACGTCAGTGTGTCTAAAAAAAATTATGAAATATTTAGAACTGATGCAAGAACCGGTTAAGGGACGGTCATTCAAGTTGGTTGTACCCACCTCGTCTTGCTTGTTTCTTCCACGAATGATAACGCCAGGAACACCTTGAATGACCATGAACTTTTCGTTACCCAGGCATAACCCATTCGCCGTAAGCACATTCACGTCGTTAAACCCCGCCACAATTGCTCTAATCTGATCCTCTGTAGCCTGAAAGTTCCGGGAAAAGGAGCCATAACCGCATAGCAATGTGAAACAAAACTCACATCATCTACTGTTGGGAGAAGGCATGTGACACATTATCCATCTCACCTCTGGGAAGTTATCGCTTCGACCCCGAAGTGAGCCATTCGGACCATAAGCTGCCGATTTAATAACATATCGTTTGTCATTCCTATCGGACTCGTCTGACATTCTCAACCCAATCTTCAATTGGAGCACTTGGTTGAAGTAATTCTCGGGCAGCTCCATGTCCCCCATGGAGGCTGCGGCTGGAACCTGATTGGGCTGGCACGTTGAGAAAGGACTCGCAGCCAGCTGCGGCTACTACAAACTAAAACTGGTAGCACTTCTGATATTGAACCGCAGCAAATGCTCTAGTCTCACTTGGAACAAACTGAGGGATTATGTTTCAAAGCATCCTTTCTTTTCCTTTCACACACCCAGCCCACTTTACTCCCCTCCCCCCCTCCCCCCGCCACCCCCGGACGATCCCCCCTAGATGCAGGATCGCGGACCGCGCGTGGAACATTATCGTGGACAAGTGATGACATCAGTAGTGTTCGATCAAGCGCGACTGTAACCACATTTGGGATCTCGCCAGCTGTTATGGTACCACATTGTCACCGTTTGCGATTTTCCGTCGTGTAACAGAATGGTCGACCAATTTTATCGCCAACGGGATGGTCACAACAAAGCTGGACGTCGGCGGCACGAGGGAAATGCTGGAGCAACTGGAATCGAGTGCCGGTACCCAATCGGAAACGGATGCGACGCTACTGGCCCGTTTTTTTATTGGGAAGGGAATTGGTCAACTACGTGGGGGGGCGGAAGGGTTCACAAGAGGTGCGCACGCGCCATGCTCATTTGAGGGGCGGAGAGGAGGAATTCATTGGGAAAGTCAAGAAGCCACTGTGGGATGGGGGGCGCGGCTTGCATATGCGGGCGAAAATGTCAAGAAGGAGCAGCACTACTGGTCCGTAAGCGGGCGACGTTTCCACGTGGTAGAGATTGAATGGTTATGTCCACGCCAGCTTTCAAGATCATCTTGAACAAACACTGATGGTGTGACATAACAAATGACATATAAAAAAATAGCATGTTATTGTAAAATTCCTGCATTCTGGAATGTTAGCTGGTTGTACCTAAACCTAAGTATAGAAACTGTGGTCAATGGTATAACCCAAACCTGGATCATCGCCCGTAGTCAATGGTCGCTCCATCTGAGCTGGAATCATCGCCTGAGTCACTAGTGCTTCCATCCCCAGTAGAGTCGCCTCCACTGGAATCACCCCCATCATCACCTCCCCCACTCTCATCTGCACCACCAGTATCCCCACCAGAACTGCCATCTCCGCTACTGTCCTCCTCGCTACCATCTCCCTCTGTGTCTCTGCACTTCCCCCACTGACACTTGCGCGAAAAGCACGCCTTGACAGGCCTGGCAGTCATGTTAGCCGTGAACAGTTGACAGCTGAGTCCCGAGAAGGTGTACATGAGGCAGGAGGAATCCTTGATACAAGAACCCTCGCACTTCTCCACATTCCCCGTGAAGAAGAGGTTCCCGTCCATCACCATCAGCTGCTGCCCCTTGTGTTTCTCACATATCATCTTCGGCACAGGAGTGGCAGGAGGCGAGCTGGCAGGATCGCTCCCACTCGTGTCTGCTGGCGGGGATGGCTTGTCCTTCTTCCCCGTGCTTGGCTTGGTGGGAGAAGAGGGAGGAGAAGGTTTTGCATCCGAGCCTGATTTGTCCGAGCCTGATTTGTCCGAGCCTGAATCAGCCTTGGCCGAATCCGAGTTCTTATCCTTGGTGGGCTTTGGGCTGCTAGTTGGGCTGCTAGACGGCTTCGGCGCTTTGCCAGCCTTGGAGCCATCCGAGTCCGAGCCTTTGGGCGCCTTCGCTGAGCTCGGCGCGCTTCCTCCCGAAGAAGACGCAGGCGGATTCGTTGACTTGGCGGGATTCGATGACCCTTTTCCTTCAAGGTCAGTGCCGACCTCCTGGCTGTGTTTCGTCGTCTTGCCCTTCTTGTGCGGGCGCGCGGGAGCTGCAGCGGGAGGTGCGGATCCTCCACGCGAGTTGGACTTGCCCGACGTTGCCTTCCCTTTGCCCCCTCCGGACTTTGCGCCAGTTGAAGCGGAGCCAGCTGGTGCGGCAGCGGCAGTGCGTCTCTTCTTCTTCCCCTTTCCAGACTTGGCGCGCCCGCGCGAGTTACCCGACGCTGGCGAAGTCGTCACGGCCTTTTTCGCTACTGGCGCGTTCGCCGTCTTTGCCCCAGATTTCTTCACAGGGGTTTGCTTCGTGCCCTTTCGAACCCACTTATGTCCACCCTTCTTCCTCTCACCAGAAGACCCCGTTGTGCCATCGCGAGGCCACTTGTGCCCACCCTTCTTCCTCTCGCCAGCAGATCCCGTTTTGCCGGATGAAACAGCCGCCTTCTTTCCTTTCTTCCCCGCCTTTTTCTTTCCGCTCTGCAGCGAACTGTTCGTCTCACTTGCTTTCACCGCACCCCCCCCTTTCCCCTTTTTCCCCCGCTTCCCCCGCTTCCCCTGTTTCCCCCGCTTCCCCTTTCCAGAAGCGGACGTCGAGAGGGCTGTTCCGGCTCCTGCTGACGTGGCGCCCTCTGACGCCGATTTTCCTGACTGCTGCAGTTTCTTGCCACTGCCCTTCTTGTCGGAGGCTGGCGCGGAGCTTCCGCGGGCGGGGGAGCTTGCGCGGGCGGAGGACTTCGTGGGGGCCGGGGTGGACTTGAGGAGGCGGTAGGGGAAGGAGAGCGCAGGCGACGTTGGGAATAAATCCTCTATGAGCGATAGAGGCGACGATTGCTGCATCCATGCGTCCTGGTCGCCTGCGGAAATGCGACGCAGTGGAGAGGATGCGGAAGGTTAGGGTCAACGCGAGGAGCCGAAGCGCGAAAAAGAAGATTTGCTACACGGGTCACAGCAATGGTTTACAGCACCGTACGGGAAACGGAACACAGTAGCCTTTAGAGTTGTCGAAGTTGTACACATAGGAGAGCTTACCGTCCCCGATAGCCAGTGGTTCACGCGAAGAATCCTCATCAGGCTTCACCGCTGGTGCCGCGAGAAGGATCAGCAGCGACACGCATGCGATCAGCGCAACCGGGCCAAACCGGCCCATCCTGACGCTTGTGGTTCACGTGGTGTCTCAGGAAGAGATCTTAAGAGGCGAGAACGATATCCAGCTAAAGGGCGGCGAACTTGGCTCGAACCCCGAAGTTATGAAACACTGGTCAGACGCGTCATAGAGAAGGCAGGTAGTTGAATGCAGGGCGAAGCGCTACTGGGCTGAATGTGGCCTCGAGTTTGGGTATGCTATGAGGCGACGGCATATAAAGTGGTTTGCAAAGCTCGAAGGAGCTGGTTTGGAGTGAGAAGTGAACGTTGGAAGCTTGAGCTTTGAATTTGCAACCGCAGTCGACTCATCATGTCGGTGAAATTCGCCCCCGAAATCCGAGTCGCGATGCTGTTTTTTTGGATTTCGCGACATTTCCACAAATTTCGCACATTTGTGATGTCATGCCGACGAGGAAAGGGGACGTGCGCACGAAAACATGCCCATGACAGTCGTTCGTTCAGATCCGGCAGGGTAGGTTGGCGATTTCGCATTTCAATCTACAGTACATTGTCCTGCTCTGAAGTCCGATTCTATGACATGCTTCACCCCAATAACTACTTAAAGCCAGAATCTCATGTACGGATTGGACGTGCAACTGCAAAGCACTTAGGAGAAAAGTGGGTTCTTTGGCGAGTCTCCATTTGACAAAACTTTGGCCCCAGAATTGTAAACCAATCATACCGTACAAGCCCCTTTTTCATCGACTACCCACCGTTATGTTTAGTAACTAGAAGGTCCATTCCTCTTAGAGACTAGTATTACAACAATGAGTAGAGAAATCAGTACCCTTTACCCAGCCCTTCTACAAGTGGTCACTTGTCATCGTCAGCAACTGAGGAAATCCAAGTGGAACAGGGACGTTGTAGAATCCCAAGTATGCCCGGGCTGGCCGAGACTTCAACCCAAGCGAGTCCAACTTGCAGTTCATGAACCGGGGCCATTGCTTGAATATAGGAGACGTCGGCTTCACCTCCAGGCTTCCAGTCGTGTAATTCACAAACTGCAGACCCGGAACATTGGCAGAAGTGTACCGGATACTCGAGAACTTGTTAACCGTTGGCACCGAGGGGGTCTTTTCGCAGCCTTGGAAGCTCAGCGGGAATTTGCTGCCGTCCAGCAGGGCGAGATCGAGGATGTTACTGGTCGGGAGGCCGCTGCACTTGCCGGTTTGCTTTGCATTGAGTGACCCGGCTGTGGGGACGTTGCAGGGCACCGTGCCGATGCTTGTGGACTTGCAGATGTTGCTCAAATAGGGCCAGCGCTGACAGGGAGGTTCAGACGCGGTGGCGGAGGGAATGGTGCACAGGAGACAAGGGAAGCAGTAAGTGAGATAATGGTGGGGACAAAAAGTGAGAAGAGAGGACTCGGGTTATGTTTGCAAGGGTTCGAGTGGCTTTGCACAGAAGAGGAGAAACATATGCATGGATTCCGTTGACTACCAGAATATACACTTGAGCACACTGTAAAAGCACCTTGTTAATGGCAGGCGAGTTGTAGTACTTGACCCGCTTGCTCTCCCACAGCTTGCCCGTGGCCGTGTTGCAATTGATGCTCGTCACTGTGGGACACGTTGCTGACCCCGGAACAGCAGTGTAGTCCTTCACCCACACGTACTGTATACGGTTCCTGTATTGTTAATAACATCGTTCACAATAAATGGAAAAGGAAATACAAAGGGAATCAGCGTGGGGGAGACAATGAGAAAGTCTGCCCAGTTATCGTTTCAATGCAACCCTTCCCACAGGTGAAGCAGCAACGGCTTGAACAGCAGAAGCAGACGTACTCTTTGCCGTTCTCAATGTTGACGCCGTTGAAAGCACCCATGCACGCGCCGCCCAAGACGACAACACCCGTGGTGTCGGCTTCAAGGTTGAAGCAGCTGTTGCCGCCCAGCATGTAGTTGCACGACGCCGCATTGCCTGATTGGGTGAGCAAGTTCGGTGGGGGGAGCAAGTGTGGGGAGCAAGGGCTGAGGTGAGCATGCGGAGTATTCAGAAAACCACAGGGATGGGAACGAGACGGGTATATAGGGCCCGCAGAGATGAAGCGCGTACCGGGGCTGATCCAGTGCGTGGTGAAGCGGATGTTGGCGATGTCGGTTTTGGCGGTGATGGTTACGTTGGGGAAGGGAAGCAGGGAAGCAGCACACCAGTGGACTACCAGTGGGGCATACAGGGGGAGGGGAAGCAGCACACGGGTACCAGGACCCACGCGAGCAGAACGTACCAGGGCTGATCCAGTGCGTGGTGAAGCGGATGTTGGCAATGTCGGTCTTGGCGGTGATGGTGACGTTGGGGAAGAACCAGTTGCGCCCGATGAACGTCATCATGCAGCTCCCCGCGTTGTTCACGTGCGTCCCGCACAGCACGCCGTTACCAGAGAATTGGTGCAGAAAGTTGTTCACGATCTGCAGAGCGGTGGCGAGGGGTTGAGGCGATTGGCGAGGAGTGGGACGGCGTGGAAATGGTGAGGCTCCAATGAAGGACCCATCCATTGGGGCACGAAGGTGGGGTGAAAGGGTGGATGAGGGAGGGGGACGACAGTTGAGCAAGGCGCGGTAACCAGGAGTGAGAGGGAGAAACAAACACTTGATATTCCAGTGACTGTATTCAAGTGCAAGGTTTTGACCGCTAGCCGTCAGACGTTACCTGCACGCCGACGGCGCCGTTGATCAAGTAGACGGGCGTGTTGACGACTGCGGCAGACACGCGGGGATTGGGAAAACGGGGTATTGTGCGAGAAGGGCGGGAAAAGGGCAGTGGAAGGGAGGGGGGGAAGGGAGGGGGAGAGGAGAGCAAGATTAGGAGGGAGAACGGCCGTGGGCGTATCGAGCTGCCACACGCGGTACATAACTAGTGACAGGGCGAGGAACGAGAAATGAGAGATGGGGAGGTATTTGGAAAGGAGGGACAGGGCCTAGGCGAGTGACAGGGTCCGTGGCAGGCGACTCACGGTAAATGTCGTTATTCGAAAGCACGATGCCCGATTTGATCGCTCGGGTGCCGAGCCCGCTGAAGGCGACGCGGACTGCCCCGGGGCTCTTGGCGAATGGGAAGTCGCCCGTGATCGCCATGCCGTCGACGAGCGAATCCATCGTGCGATACAGGTCCATTCGTCCCCACAGGTAACCCTGTGCGATTTGAATGCCGAACGATTTGTACACGTGAATTGTGGGGCAAACCACCCCGGATCCGAGCTCTGGTAGCCCCTTGCAAGCAGGGGAAGTTGGAAGAACGCCCATCCAGAAGTTGATTCCCCATACGATCACGTTGAAAGTCTCGACGATTCGGAGGATCGGCTGATCGGCTCCAGCTAACGAGATCGTACGGTTCCCCGTGACGTCCGCTTGCAGGATCGTGCACGAGTAGTAGGGGCCGAAAGCGAGGCCTTTCTTTAGCATTATGTCCGCTTTCAGCGTCATCAGGACCGTCGTCTTTCGCGAATACTTGAGGCGCTTCACGAAGTCGGCCTCGGTGGTAACCAAGATTCGCGGACTCGCGGGGGTAACCGGGGAGCACACGCCCTTTCGCTGCGCCAGTGAGTATCTCGTCCCCCCCACCGCTCCCGCGGCTGTCCCACCGCTAGCAGCAGCGGCAGAAGCAACACCTGCCCCGCTAGCCCCAAGCCACCCGTCATTTCCGGATGACGTGGCCGCCGCCTCTGCCACGTCAGCTTCCCCCTCCGAGGGGTCTGTGGGAATGAGCGGTTTCCGATCCCCCAGCATCCAGGGAAGGGTGTACTCGCTAGCAGGCATCCAATGAGGACGTGACACGCCGCCACCGCTCAGAAGCCTGCGGCGAGCGCTCTCTTGGCGGCGCAGGAAGGGGAGATTTTGCCAGTCGGGCGGCGGCACGGGGAAAGGATCGGCGGTGAAGGTCCGCGGAGACCAGGTATCCTTCCGCGCGGCATCGGCGCACGGCAAGAGGAGGAGCGCCACTGCGGCCGCCAGCAGGACCGCGCCGCTTGCGAGTCGCCGGGAGAACCCGGCCTGTTCTCGCGGAGAAACCATTTTCAGCTACGGTGACGGGACGACTGCTAACAAGCTGCTTATAACTTCGCCTCAATTACTCTATAGCGGAAGCGCGACAAGAAACGCAGATGTGCGGTGAGTTGACTTGCGACCTAGCGAACTATCTAAAGCTGTTGTCTATCTTCGGGAAAAAGACACGTCCGACTTCACATTTAGGATGGTCTGGACAAACAGCTGTGTGCATTTCGGAAAAGAGCAACCGCCAAAAGGCAGGAGGGACATTGCATCAGCGAGAGGAACCGTTCCCCACTCCCCCCCTCCCCTACCCCTCCTGCAACCACCACGTCTCGCTGGTTCGGAAAGAGTGGTGGTGGGTCCAAGCGAAAGCGCCGCTCTGCTTGTGCTGTAACTCCGCCTCTTCTGCACGAAAAGCTGCACTTGCCTTGGATTTGCTGGCTGCGCTGCGTTGACCTGCTCGTAGGCTCGGTTCGACCGACACCGTGGCAGGTTGGCTTTGAGCACCTGACACCAAACCTAGGAGTGCGCTTTGTTGGGCGTTACCGCGTTTGCTATTGGTGCGAGGCTCATCATTCTGGTTCTGTGAGAGTCTGGTTTGCTGGCCCAGCCCAACCATCACAAGCGTTAGCGGTGCGGCTTTCTTCCTTACCTTCTCACGACAACAAAACATGATTGGCCGGAAGTGGGGCTCAGCGAAGCGCGCCCTACCCAGATAGTCGGTTGTGCGGTGCTTCGGAAGGAACCCCGAAGGGCCACGTTTTGGTTGTGGGTGTGATGGCTGGACTCTGTATTGGCTGCCCGATTTTGTGATCTGATATAATAGACGTCAGATCCGTTTACATGTCTCACCTCGACGACTCAGATTTGGCGTTTCTGCCCGCAAGCGGCACACAAACCACAGGTCAACTTCCACCGAAATATTCCGAATCTGGAAACATGCTTACTAAATCATATGAGGCGCTTACACATACTTTGGCCCGTTTTCACTTTGTGATAAAGTAGCTCCTAACGGGTATGGGGACGCAACCACAACTGCAAATGTGCGCCCTCGCAGAACCAGATTTCAATCAGGGATAATCTATCGCTGGTTCGTTGCGTATACGCCGACTTTGTAACGAGGACAATGGCCACAATGCGCGCCGTGTTTCCCGCCACGATGGAAATTCAAGCATTCAATCAAAGTACGAAATCTCCCACAGGAATTTGCCGCGCATTGTCTGCGTTCTCGAGGGAAATATCACTCCGCAGATGGCGGAACAGATCGGCGCGCAGTGCAGACCTTCTCGGCGGAAGTAGCTTCACATGCAGTCGACGTAAACGAAACATTCTCGCAAATGGCGGAATTTCCGAATGGGGAGAATCTCCCGCCGCGTCTTTAGCAGCTGTGGCTGCCGCCGCAATCGGCGGAGCGGCAACCATCGCGATGGCGGGCGGATTCGGCGGAAATCGAGAGGCGGCGAGGGCGGCCGTCCGACGTGGCATGGAGCTATTCGTGGAGGTAGATTATCGGAGGGGCGACAGAGTGGACACTGGCGGAGGGAGGGCGGTAGAGAGGTCTCTAACACCCCTAGGGCGGGAGAGAGGTCTCTAACACCCCTAGGGCGGTAGAGAGGTCTCTAACACCCCTAGGGCGGGAGAGAGGTCTCTAACACCCCTAGGGCGGGAGAGAGGTCTCTAACACCCCTAGGGCGGGAGAGAGGTCTCTAACACCCCTAGGGCGGGAGAGAGGTCTCTAACACCCCTAGGGCGGGAGAGAGGTCTCTAACACCCCTAGGGCGGGAGAGAGGTCTCTAACACCCCTAGGGCGGGAGAGAGGTCTCTAACACCCCTAGGGCGGGAGAGAGGTCTCTAACACCCCTAGGGCGGGAGAGAGGTCTCTAACACCCCTAGGGCGGGAGAGAGGTCTCTAACACCCCTAGGGCGGGAGAGAGGTCTCTAACACCCCTAGGGCGGGAGAGAGGTCTCTAACACCCCTAGGGCGGGAGAGAGGTCTCTAACACCCCTAGGGCGGGAGAGAGGTCTCAAGACTCTAGCATCCCTAGGGCAGCAATGCGACGGGCAAGGCTCGGTGGTAGAGTTGAACAGAGCTCATGCCGCGTGCCATGTCATGATAACCCCACCCGCCAATGCGCCATGTCTCACGCACTATGCCCCACACCTGCCTTACCATCACCACCAGAACGACGTGCAAGGCTCGGTGGTGGAGTTTGACAGAGCGCTACAGCTGGACCCCTCGCAGGAGCCCTGTGAGTGCCATGTGTGTGTATGGGTGCCGTTTGAGGCGCCTCAAAAGTCCAGCCGTGGAGTTTGACCGAGCGCTACAGCTGGACCCCTCGCAGGAGCCATGTGAGTGTTTGTTGAGGCGTTTGAGTGCGTTGTGATTGCCGTTTGAGGTCAAAAACTCTGATGTGGAGTTTGACCGAGCGCTACAGCTGTGAGTGCTGTGCCGGCTGTAGCAGGAAGCACTATTCTTCTTGCTTCTCCTCTCTGCCTCGCTCATCCTTCTCCTCCCTCCATGTGTGTCCCAGTCACCCATTCCGCTCGTTCCTCTTACCAAATATTTTTGCTCCTGTCTAGACCTGCTCCTGCCCTCCCTCCATCTACTCCACACCTTCTCCTCTCCAGGCTCTTACTTTCTTTCTCTCCCTCTCTCCCCTCCGCCGCACCTCCCCTCTCTCCCCCATCAGACCTTTGGCAGCGAGGCCTTTCACTCTACTACCTTGGAAAATTCCAGGAAGCAGCGGAGCAGTTTCGCAAGGCTCACTGTATATGCTCCAAACAAGAGCCACCTTCCAGTCAGGCAGAGAGAGCGTTCCTCCCCTTTGCTCCTTTACCTCCCTTTCTCTGCCCTCTGCGGCATGTCATTGCTGCTCAAAACGATTCTCACTCCACGTTTCCTCTTTGCCCCCTGTGCTGCGTGCGTGGCAGGCCATCTGGTGTTTCTTGAGTGAGGCGCGCATGGTGGGCCCACAGCAGGCGAGGCAGCAGTTCCTGCTCGTGGGGCAGGACCCGCGGCCAGTCATGCGCGCTGCCATGGACGTCTTTCAGACGGGCAGTGACCCTAAGAAGGTAGGCTATAACGAGGATACAAGACCCACGGCTGGTTATGGCCACAGCAGGCGAGGCAGCAGAAGGGAGGCGACCCTAAAAAGGCAGGCTGTAACGAGTATACAGGACCCTTTCGTCTGTTAAGCCAGCTGACGTGGCCGATATTCAGAACACCTCACAAACTTCAGTCATTACCCGAATTTGGCTCCTCCTGTGGCTTCCCAAGTCTCCTTCCTAAGCCTCCTTCCCCAGCCTCGTCCCAAGCCTCATCCCCAAGCTTGGTCCCCGTACCTCTTCTTCACCTCCTCCCCCCGGGGACCCCCTTTGCCTGCCCCCTCAGATCCTGGCAGCGGCGGCGGCTGACTTTGGGCGGCCATCTGCACTGTTCTACGCGAATCTCTATGTTGGGCTGTTTCATGAGAGCGAGGTGAGTTTTCCAGCAGCACACGCACACGTGCTGTTCCACGAGAGCTCGGTGGAAGGAACCTGCTTGAGTTGTCGCTACTTGGGAGG
This sequence comes from Closterium sp. Naga37s-1, assembly GCA_947471745.1. NCBI lineage: Eukaryota > Viridiplantae > Streptophyta > Zygnematophyceae > Desmidiales > Closteriaceae > Closterium > Closterium sp. Naga37s-1. The sequence continues at coordinate 276,569 of CANJKZ010000506.1, forward strand.
CGTGTGAGGTGCGTTGGAGAAAGGGGGATGTCAGGTCAACGGAGGTGTGAGATCTCCAGCAGCAAAACCACACCGTTTCATGCGTGCACACACACCTGCTGGATCACACCTATTCTCACGGCATTGCATTGACGCCCCTTGTTACGTGCTGTGCGTGCGGGCTGCAGGGCGACCAGGATCAGAGCAGGCAATACATTCTCGAGGCTGCACAATCCCCCTATGGCCTCAGGTAGATGGCCGCTTCTTTGTCCATCTTTCTTTGTTTCTTTCTTGTGAAGTCATATCAGCCATGGGACTGGACCTAGTGGGGAAGGTAAAATCGGGTAAATACCAAGAGTCCCACGTGACCTGTGGTATAGGTGTCTTGTCAGGTGAATGAGTTCATAACAGCTGCTGCGAACGCCAACACCACCGGCAGGGCCCTTCAATTCCCTGTTGCCCCCTTGTGCTTCCACTCGCCCTCCCCTTCCCTCCTCTTTGACCCACCCAAGTCATCATCATGTCCCGCATTGATCTGCCTGAAGCTTTTCCCTTGTCTCCTTTTGCATTGCCTCCTGCTCCTCCCTTTCCTGTCACCACGTTTTCCTCTTCTCTTCTCCACATCTACCATTTGACTTGTCACCTCGCTTCCCTGCCGTGGCAGGTCTGGGGACTACATGGCAGCACTGGCCAGAGTGCACTGTCTGCAACGAGGCTGGCTGTGACCCTGTTCCATAGCCTGCCTGCAATAATGGTGCATGCAGGCCTGGTGGCAATGACTTGCTTCCATGCCTGCCTGCATGCATGCTCACTCTCCAGAAAACCCTTCATCTCGCACTGGCAAGAGCATGGCACAATTCTGTTGTTTTTTTGTTGTTTTTTGTATCCATTTATGCAGCGGATAACGAACTGCTGATGTCAGCGCACTAACAATCGCACTAGCAGAATCTGTACAATCATGCTTGGCATTTGCAGTCATAGCTGTCTAATCTGTTCCCCAGAAAAGAACGGCCAGGCCCAAGGCTGAGCAGAACCCTCTCAATCGTCCAAGCCTCAGCATCAGTCGTCCATGTCTTCATCCATTGCAGCTTCTGCTGCATCCCTCGCTGCCTTCACTATGTCATCTGGCACCTGTCACAACAGCACATTGCAGAGTTGCCGCAACAACACATCGCAGTGCCAACGACAGTGCGACCCATTTGGGGGCGAAACACGGGAGGAAGGGCAGCCGGTGAGAAAACAACATGAGGTGCTGTGTCAGGGATGTTTCAAAGCCGATGTTGTGATCCTAGCCGCACATGGGATGAATGGTGAACGAACAGGTTGGTTGGGCAGATGGGTCGTACTCTCTGGAATTGCCGGTTGGAGTCCTCACAGCACCATCCCATCTCCAGCTCAAACGCCTTGTCCTTGGCCTCGTCATGCACTCCAACGATGCTGCTTGTAAGGAGGATGGAAAGGAAGGGTTAACAAGTGAAAGGGTGTGCGTGTGTGTGTGTGCGCGCCTGTGAGTGTGAGTGTGAGTGAGAGTGAATACGTGTGTGTGTGTGTGTGTGTGTGCGTGTGTGTGTGTGTGCGTGCGTGTGTGTGTGTGTGTGCGTGTGCGTGCGTGTGTGTGTGCGTGCGTGCGTGTGTGCGTGCATGTGTGCATGCATGCGTGCAGCACTCACATCTTGGCAACGGCGTTCACCCCCTCCCGACACGTCATCTCTGACAGCTTCAACTTCTCTATCTCGCTGCCAAGAGGTCACACCAGGGCAGCAGACATACGGGGGACACGGTGACGGATGGAGAAGGCCGAAGAAACAAGGAGGAAGACGGGAACAAGAGAAACACGAGTGGGTGTGAAAGAAGCAGCAGCATTCTGAAAGAAGAAAGTGGAGGGAGAAGAGGAAGAGAAAGTAGGGACGCCAATCGTGATGAGCAGACAATAAGGGCATGAGGGGAGCAGGGGAAGAGGAGTGACATGAGAAGAGAGGGGTAGAAGGAGCGACATGAAGGCCAGGGGAGAGGGGGAGCGACTCACGTCTTCGCTGCTTGCCTTCCCTTGCCCACTGCAGTGCCGTGATACCTCTGCACCAATGACCCAGGTGTGTGTGGGGGGGGCGTGGGTGGTGGAGAGAGAGAGGAGAGAGCGAGACAGTCGACAACATTGTAACTGGTTGCATGGTGGTATAGTGAAACGAGCACACAGGAAAGAGGGTTAGAGGGCGAGAGACAGGAAGCAACCATGAACTAAGCACCCTCTCTTCTGACGCTTACATAGGTGACATTTCTGGCACTCTGACACTTACATAAGTGACTCCCGAAGGCTCGATGCAGTAGAGCTGCGGCCCGTCGCGGTCATAACCAGCCAGCAGCACGGAGGAGCCGAGGGGGCGCGTCCACCAGTAGAGCGTGAAGTAGTGCGCGTAGCTCGCCATGCGATCTGCCAGCACCTTGAGAGGAATCATGTGCGCGAAGAAACTGGAGGAAAAAGGGGGTTGGTGGGGAGAAGGGAGAGCGAGGGGAGAAATGGTTGACTTTTAAAACGTGAACACTTGAGGAAAATCATGTGCGCAAAAAAAAGCGGAAAGCGGCAGCATGAAATGTGCCTCCATGCTGCACCCATGCCATGCTGCACCCATGCCATGCTGCACCCATGCCATGCTGCACCCATGCCATGCTGCACCCATGCCATGCTGCACCCATGTCTACACATGCCTTGCACACATTTAACACGCTTACCTCTTGTAGTTAACGGCCTCGTTGCGAGCGCGGTTGACCACCTGGCGGCCATCCGCCACAAGCCCCGCCACAGCGATGCCAGCGTGCTTGTCCACTATGTGGATGCGCCGGTTGCTGCCCTGCACCTGCATCTTCGACACTAGTAACTTCTCCACGCCCTGTAGGTGTGGGAGGGAAGGGCAAGGCAAGACCGTGGCAGTGGGAGGGAGGCAGAGAGGCATGAAGTGGGCCACAGCGATGCCTGCATGCTTGTCCACTATGTGAATGCGGCGATTGCTGCCCTGCACCTGCATCTTCGACACCAACAGCTTCTCCACACCCTGATTGGTTAGAGTGTGGTGGAGCGAGAGAGGTGAGAGAGGAAGCATCAGGTGTGTTGATTGCTGCCCTGCACCTGCATCTTCGATACCAACAGCTTCTGCACGCCTTGGGAAGGGAGGCAAGGCAAGGCAAGAGATTAGCAGTCCGATCGAAACAGAGAGGCATGGAGTGTTTCAGGTGCACCCATGCCAGTCCACTATGCGCATGCACCTGTTGCTGCCCTGCACTGCACCAGCCCTAAACCAGCTTCTCCCAACTCATGATAAGAGGCTCACCCCGTTATAAGACTCGACCCGTTATTAATATCAGCCCGTTATATGACTCACCATCACAACGCCGTCCTTGCACCTCAGACCCACCGCCGTGCTGCCAGACGCGATCGAGGAGAGAGGCGGAGGAGAGAGGGGAGGGACGAGGAAAACCAGGAAAGGAGGAGGGAAATGATGAAGCGAGGAGGAAATCATGGAGGGTGGAAGGAATTAATGAAGGGAGGAAAGAAAATGGTGAGAATTAACCACAAAGCAAAAGGGTTGGGGGGCAGTGGAGAGAGGGATGGGGGGGGGGGGGGGGGGGCAGGGGGGAGGAAGTGATAACAAAAGAGGGCACGAAAAGGAGAGAACGGAAGAATGAGGAAACACGGCAAGCAAGGATGACCCGTTGATTCAGAGTGACGTACCCGCTATTGTCAACCGCCTTTCCAGCGTACTCGATCTGAAAGATTCGGCCATCAGGCGAATAGGTTGTGACGGACAAATCGTACTGTATGGGATTCAAACAAGACGACAAAGCAGAAGACACGGAAGAGGAGGCAATGGGAATCGGCAATCCCAAGGGCGAAGCTCCACGTAAGCCGTCTTCACGGTTTTACCTACTCCTACTGCCGTTTAACTAAAAGCTCTCTAACTTCAAGTGACTGAATCTAGGCGCCGGTCGACAAACGAATCCAAACTATGACGTGAGAAGCAACACTAACAGGTCGACATCCACGCAGAATCAACGAGACCGAGTCTAAAATTCCAAGTAAAGGAGATCAGGCCCACTGTATGCCGGCAATCGCGAGTGAAAACGAGCTAATACAAGAGCACTTGCCGCTAGCCCCTCACCCCAGTTCCGATGCTGCTCATGGCGACACGATCGGAATCACAAGGCGACTACGACGACGTGTTGGGAGCAAATTCTTAAAGATCTCCGATTGGCCTTAGAAACTAAGGAGCAGGATCAGGAGATTTCAGTATCGGAGGTGAATGGCAAACGAAATGCGTTTCCGTGGCGAGATGAAGGTAGAAACGCTGCAGGCAATGCGGTGAGGAGGAATCCGAGGTCGATATTGAAGCACTCGATTCCTCACTCCCCACCCCACATACACGGAAAGTTTCGTCTTACGGTTGAGACAAATAAAGTATACAGTTTTAGTTTGGACAACAAACACTTAATTAAATGAGGCTGTAGCCTGGAGCCTAGAATCATTCTTAATATAAAGAGGCTGTAGCTTCACATAGAGTAATATCATCTACATCAATTTAATCTAGCTTGGCAATAATCGCATCAACATATTCTTGCGTGGTCGAATCCCCTCCCATGGCAGGCGGGCGAACAAGTCCCTCCGCAATCACTCCGTAGATTGCATGCTCCAACCGATCGGCGAATGACGGGAACTGCAGATGCCGGAGCATCATGGCTGCCGAGAGAAGGAGAGCCGTCGGATTGGCCTTCTTCTGAGCGTTGATGATGTCGTTCCCCACGTTGCCTGCCGATGCCCCTTGCTCAAAGATGGCATGCTCATAGCCCACGTTCCCTGTTCGAACAAGCACAGAAGCACAAGGTAACATGCACAAGGAAACGAGCTTTAGGTAACCATGTCATGTGGTGCTGTCACCAACTGAAGGCCCAGTAAGAAGTCAACGCATTTACAAGTGAGTCCACACCATACTCGTACTGTAGGAGGAAATTCAGCAAATAACGAGAATTGAACAGAGAGCATACCTCCGGGCATGACAGTGGTGCCTCCTGCGATGCCAGCTGCACAGTTAGAAATGAGTGTGCCGTAGAGATTGGGCGTCACCTGGAAAGGGAGGAATGGAAAGAGAGGTGGTGTGGGAGTGGAAGGGATAGTCAAGAGAAACGAGATGAGGGGAGGCACATGAGAAGAGGGCAGACGAGGGTGTTTTTTTATGCTAAGGAGAGTCGGTGAGAGAAGATACAGGAGAGCCAGCTCGATATGAGAGAACATATACAGCCCCGTGCACATCCCCATGCACTCCAAACCATTCCAAACCATCCCACGCACTCTAAAGAGATAACATCTCACAACCCTTCCTCCACCTCCACCTCCAACCTTCTCCCCACCCTCCCCTCCCCACCCCCTCCCTCTATCAGTCACAGATTGTCATTGCGCTCCCCAACAACCAAAACTGCCCTCGACCCCACACTCTCAATACATGTTCGTCCCCAGCCAATCGGCAGCAACCAACCCCCGTTCAGCAGAGGCCACACGGGCACAATCGCCCCCCCTTGGAGGCCACCACAGCGCCACCCTTCCACACCCCGGCAGGCTGCAAGCCGCAGCTTGGGTTGACATGCAGCCCCTGTGTTACCCGCATGCTCATGCTCCCCCTCTCCTCAACCCCTCCCTTGCCCACCCGGCCTCTGAATGTGGATGTGATTGGGCTCTATGAGCTTGGCTTATGTTTGAGTTCAAGACGCATCCAGAAAGGGGCTCACAGCAAACTCATGCCAAACCCATTCGCCACTCTGAACCCTCCTTTTCTGCACTCTCGGCACCTTCTTTTTGTGGCCCCTGCTCCCCTTTCTGTCCTCTCTCTCCCAACCTCCCCCACCGCCCCTGCACACCCATGACCACTCGGCACACTGGGCCAACCATGGCTTCATTTCCTTCTGCACCTCCACCATTCCCCTCTCTTCTCTGTGCAGCACTTGCCGCCTTGCCGTCTGCACTGCAGGCACGCACCATGACGTCAAACTGTTTGGGCTTGGACACGAGCAGCATGCAGCAGCTGCCATCCCCCCTGCTGCACCCGCTACATTGTACACACCACCCCATGGCCCTGCTTGCAGCACTCTCCCGCAGCAACCCATCCCCCCCCCCTCATCCCTGCACGCACCATCACGTCAAACTGCTCCGGCTTAGAAACGAGTTGCATGTAGCAGTTGTCGATGATGACCTCGTTGTAGTTGATCTGCGGGTACTGCTTCGACACCTCCACCCCTCCCAATCCCATCCCACCACCTCATCTTCCCCCCACCCCACCACCCCTCTACGCACCATGACATCGAACTGCTCCGGCTTGGACACGAGCTGCATGCAGCAGTTGTCGATGATAACCTCGTTGTAGTTGATCTGCGGGTACTGCTTCGACACCTCGCGGCACGACTCCAGGAACTGCCCGTCAGCGAGCTTCATGATGTTCGCCTTGTGCACCGCCGTCACCGTCTTGCGGTTGTTCAGGTACGCGTACTCAAACGCGTATTTGGCTATGCGCTCCGAGCAGAACTTGGTGATCACCTTGCAGCAGGGGGAGGGGGGAGGAGGGTGCGGAGGAGAGAGGGGATAACATGAGGTACGCGCACTCGAACGCGTATCTCGCAATGCGCTCCGAGCAGAACTTGGTGATCACCTTGCAGCAGGGCGTGGGGGGGTTGGGGAGGGGGGAAGGGGAGCGGGGAGTGGAGGGGGAGGAGCGGTAGCGAGTGGGGATGTCACGAGGAGGGCGTACTCGAACACGTACGTGACAATGCGCTCCGAGAAGAACTTGGTGATCGCTTGGGCGCGCAACGTGGCATACCTTGAGGCTCTCGACAACGCCGGGAGTCACTTCGTGCTCCAGGCCGCTGTACTCGCCCTCCGTGTTCTCGCGGATCACCACGATGTTCACGTTGTCGTGCCGCGTCTTCAGTCCCGGGAAGTTACTGCAGTAGGCGAGATGCGCGAAGAGATCGAACTCCTTTCGCAGCTGCACCGTCAGCGAACTGACCCCGCCTGCGACGGCCGTTCGCACGCCTCCCTTGATCCCCACCTGCACCGAAAGTGGCGATCGGCCGATCCCATGAAAGGACAGAAAAAAAACATTAAGCGCTTACCGACTGCCATTTCATGACAAGTCGCGAGATGGGGATGGTATGTGAATCGGGAACACAGGTTATTGGGATTGAAGCTGGGAATGCGAGGACATGTGATTTACAAAAGTCTGACCTTGTTTCGGCGGAGCGAGTCGAGGACCTCGGTGGGCACGGTGGGCATGGTGCCCTTGAGATCGTACGTCTCGAACACCACGGGCGCGTGGATGGCTTTAAACACCTGCTCCACCGCGTTCGTGCACAGCGGCCCGGCGCCGTCTCCCGGGAGCAGCGTAACAGTGCGCGTCGCGCCCTCGCCGGGCTTGGGCATGTACGTGACGTTGCGAGTCGTCTGCAGGTTGAACGCGTTAAGCGCGGCTCTCGCGGCGTGTGATCTGGACCGCGAAGCGATGCGCGAGGCGAGGGATGCCATTGTGGGAGGCGAGGAGTGAGTGGATCGGGGAAGATGGAGCGTGGGAGGAGCGATTCGGTTGGTAAAATATAGGACGGAGGGAAGGGATGTGCTGTGGGACGGGAGATGCGATCAGGCGACGGACGTCACGCTGAGGAGCGGAGTGGGTCCTCCACTAAGGAGCAGCAATAAGCGCAGCGACCCAGTAGAGAGCTGCTCGTGTCAGCCCTTGGGATATATGATTTGAAGAATGGGATGCAGTAGACGAGCCAATCCCAAGGCCTGACGAACTGATCCCGAGGAGGGCTCGTTCACACAGAAGATTACAGGGCTTGGGACGAGTCTTTTTGAGTGAGCAGGGAGAGTGTAGCTTCAGCGACGCAAACTTGTGCCTTAGAAAGGGATTGGTCTGCTTTCTAGCACCCTGTATCACGTGGCGTATTCCTCGAGTCTCATTTGCTGAAAATGAGGTGACATGGCACCTGACCTCCAGATACACGCTAAAAAGGATTGCAATTGCTAGATAAGAACGGTTTTATGAGCAATTCAAGTGTTCCATTCGAATGTTATTAAACGATTCCCAACAATCTCTGAGCACCCAGAACCACTTTCCGCCACAGCAGTTTTCCCTCGCGGGGCACTTTCGCTTTCGCCTCATCTCCATTCCTCACCAAGCTATTGCTATACTAACAGCTTTAACCCTTTTTTATAACCTTGAAGGCTGTGTACAAGATCACGGATGCCAAGATATTGGAGTCGTGTGCTTCTTACTCAGCGGACTTTGAAAAGGACGTGTAGTCAGCTATGATCAACATTTGCATTTTGTTAATATCTATTCAATATTCACCGTGTTCACAAAAAAAAAACAATTTAAGCGTACAACTGTAGCCTAAAGCGAAAGTCTCGAAGCACATTACCGCTTTCCACGTGTCAGTTGCTATTTCCTGCCTGTCAACCCTGGCAAGGCCCAAACCTTCCATGGCGGCTCGGGTCGTCCCAGGCTCCAGGAATCAGACTTGGCACTGCGGCATTCTCAAAGCAACAGGTTCCCATGGCGCCTCGAAAATGACACAGGGGGGCCGCCATGGGGAATTACATTACACGCGTCTCTCATACGCTTCTCCTCGCATCACGCTAACCAAACTCCCAAGCCGCACTATTCTCGATGCTTATCCTGACGGAAAGAGGTTTCTTCTCCTTCCTGCTGCTGCTCTCTAAGCCTGGAAACTCGACCCAGGTCCTCACAGGACCACTCATAGAAGGCCCAAACCAGCCTCGGGTTTCGCTCTTTTCCAGAGACTTGTTTCTGACGTCTCCTACTGTCACGTGCTGCTCGTGAAGTTTGTCATTCCCAATGCGTCACAGGAATCCACCTGCTATTCTCCTCCTCACTTGACGTCTCTTGATTGCCTCTTTTTCGACAAGTCCGATCTCGGGTCAGATCTCGGCGTAATCGAGGGAGAAAACAGCAAGAATCTTTACGGAAAGGAGATCCTAAAGGCCGCTGCTTATCGGTCTTGAGCCTCTCGTAACAGCCATGGATCTCGGAGGATAAGGCTCTTCTGGGTCTGGCTTCCTCTGGATCTTACCGCTGAGGTAGATTTCTCGCGCGTCTGAGATATGCAGTCTGGACACAGCATTTGATTTTCTCGCGCCTTTGATTCACTTTATTTTACCGCGCATTGAAAAATTTCTGAGCCCAGCGAGTATGTCTGTGACAGGGTTCCTCCGTGTAATGGACGCGTCCGTGCCACACACCCAAGTCCAGGAGCACGCGTCGACGGCAGCGGAGGCACTCATGGAGCTCGGATTCCGCTCGAATTCGTCGGAAGAGATTGACGACGATTCTGAGCGGACAGTTGAACGGGCTGTTGCTGAGCCCGAGTCAGGGAATGATGGTGATGGACGGGCAAATGAACGGGCGAATGAAGCGGATGGTACCTCGACAGTAGAACCTACTGCTGGAGGCGGTGCTGAAGCAGTGACACCGAGGTCGGCGGATCACGACGAGAAGCATCATGGTCAAGACGCGAATCACGATCGCTCCGCTGCTTATGTCGCGGATGAGTCTCAGGAGGGAGTGGAAGCGGCCGTGCTGCGGGAAGCTGGCGAGGGAGAAAAAAATGAGTTTGACTCAGAGCAAGGCGACGTTGAGAAGGATTTGCAGGCTTCAAATGTCGCGGAGAAGGATGGGAAGAACAATCAGGCTCGTGATCAAGAAGGGGGGAACGATAAGGTGGGTGGTGAGGAGGACTTTGGGAACGTCACCGCGACTAGGGAAAAGCAACGTGGAACCAAGGCGTCGTCCTCGCCTGAGAAAGCATCACCCGTGCGTGGCCACGCAGAGAGCGGCGTGCGGCGCACACAAGAGCACCTCGTGGTGATGCGGAGCAGCAACAGCCCTCTCACTCCCGCAGGGGCGCAAACGCCGCACACGGCGGAAGTCAAATCCGTGCAGACGCCGGCCACGCAGCCGCCGCAGCACACGCAGTCCGGGCCAACGACCGTTCCTGGAGTGCCGATTCAGCCCCCCCTTCCGTTACATGGTAACCCTGCAAACCCAACCTGGCCGTTTCCGCGAACCATCCTAGTGGACCTCGTTCTCCGCTGGCCAAGGCCATCTCAGCTGCCAGACCGGTATCAAAATTCGCCTAGATGGCACTACTGGACCTCTGGTTTCCGATTGACACCCCCGTTGTTAGCTAACTCATTTACAGCGCTTGTCTCCTTCACCTTGTGCGTGTTCCCCCTTGCCAGCTTCGGACGGCGCGCTGGTGTCGCTCGTCCCCGCCGCTTCCGAGGACGGCCAGCTCCAGTGGATCCAGCCGCCGCAATTCTTGGCGGCGCCGCAATTTATGGGCGGAGCGCATTTTATGGGCGGAGCGCAACTTATGGGCGGGGCGCAACTTGTCGGCGGGGCGCAAATTGTGGGCGCATCTGGACACGGCGGAGGGATGATGCCCGCAGGGCCGGTTTCGTTCTTCCGCGCGTCATCCTTCGCTGCGCCTGTGTCCGCGGCAACGGGTATTGAGGGAAGCTTTATGGGGACCGATGGAGTCAACGGAGTCAACGCCACCGCGCGCGGCGTTTCCGGGGATCTGTTCGGCGGGAACGCGGGCGACGAGATGATAGAAGGCTCGTGGGACGACTTAATAATCTGCACTCCCACCGGCGGGTTTCCCGGCGGGTTTCACGGGCAGATGGGTTGGGGAGGCGAGCGAACAAGTCGAGCTGGTCGCCGCACGCAGCTATGGGAGGGCGACCCGCAGCTGGTGTACCGTTTGCAACAGAGTTACCACACAGAAGAGTCCGTCGCCGCCGAGGCGAAACCCGACCTTTCAACGATTGCCATCCATGGCGCCGAAAACCCTTCGATTAGAGACGGCTCGATTAGAGGCGACGGGGGCGAGGAGGAGGCTTTGCCGGCAGAAGCTGGAGGCAATCCGGAGGCCGCCACGCCCCCAGGGATCATGGGACCAGAGTCCCGGGATGTGGCACAGTCGGCGGCAACAATGGATAGTTATCGAGAAGCTATGGCGAGCGGTCAGTTGCCGCTGCACGTGAAAGTGGAATTTCCGACTCCGTCGCCTAGAGGCGGACTATCTTCCTCGTCGCCCAGCAATCGCGGCGGGCTGGGGTTCTCGTACCACTCGCCGATCCCGCTGTGCTCGCCGTCGCCGCTGCGACTGTGTGCGATGGATCTGGGCGACATGGCGGAGCCAAATCTGTGGCTGTCGCCGCCCGCCAGCACCAAGTACACGCTCGACAAGCTCGGCGATTTCCCGCCGTTTTCGCCGCGGCTTCCGGCGATCGTGCGCGGCTACAGCGGTGAGTGATGTGACGTGTCAGCATTTCAGCTGTTTTTCTTCTGTTTTTTTTTCGTAACAGCATCAAGCAACCCACTCGACTCACATGTCGTTTCCTGTCTCTGTTGGTTGGGTCGTGTGTGGAAGCAGCAGCCCTACCGTACCTGGATCCAAGCGCGCATCAGCAGCCTTCCAGGATGTCGCCTTCCAAAGGAGAACCTCCCGGATCCGCCCCGCCTGGATCCGCCCCGCCTGGATCCGCCCCGCCGCAAGCGCCTGGCGGACCAGCCGCGGACGGCGCAGAAAACCCGCCAGTTTCCGCTTCCGCCATGAGTTCCGCCGTTCCCCAGTCCGGTTCTCCGCGGGCAGCCAGGCGGGGAACGGCGGAGGTCGAGGGAGACGCCGCGCGGGAAGACGGTCAGGCTGCGCGGAGGGAGGACGAAGCGCTTGATTCAGCGGGCGCGAGGCGGGACAGTGGATCGGCGGGATCGGCGCGATTGGTTAGTAGCGGTTCGCCGGGGAGCGGAGTGAGATACGGCGGGATGCGCGGGCGGTCACTACTGCAGCAGTGCCTCATCATGGGCGCTGAGCAGCGCGCCACGCGCGCCGTGACAGCCGCTGGTGCCGGTGGTAATGCTGCTGCGGGTGCTGGCGATGGTGCTGCTGCTGTTGTTGGCAGCAGATCTGCTGGTGCTGGCGACAACGCTGACCCGGTTGTTGAAGGGGACGAGAAGAACGAGCAGGCGGAAAATGCTGAGAAGAACGGCAAGAAGGAGGACGAGAGGGGCGAGAGGTCTAGCGGTGATGCAAACGACCCTGCGGTGGGCTGTCCGTCGGTGTTGAAATGGAGAGCGGTGGGGTGCGATGGCCGTCGGTTTGTCGACCGGCGTGATGTGCGGTCAGAGCAGGAGAGGAGGACGGTTCGTGGTGCTTTAGACTCAAATGCGGAGCACGCCTCTACTCCACTGCTTTCACCTCCGCAGGGACCGCCAGGAGAATTTGCGAGTGCTGCTGGTGCTGCTGCTGTTCGTGCTAGCAGCGAGGGAGAGACGAATGTTGGTGGTACAGATTTTCCCAACACGGAAATGCGTGGGCAGGAGTCTCAGCGGCACGTTGCTGGAATTTCAGGCGAGCTGTTCTGTCGAGAAAGCGATTCTGCGATACGTGGCGAGAGTTTGTCGCGAGCGGATGTTACCACGGGAGGGCGGTCGTTCATGGTCGGCTCGTTAGGGTCAACGCTTACGGAACGCGTGAGTGTACTGGAACTCGAGAACAAACAAACAACGCGTGCGGACAATAGCGAGGACGGCGCGACCGAAATTGCGAATTCTGACAAACCTAACTCCAGCGGCAGCAGCCGTTCGTCGTCGAATCTCGATAGTGGAGGCGCGGAGTCGAACGACGAAGGAACCGGTGAGGATGGGTCGGGAGTGGTGGAAAAGGAGGAGGGCGCGCGAGAAGACGACGGGGGAGAGAGCAGCCTATCGGAAAGAGCTGCTGCAGCGAACAGCGCAAAAGGTGGCGACGACCGACGCGATGCGAACCTGGGTGACGTAGGCGATGGTGACAATGGAGGGGCTTCGCAGTCTGCACGAGCGAGGCTGACGGCGGAAGAAGGCGATCAGGCGTTGGAGTTCCCGGCGGACGGCGGGCAGCCGTCTCTTTTACCGGCGGGCGCGGAACGTAGGCGCGCGGAGCGTACGGGCGCGGAAGGGGAGGGCGCGGAAAGCAGCCCCGGAAAGGGCTCCTCGGGCTTGGTGAGGCCACAGCCGCGCAGGGCGCGGAGCGGCGATCATGCCATCTCCCCGTCCTTCTCGATTCCCGTATCCCCTGTTTTCGGATTCCCCTCCGTTCCTTCATCTCCTGTTCCCGAAATTTCCCGCTCGGGGGCGCGTGAGCGGATTGCGCCCCAATTTGCTGGCGAGGAGCGTACGGCGGCGCAGGCGCCGCCGCTGCAGCCTGCAGCGAATGTGCGTCAAGTTCAGGCTGCGGCGCAGTCACATTCGGGGAAGCACCAGGAACATGGTGAAGCAGGGGGCCCGGTGTTCGAGTCGACTTCACAATTGAGTGGCGGGAGTGAGGGGGGTGGAAGAGGTGCGCGTGAGGGGGCCGTGACGTCAGGAGAAGCAGGGGCGAATCCTTCCAGGGCAGGCGAGGGCGGAAAGCGCTTCAAGTCTCAGGAATCTGGGGGAATTGGGGGGAATGTAGGAGGCAGGGGCGGAGGAGGCAGGGGCGGAGGAGGAGGAAGAGGTGGGGATGATTCAGGGAACGGACGTGGTGTGAGCGGGACTGCAGCAGCAGGTGGGAGCGGTTCCATTGTTCCTTGGCATCCCGGCAGCTCACCTGCCGCTGTTAATGGTCCTGCTTGTATGGGGTTTCCAGTGTACTCGCCGCAAATGCCCCCTATCGGCAGCTTCTTTGTAATGAGCCCTCTCACGCAGCAGCATATGAGTCCCATGCAGCAGCAGCAGTATCATCAGCAGCAGCAGCCTCAGCAGCAAATTCAGCTCTGCTCCCTGCCGCCTCAGCATCAGATATATCCTATGGCCGCTCAGCAGTACTATCCTCTCCCGCCCCAGCAGCAGCAGTACATACACTCGCAGCCGCATGCCCAGTCCCCGCCTACGCCCCTGCCCCCACCACGCCCCCTGCCCATGGTTGTGGCTTCTCCCCTTGTCCACGGCTCTCAACGCCTCCCAGGCTCCCGTGGGGCGCAGGGGCAACAGGGGCAGCAGGGGCAGCAGGGGATGGGACCAGGAGCGTACTCCCAGGAGCGTGTGGGGCCAGGGGGTCCTGTTGTTGCCCTGGCGCCAGGGGCGTATTCCCAGCCTGCTGCTGCTGCTGCGGCTGCCAGTGGTAGTGCTGGTGTTGCTGGTGGTGCTGGGAGTGCTGGTGCCCGTGGTGGTGCGGGTGCAAGTACTGCTTCCTCAGGTGGTGCCTTGGGAGGGGGAGAGCGGGGAGGAGAAGGGGGAGGGCGAGAGGCAGGAGGAGAGGGAGGGCGGGCGGGCCAGGTGTCACGAGGAGCAAGAACCCCGTCCCCTCAAACCTCTGCAAGCGCATCTCTGCGCCCTTCCCCCGTGCAACCCCCCCCTCCCCCTGTGTACTCCCCAGCTGTCGCCTCCTGGGTTCCGTTCGCCCTGCCCCCTGCTGCCTCTGCTGCCCCGGAGGTGGGTAAACTTCCTGTTTACCCTGTAAAACCTGGGGTACACAAGGTGCGCGTTGGGACGAGAAATGTTTTACCGGATGGGCATTCCTCACGCGAGCAGCAGCAACCAGAGGGGCAGCAGCGGCAGCAACAGCAGCACCACCATCAACAGCAGCAGCAGCAGCAGCATCACCAGCCACAGCCGCAGGTATTTCAGCAGCAGGCGCTGCTGGTGCCAAGGCCAATGGCAGTGGTGGGTAATCAACCACAGGTGCGAATGGCACCGATGGTCGCACCTGCACCACCACCAGCAGTAACACCACCACAAGCACCACCAGCAGCCGCCACAGGAGCAGCTGCGGGAGCAGCAGCAGCAGCATCCCGGCCAGTGTCTCTGGCTCTGTCACTGCAAAGCACCAGCAGGAGCGGTGGAACGACTCTGCAGACCCTTGGCCCTCAATTGGTACCCAGGCTCGCCACTGCTGTGGGCCAATGGGCTCCCAGATACTCCCAGCCGACCGTTGCTTCTGAGGTGATTGCCCCCAGTGGATCCATTTCGGGCGTGCAAGGAACTCCTCGTGGTGCGGTGCAAAGTGGTGTAGGAGGTGTGGTGCAGGGTGGTGCGGCAGGGGAGGCGTGGAGGCAGAAGCAGGTGCAGGCGCATGAGCTGAGGCGGCAGCGGGTGCTGAAGATGCATCAGCATCAGCAACAGCTGCAGCAGCATGCGCAGTCGCCCACGCATTTCCCACAGTTGGCTGATTTGCAACAGCAGATTCAGAAGCAGCAGCAGCAGCAGCACATGCAGAATCAGAGGCTGCAGCTGCCGTCTCAGCAGCAGCAGCAGCAACAACAACAACAACACTGCCGGCCGTCACAGCAGCAGCCGGGGCAGGTGCAGGCACAGCAGCAGCAGCAGCAGCAGCACTCGCAGCTGCAGGTGCCAAGGGTTGTGGTGGGTGTGAAGCAAGAGATGGTCGAGCAGGGGGGGGGCTCAGACTGGCACTATCACCCACACTCACAGACAGCTAGGCAGGGAGATAACCAGGGGCTAGCTGGCAGGCAGGGGGGAGTGGAGCGAGAAGGAGGGCAGCAGGCGGGCAGGAAGGAGGGCAGTCTGAGGCACCTGAAGAGGAAGAGGGCGTTGAAGGAGGTGGAGGTGGAAGGTGGGAGAGGGTCGGCTCTTAGGGCTTGCAGCAGCGAGGGGGAGTCGGGCGGCGGGGCTGCTTTCCAGCAGCATTCGGGTGCTTCTCAGCAGAATCCGGCTGCTTATCAGCAAAATCAGGGTGCTTATCAGCATCAAGTTCTTCCTTCTTACCAGCCTATCTCGCTTGCTTATCAAAACCAGGTGCCCACTTATCAACAGCAGGCTGCTTATCAGCAAAATCCAGGTGTTTTTCAGCAGATTCCGGCTGCTTATCAGCAGCAACAGGTGGTCGCAGGGATGGAGGCAGGTGGCAATTCCGCTGACGTCATGGAGGGGAGGGGAGATGACGTCACGGATATGCACATTGAGCTGGATGGGTTGGGGGATGAGGGCATGTGCGGTGTGGGGGAAGGGGGGATGTGTGGCATGGGGGATATGGGAGGAAATGGGGGAGAGGCAGTGGTGGGGGGAGGGGAGGAGGTGAAAGAAGTAGTGACCGCAGCAGCAGCAGGAGTGGGGGGTGGAGCGGAGGTGGAGAGGGATCCGCCTGTGAAGTCGAGGTTCAGGGGCGTGAGTCATCACAGGTCAGTGCTGAGTCATCACAGGTCAGTGCTGAGTCATCACAGGTCAGTGCTGAGTCATCACAGGTCAGTCCCGAGTCATAAAGGCTCCAGTCCTGCTGTCGCCAGCTCTTCCGGCTCTAGCTGTACCTCACTCTGCCTTTCCTCCTCTCGTTTCCCTTTGGCTCGCCCTGCAGGCTGACCTAGCGGTGGGAGGCGTCGCTGTGGGCCAACAAGAAGCAGCTCTACCCGCTGTACCCACTCTCCCACGTCGCTGTTCCCTTCCCTCCGTCTCTCCGTGGTTTGCCTTCTTGCTGTCTCACGCCTCCCTGCAGGCTGACCAAGCGGTGGGAGGCGTCGCTGTGGACCAACAAGAAGCAGCTTTACTTGGGTGAGTGGTGAGGTTGGGTGGGTGAATGCATGATTCGAATTGGGTGAGTGGGCGAGTGGGCGAAGGTGAGTGCGTGAGTCCGAAACTTGTTGCGCTCTACACACGTTTGCGGTTACTGAGTTGACCTGGTATGGTAAGTCGAGATGGAGAGTAGTGCGTGGGCTTTAAAGTGGTTCCTGCTATCACGCCCCACAAGCCTGCCGAACCTTAGAGAGAAGCGGGGTCTTGTTGACTAGTTTTGTTTAGTTTCTTTCGATCCCATCCCCATGCTGTGTATTTGTTTCCTCGCAGGTGGGTACGATGCAGAGGAGAAGGCAGCGCGGGCGTATGACATAGCAGCACTGGCGTGCAAGGGCGCAGAGGCAGTCACCAACTTCCCACGGGAGAGCTACGCGGACAGCATTGGGGAGTACCTTGGGATCTCCTGCGAGGCGCTCATCGCGAAACTGAGAAGGGAGAGCTCGTGAGTTGCACCCTTCATGCCCTCTATACCCCATTTGCGATCATGTTTACTTTCGGTCGACTGGAAAGGCTCATTGGGGACTACCTGGGGATCTTCTGTGAGGCACTCATTGCAAAGCGGCGGACGGAGAGCTCGTGAGTTGCACCGCGTGTGCTCTCATGGTTCTCTCTTTTCAGATTTACTGCGAATTGTTTCAAATTTAAGAAAAATGGAAACGTGGTCTCAACAATCATGTTGCCCTGTTATCTCCTCCATCCTTCCCCCCTCCTCACCCACACAGGGCCTTCTCTCGAGGTCGTTCCAAGTTCCGCGGGGTGTCGGGGCAGGAGGGGCGGTGGGAGGCGCGCATCGGGTCGTATTTTGGGCGGCGGAACGTGTCTTTAGGCGTGTATGAGACGGAGGAGGCGGCAGCAGAGCAGTACGACCGTGCGCTGATCATTCAGAAGGGCACGCGGGCCAAGACCAACTTCTGCATCTCGAAATACATTGCAGAGCACCTGCAGCACGTGAGTGTGTGTACGATTAGGTAAGTGTACGAGTATGACTGTGACTATTGTTGTGGACAGCATGCGTCAGAAAGGGTACGCTCTACTCGACGCCTACGCCGTCTTGACTATTGTATGCACATGTATTTTCCCGTGTGTACATCCACATGTATGCACATGTTTAAACACATGCCTGCTCGGGTACATGACTTGTGCGTGGTGTTTCTCTTGTGGTGTCGTTGCAGGAGCAAGGGCAGGAGGGAGCGGTGTTTCCCAGCCAGCAGCAGTCATCGGGCAGCAGAGCATGCCTTTCCACCACCACAGGAGCAGATATCAACCCTTCACTAGCAGCAGCATCACCACCGTCATCTGCTTACCCGCTGTCAGCCGCAGTGGCAGCAGCTGCAGCAGCCGCAGCAGCAGCAGCAGGAGGCGCAGCAACTGCGGATGGGCATGGTGGGGTGCGGTTTGGAGGGGTGAAGAAGGGTCGAATCACTCCGGGGTTTGATGCTCTGTACCGCCGAGCCATGGCAGAGATAGTGGCGAGCTCAGCCCTGCCGTTCCCTATTGACGAGCATGAGGGTAGACCTGCTGTGGAGGAGTGACGGCCCTGCTGGGGCCGAGTTGAGTTGGGTTTTGTTGATGGCTTCAGGGAGAGTGGGTCGTGGGGAGTTGCTTAGTGCTCCTCTTCTCCCCCTCTTGCTGCTCAAGTGAGGGCAATGCTGTGGAGTTATTGCCGGTTTTTGGATTGGAACCCGAGGTGGTTTGCTGCACTGAGCGGAGTTGGGCGGAGATGGGCAGAGCTGTGGGGGATGTGTGGCCAGTCGCAGTCACGTTTTTGTTGCCGATGGGATGGCACGCCTGCTGTGGAAGGGTGTGGCTGCTCCACAGGTGCTGGTGGCAACATGATGATGAGGGCCAGCAGCAACATGGCAGACACTTCATCATCCAGCTTCACTTCAGCACACCATCTTTACACATGAGTTGGCCACATTCAATGCAGCATTTGGAGTACTGTATATACCGATACGGGTACGGAATTGGCAATTCTTTTGTTGCTTCGTAATAAATTTTGGTGAAGACCATTTCGCTAATGTACAAATCTCTATAAATTCTGTTGGATATTTCCCAGTCTGACTGATGTGATCAACAACTCTACGGTACTGCTGCACAACGGTACAGTGAAGCGTTTTTCCAGAAGGGAATGGTACAGCCAGCTGGATGTTAACCATGGAAGGAGACAGGGATGATGGCATTGCTGCTTGGTAGCCCCAATGCTGCTGCTTCTACTTTTTGCTCATGTGTGACTCCCAGCGCAGTGCAACAAAGTGCTACTAAACCATAAGGAAATCCACATTGGAAGTATTTCGTCAACTGCTTTATTCTCCTTCCGCCTTGAGTATAGGCACCACAAGGGGATGCATCTGTGCCATGTACACAATCGCCCACCTGTTGGCAGTCAGGTTCACGCACATAAGAAGCACAACACATATGCACAATAAGATAGAGATACACGAAATGCAGGAGAATGAAACCCTGATGCATGAATACAGAATATTGAAGAATCTCCTGCTGAAAGGACTCCCACCCGTTATCCAGGCATATGACACACACACATGCATGCATGCAACCTGGCCGCATGGCACTGGGACACATGATTCAGGCATGATGAGAGCCATGGAAGGGGGGCGGGAATGATGTGAGGAGGATAAGCAGGCTCCGACGATGTAAAAAGTCAGACAGGGGCAGATGTGAGCTGTGTGAAACTAGTAATGCGAGAATCGTCAAGCGGCAGAAAGAGAGGGCTCAGAGAGCCGAGAGCGAATGCGTTGATACTACTGGCTTGAGAACACTCACGAGAGCCAGCAGCAGATGGTTGCTGTGATGACCAGCGTGACATGCAGCCTGGCTCGCGAGCAGACGAGAGAACACGATCAGGGGAAAAAACAACCGAGGGGTGACTTTCATTAAAATAGGTGAGGTTCACGATGTAGGTAGGGGTGTTGGGAAGAAGGAGGGGGTCCTAAGAGTATAACCGAGGGGGGGAAGGAATGAGGACAGGAATAGCGAGACGAAATGAAGGGTAGCGTGTCAAGAAGCGGATGGAGATCATAGTAGAGCAGCAACGCCGGGACAGAGAAGAAATAATGTGACAATAACGGGGCGGAAGTGGAGGAGGTTGGGTGAACGCACAGGTTCGTTGACGGGCCTTTATCGTAGAGAACCCTAACGAGAACGCAGCCTAGAAAACCAAGCGCGAAGAAAATGAGCGTGATGACGAGGAACGCTGCCATGCTGGTAACCGCGTAACACTCGTTTGGCCGTTCAGAAGGAAACCTAGATCAGGTTCTCACGGTCAGGACAGATTCAGCCTGTAATGAATGAGCATGGGGAATCAAAGGAGCGCGACATTGCGTGTGACTGTCCGCTAGATCCGAGTACGATGTTGCTAAAATGACAGCAAGAACCCGTGACCAGAACACTTGTAGACCATCAGACGCATCCGATTCGGGCAAACGAAACAAAAAATCACAAATGATACTTGAACTCATCAGTAAGAAAGAAATCGCTAGGCCTGGGAAGACGAACCTGTGAGGAGCTTGCCACGTCCTTTGCAGACTATACTTCGTAACGTCCGAGACAACAGGAAAAAAAAAAAATATACGGCTTTAGAAGCTCGAATCGAGCTGAAAGACAGTCGAGAGTCCACCGTCAAATGAGCTCGCAGCAATACAGGGAGAAACGGGAGCTAAGAAACTTAGGTGCTTGAATCGTAGCTATCTGAGGGTGGTAGAAACAGCGCGATGTGCCTGATCGTGGAATGCGGCAATACCTATGTCAGCTGACAAGGCAGTGGACCATAAAGCGGGTGCCGTACGCGGTAAGAACTTGAATAGGCGTTTGGTATAAATGTGGACGTCTGAGTACTGGTAATGAAATTGTTCTGAAGAGTCTGGGCTATTACACTACCCCTCATATCATTGATAAAGGTTTTGTGTGAACCAGAACAAGTGATGTGGGTTATAAGACAATGTCACATAACAAGCAAGTTACGCCAGACCAGATTCTGTGGTGACACAAATTCTATACACGCCAGTAGAATCCTTGCCATGACATCAAGCCAGCAATAAGTGACCAAAAGAGTGCTTTGGAACCAGCTGTTATTATAGCTGCTGTTTTGGAGTCGTGGCCTGCCCATAGCAGCAGATTATGTAGAAGCGACACCTGGAATAACAGCATCGACAGGGGGACGAAACAGATAAGGAGGTGGGAAAGCAGATGTATGCGTGGGAGGGAGGAAGGGAGCGAGGGAGTGAGGGAGGGGGGAAAGGAAGTGTTGGTCGGGGCTTGGGAACGATAGCTCATAGAGTGCTCACTTGAAAAGTACAAACTCACAAGGTTCTGATGTGGGTCCTCCCAGTAGAAGCCAGCAGCAATGGAGGAGAGGAGGGGAGTGGCACAGGCGAGGAAGAGGAAGAGGGAGTTGCGGCCCATCCACTCAAAGAGCAGCGTGTAGAAGCACACTCCTGCCGCGTCCACCTGGGAGAGATGCGTGTAGGGGACAGGAGAAATAACAGAAAAATGCGTGCGCCTATTAGTTGGAAACACACAATGTGAACATGGTGTTAGTCAGATGGGGTAGTACATACAGATTCGTATCCCAAATGTGAGAGCTCGTTGGTGACAGGAGGGTGCTTACAAAAAGGTAGATGAGGGCGAAAAGGAGTGCGGTCCTGCTGTTATCAGGACATAGCTTAACGAGTACAGCTGAGCATTGAAAGGCAGACCTGAAGAACGTGGGGACAAGACCACAGCAGGAGAGAACAAATAAGGGTGTTAATTGTCGTAAATGGGGTGACAGGTTGCTGCAAAGGAAGCAGTGTGCGGAGAAACATGAATTAAATAAAAATGCAACTGTACCAGGGTAGGATATGTCCAGCCACTCGGGGATGTTTGCATGGGGGATGGCGTGGTGGAGGGAGAAGGAGAAGGGGAACTGGAGGAGGAAACCGGCCGCCATGAGGAGAGCAGAGAAGAGGAGACAGTTGAAGATGCGCGCTGCATGGCTCTGTGGTGGGGACCGTGGAACAGCAGAGAGGGGGTGAACGGGAGAGAAAGGGAAGAGAATGGAAGAGGAACGAGATGAGATATCGTATAAGGCGAGACTGAAAGCAGAGTGAGCCAAGAAGGCCAGTTTAAAAGTGAAAGCATTGGTTGAGAAGGAGAGACCAGAAAGAGCAAGGGGTTTAGGTATTGAAGCGTGGTTCAGCTAGGAGCTGGGTTCACCTGAAAGCTGGTGATGATGTGGCCCAGGTGCAAGCCCATGAAGGCAGTGAGCGTGGCGCCCAGTGTGCTGGTGAGAGGTAAGGGAAGATGCAAAGCGGTGAGAAAGGAATTAGTGGATACGAAGAGACTTGTTCAGAGGCGCCAGGTGTACTCGGAGCAGGGGAGGGGGAAGGGACCGAACGAGGAGTTGGAGTTTGAAAAGGGTGGAAGTGGAGAAACACCCCCACCTTCACACGCCAAACCCCACCACCCCAACCCTCCGCACACCCGATCCCAACCCACAAATTTCTTTCCTTCATGCACTCCTCTCACCTGAGCAGCCCCATGGGCTCGAAGGGTGCAGCACACCACACAGGGGGTGCCTGGTCGCCAGAGGATGGGAGGGCGAGGAGTGAGGGAGGCGAAAACGGAGTGGAGGGAACACCGCACTCCTGCAGCAGGGAGGAGAAGGCAAATTGGAAAGGGTCAACGCAGAGATGGCAGAAAGAATATGCGTGTTGGGGCGAGGATGGGAGAGGTAGCGAGCCTTCAGGAATGCCTTCAGGCATGTAGGATGGGCGAGCAGAAGTTACTTCGGTACACTTACACATGCACATGTGTGAAGTGCCTGGCCATGCGGAAAGCTTACGGGCAGGTGGGTGTAGGGAGGCGAGGCGAGGAGGTGATTGGTGGTGAGCAGCAAGCGGTCGATGTAGCCCGCAGCACTGCAGGCAGGGGAGAGGTCTCCAGAGCGGGAGCACACCACCTGATGGGCGTGGGGAAGAGGACAACATGGGCAGAAGCACGGAGTGGCAGGCATGCACTTCTGAAGCAAGCAGGACGATGTAGGCGGGAAGGAAAGGAATTGGAGGTCGACAAAGCGAGGTGAGCGGGCCAGATGAGGGGATTCGGGTGTCGTTTGGTGGGTTGTGGAAGGATGGGAAACGCAGAGTGGGAAGAAACAGGTGTTATCTTCCAGTTGCATGCCATTTTCGAATCCAGTTAGGGCGCTCCCTTGTGCCACCATTCACTAACCAGTAGGTTTTGAGACGTGCTGTTGGCAGGTGACATAGCGTGGGGAAGGAAGGTTGAGTTGACGGCAGAGAGGGAGGAGGAGGTGGGGGGAGTGAAGGTCCAGTCAGGCACGAAGAGGAGGAAGGTGAGCGCGAGGTAGATGGCTGCTAGCATGAGCGACGCCTGCCTGGAGGGGGCATGCGGGCAAAAGAGAGATGATGACAGGTTAACATGGCACGAAGAGGAGGAAGGTGAGCGCGAGGTAGATGGCTGCTAGCATGAGCGACGCCTGCCTGAAAGGGGTTGGGCCATGCGCACATGTAGGGATATGAGAGGTACATGAGAGGGGATGAGGAAGGTGAGGGCGAGGAAGATAGGGGCTACGCCTGCCTGAAGGGGGTTGGGTCATGCGGCAAAGCGGGGATGATGAGAGGAGGGAGGGGAAACATGGGAGGGAGGAAAAAGGCTCATGGCGGGACAAATTGCGGCTAAGAGAGGAATGCGAAAGCTGAGAAAATCTTGTGGTACTTCAGGGTTTCAGGGAATTATACAGTGGATTGAACCTGAGAGCACACTGACCAGGTGAGGAGGGAGAAGGATAACAAGCCGGAAAGCCCCTCTCCATATCCCTCTGTGTGGCTATCCTTGGGTGCGGACAGCAGCACCTGCGCCAGTGCTACCACCGTGTACGCAATGGCTATGCGCTGCAGCGTGCCGCAGATGCGCATGCGCGTCAGACTGATGCCGAAACTCAGGTCCCCTGTTCTGTGCAGGAAGCCACCTGGATGGTGCAGGGAAGGTGGAGGGAGAGGCAACGCCGCCCATGTAGGAACGAAGGGATGTGGATGAGAGGGCAGGGCAGAAAACTTAAGGGCGTGAGAAGTAGAGTCCAGAGAAGCCACAAATGTACTGGGATATGCTTTTTGAACTACCAAAAGAAGGGCAGAGTGAAGTAAGCAGATTATGCGGCATAAGCAAATCTTCAAGGTAGGTAGAGCAAGGGAGAGGTTGGCAACCTTCAAGGAAGAGGCCAAGGAGAAAGAGGCAGCAGGCGCGTCTGAGAATCCTATGCACGGAGGCAGTGCGGCTGTGCACGGCTCTGAAGGTGAGCGCCGCTGCAGCGCCCGAGGCGAAGAGGAAGAAGGGCGCGACGAGGTCGCCCAGCTGCAGCCCGTCCCAGGGGGACACTCCCACCCACGGCACCTCGGGGCCCACGTCCAGCGCCACTATCATGGCCTGCAGGGAGGCGGGGAGAAGTTATGAGACGTCTTAAAAGAGAAAGAAGTAAGAAACGACCCCCATCACACCTTCGACTCAAGTCCAAAGCCACAATGTTGCGTGCGTATGCGCCATGGAGATTCGACCGTGCCTTTGCTTCATTGCAACAGATAGACATTCACAGAAATTGTGGGTTCAATGGTGGAGCTTCGCAATGCTGTCGACATTGGCGTGGGGTTGGGATGCTGGCTATGGCTTGGGAACATGGATGCGAGTAAGTGGCGCTGGAGATTGCACGGAACGACGCGACGAGCCCGCAGGTGTGAGTGGTGATCGTTGAGTCGACTCGAGCCTGGATTGGCGTACTTACGACGATGCTGATTCCGCGGAAAACGTCGAGCGATGCTAGTCGCACGGGATGATGCGACACGTGCGACGTGCTGTCATCGCAGGGAACGTGATGCGACGGGAGGATGGGACCCATGCGACTATCCGAGCGCAGTAACGGCGAGATCAAGCCGTCCTCCATGGCTCTGCTACACTCAGCGAAGCTTTGCGATAGATGCGACGCTCTGCGATCTCGCTGTCTAGCGACTGTCGTCGACACACTTGAAATTCTCGCGACGACGACGCCTTATGAGAATGACGCCATGAAAGCAGAGTATTTTTGCAACAAATCTTCAAGCCAGTAGCCTGGAGAAGGAAAGATTGAATGTAATTCTTATCATGCAAAACGGGATTGTCGGCAAGGCGGATTAGACACCGTATGCTACTGGTGCTTTGGTGACAGATAGAGCGATAATGGGAACTGGTAACATTCGTGAATCCTAGTATCCTGCGTCAGTCTGCCTAACCCACATCACCAGACGAACTAAATCACTAAGACCAGTCTCGTAGCCTTGTAGACAGTTGTCTGAGAGAATCCTTGAAAATACGAAGACAGTTGTCGGAGGTATGACAGGGCATGGATTTCAACACATTCTGCTCCATCCATCCAACGGCTCAGTTCCGTCTCGTGATTCCCAGAAATTCCCGAACCGAAGCTCCGCCCATGGAAATTGGAGTCTCGAGGTCGATTTCGGTTTGGCGCGAACCTCGCCAGGCTACCTCGGGAGTGTCAAATCACAGCCTCCACCTAAATATAGTTTCGAGCTATCGAAATCTATCATAGATTGTTGGAGACGACTCTACCGCGTATTGGTTCCCAAACACCACCTCTTCCCCCTTCAAGCTTGGTTTTTTCACAGCGCTGGTTCACGACGAAAGCGGAAAGGAATTATCGACTCCTTGTGGGATAGATCTGCCTGTTGCGGGTACCCGCGCACGTTATCGAAATAAATGCCGGTGATTTCTGTGAATTCGAGCACGAAAATAGCTTCCACTGCATCGAGATGGACTTGCATCTCGACTCAGCATACATTAATGCCCCTGCATCTGCTGCTCCTGGTCTCGCCGTTGATTCTCATCCTGCTTCTCACACCACGCCCGGCGCCTCGCGGGAACTCCACCGCCTCCTTCGCCACACGCGAAGATGTAACCACGGATCGGCGAAAGCTCCTGTTTTCGCTACGGAAGCCCAAGGAGTGCGAGGGGCCGAACGGCACGATGGCGAATAGGATCATCCCCATGGAGGCCGTTGCGAGTCAGCGCAAGCTGGTCGGCGGATGGCGGCCGCGGAAGGGGAAATACCTCCTGGCGCTCTGCACCACTGGGCGACTGACCAATCAGGTACCGGGGGAAAAAGAGGCTGACAAATCAGGTACCAGAAAGTGAGATTGACCAATCATAATGACATGCTTCATCTTCGCCGCGCTATTCAACCGTCTCTTGGATCGGACACAGAAGTCACTTCCCTTTACCCTTTCCCCTCTTCCACCGCCCTCGTCCCTTCTCCTTGCCTCCCCACCACCTCCTCCCCCACCACCCGCAGAGCAGCAGGAGTGCATGATGACCTACTTCATCTTCGCCGTCCTCTTAAACCGCACGCTCCTCATCCCGCCACTCGCCGTCGCGCAGCACACCGGCCTCAACCTAATCTGGCCCTGGGCCGCCGTCTTTAATCTCCCCAGACTGCATACCTGCCTCTCGCCCTCCTACGGCCCCCTCACCACGCTCCTACTACCGGACTACCTCTCCCGCTCCCACTCCGCCCATGCTTACGTGGCACACCTTATCTGCCTCAAGCCCACGTGTAATCATGAGTGGACGCTGCGAGTGCTGCTGCGGGAGGTGCCTGAGATCAAGCTAGCGGACAAGAAAGGCCGCCCGGTAGCGGTGAATCAGAGCTTGGTGGATAGGATGGGGAAGGTGCGGCTTGAGAAGCTTCTAGAAGCTGTAGAGGTGGTGGAAGGGGAGGAGGAGAGGGCGGAGGCGGAGGAGGGGGGAAGAGTGGCGGAGGGGGAGGCTGCAGCAGCAGGAGAAAGTGGTGGAGAGCAAACAGCAATGCGGAGACGGCTGAATGAGGCGGGCAGTGGAGCAGAGGAGACAGGTGCGCAGACACACGAAGGTGCGGCTGCAGCAGCATCCCAGGCAGCACCGGCTTTGGCTGGCCAAGCATTGGCTACACCAGAAACATCAGGCCCAGCAGCAGCTGCAACCCTTGTCCCAGCTGCTGCGGTACCGGCCGCATCACCTGCTGCAGCCTTGGCAGCACCATCTACAGCAGCGCCTGCTGCAGCACCAGCACCAGGTGCAGCTACAGTGGCAGTACCAGAAACACCCGCTGCTGCAGCAGCAGCACCACCAGCATCTGTTGCAGAAGCAGCCACAGCAGCAGCGGCACCTTCAGCTGCCGCTGCCGGCGCCACCTCTGACAGCAATGATGAGGAGTCCAGTCTGCCTGCCGGCCACATCCTCACATTCGGCGATCTGGCGGGAACGTCTGTGATTGGCCACGACTGGCTGCTGGAATCAGCACTGCCCCTTATCTCGGTCCCTCCAGACTGCAGCAACTTGTGGCGGCCGCATGCAGCAGTGATGGAGTTTGTGGATGGCTTCATTGCATCGCACCTCCCATCTCCCTTCATGGCTGTGCACCTCAGGCGGTGAGTGAGTGATCGCTGAGTCAGTCAGTGCCACACTTTCCCTCGCCCTGGTCCCGCTGGGCTGCAGCAACCTGTGGCGCCCGCGTGCTGCCGTGATGGAGTTTGTGGATGGCTTCATCACAACTCACCTCGCCTCTCCGGCTATCTAAAGAAACAGAGCTACAAGCGCCACGTGTTTTGCCCATAGCAGCGTCCTTGCCCTCTCACCCATCCCCCTCCGTCCTCCCTTTTCCCCCCGCTTTTCCCCTCCCTGTTTGCCTCTTCAATCCCAATCCAGGGGTGATTTCTCCGGCCACCTAAAGAAGCAGAGCTACAAGCGGCACGTGTTCCTGCCCATAGCAGCGGTGGGAGAGTTCATTCTCTCCCGCGCCGCTGCTGCCAACCTGCACACGGTGCTGCTGGCCTCTGATGGCACCGAGGCTGAAGTGGCCGCACTCTCGCAAATACTCACAGGTAGGGAAGCTGATCCGCGTGCTAGCGATAGTCTGACCTTGCTTGCCGTGCACAACCTGCACACCGTGCTGCTCGCCTCTGACGGCACTGACGCTGAAGTGGCCATGCTCACACAGTTAGTCACAGGTAGGGGTTGAGCCGCATGCTGGAGACAGTTTTGACCTCATGGCATGCACAAGCTGGATGCTCTCACAGTTGGTCCCATGAATCTACATCGCCCATAACTATGAGGTATCCCGCCCTGTTCTCTCCCACTCACCCCCTCCCTTACCAGCCAGCAACACCGCAAGGCTGGTGACGTTGCACGAGAGTTGCTTCGCATGGGCCGACACACACAATGAGCCCTGGGGGCGGGCGCTATTGGCTCTCAGTCCCTTTTCCCTTAACCACCAACGCCACACTCGCACCCCCCTCTCTCACCCCCACAAACCCCCACTCCATCTCACCCACCCACCAGCCAGCAACACCACGAGGCTAGTCACACTACACGAGAGCCGCTTCGCATGGGCCGACACACACAATGAGCCCTGGGGGCGGGCGCTATTGGCTCTCAGTCCCTTTCCCCTTAACCACCAACGCCACTCTCGCACCCCCCTCTCTCACCCCCACAAACCCCCACTCCATCTCACCCACCCACCAGCCAGCAACACCACGAGGCTAGTCACACTACACGAGAGCCGCTTCGCATGGGCCGACACACACAATGAGCCCTGGGGGCGGGCGCTGTTGGCTCTCGAGCAGAGCCTGCCGGAGGGGGGAGGCAAGGGGGTGGTGCGGGCACTGGCAGAGAAGTACGTGTGCGCGCGCGCTCACGTGTTCTACGGCACGGTCTACTCCACCTTCTCCACGGATGTTATCAGGATCCGGGCAGCGGAAGGGGTGGCAAACTGCATGGACGGGAAGGTGGGGGAGGAGGGTTAGTGGTAATTAGGCATGGTTGGAAATTCGTTGCTGCGGCTGCTACTGTATGCAGACATGGTTACACCATTCAAGCTGTTCCTTAGTGTAGAACTGTACAGGCCTTACACAGGCCACCCCAGAATGTTTGTAGGAATGCCCATATGAATCTGCAGACCATTCCTGCATGTGTGCATCCACTTGTGCATAAATGGCTTTTTGATGCATTTAGTAAGAGCTTTTCCAATCAAGTCAGCCACGAACGCACGGTTGAGCGCACTCAACCTGCTGTATCTCTCCATAGAGAGCACATTTTCCGACTCCCTATGTGCGCGCCGCACTGGAACACGCGGTGCCCCCTATGTATTTTGTGTGCTGGAGCGTGGGTGTCTATTTGCCTTTGAGCCGACCTATCCACTCTTGCTGCTGCCAAGCACCCACCACACCACATGTCTGCTGGCCCGTGTCTACTTGTCGGCTGCCTTGCCCACCACCTTGGGCATCTTGTGTGTGCCCGCTGGATCCAAACACAGGAGCATGGAGACGCCGGGGAAATTGGGGAGTCCAGAACAAGGAAACGCAAGAAAGGAGAAACACAAGTAAGAGGATTGTAGACGAGATGAGCAAGTGAGAGGAGGCAGTGGGAACGCACTAGCCCTTGCACCTACCTAAACAAACTCGCGCACTGACATGTACCTGCACACACACTCACAGTCCTCCACATCATTGCGTCGGCATACCACCAACCACACCTTCCACCCTGCTTCACGCACCAAAACAACACTCTCTGCACACACACACTCACAGTCTTCCACGTCCTTGAGCTTGTAATAGTGCGGTGCAATCTCCACCAGCCATTCAGGCTTGATCTCCACGACCTGCCGCATGAACTCCTTGCTAGTGTACACCAGCTCGTGGTACACCACCCACCGCGGCAGCACCTGCGCCAGCCCCGAGCTCGGATGGATGTGCACGGTCTGAGGGTTCTTCACAGTGCGGTACGTGCGGTTCTTCTGCAGACGGGCCGTGTGGTAGAAGTAACCTGCACAGAGAAACACGGCAGATGAAAAAGGAGAAAGAAGGGCTCGATTTCCACTAGCAGTGTGCATAGAGCATTTACATACTTCATCTCACTACTGCTAATCCTCAACCCTCCCTCTCACCGGCAGTGATGGCTTTCTTGATAGCATCCAGGTCACCGCTGCTGCTGCTTGGTTCGATCTCCACTCGCTCCAACAGCCCCATCAGCTGGTCGCGCACGTCACGAGCCATCTTCATGCTTCGCACCTGATACAACGAGGGGGAGGAGGAGAGGAGGAAAAAAGAGATTAAGGAGGCAGGCTTCATGCTTCACGGCGTGCAAGCAAGCTTGCTGCCCACACCACGACAGCATGAGAGCACCAGCAGATCGCACCGCTCACCCGCTCACCTGAATGTAGTTCTCGTAGCAGAACTGAGAGGAGAAGCTGGTCTCCGCCCACTGCTCGTACACCCTCAGCAGCGCAATATGGTCGCCCACGTTGCCCGTGTGGAAGTTCATGCGCGCGTTGTCTGCATGCACCTGCTTGTCCTTGGGGCGGTAGAAGACCGCGTTGCCCACCGACAGCATGGCGCATATGGTGGCCGCTTCCTCGGAACAACTGGCGGGGTAATGGGGATGGGGGACAAGGTTGGAAAGCGAGGAGAGGATGAAGTTAGGTGTGCGGAAGTCTTCATGCGCGCATTGTCCTCCTTGTCCTTTGGCTGGTAAAACACGGCATTGCCGACTGAGAGCATCGCGCACATGGTGGCTGCTTCCTCGGAGGTGGGACTGATAGGTGGGACTGATAGGTGGGACTGATAGGAGGGACTGATAGGCAGGACTGATAGGTGGGACTGATAGGTGGGACTGATATGTGGGACTGATAGGTGGGACTGATAGGCGGGACTGATAGGTGGGACTGATATGGGGGACTGATAGGTGGGACTGATAGGCGGGACTGATAGGCGGGACTGATAGGCGGGACTGATAGGCGGGACTGATAGGCGGGACTGATAGGCGGGACTGATAGGCGGGACTGATAGGCGGGACTGATAGGCGGGACTGATAGGCGGGACTGATAGGCGGGACTGATAGGTGGGACTGACAGGTGGGACTGATAGGTGGGACTGATAGGTGGGACTGATAGGTGGGACTGATAGGCGGGACTGATAGGCGGGACTGATAGGTGGGACTGATATGTGGGACTGATAGGTGGGACTGATAGGTGGGACTGATAGGAGGGACTGATAGGCGGGACTGATAGGTGGGACTGATAGGCGGGACTGATAGGTTGGACTGATATGTGGGACTGATAGGCGGGACTGATAGGCGGGACTGATAGGTGGGACTGATAGGAGGGACTGATAGGCGGGACTGATAGGCGGGACTGATAGGTGGGACTGATAGGTGGGACTGATAGGAGGGACTGATAGGCGGGACTGATAGGTGGGACTGATAGGCGGGACTGATAGGTTGGACTGATATGTGGGACTGATAGGCGGGACTGATAGGCGGGACTGATAGGTGGGACTGATAGGCGGGACTGATAGGTGGGACTGATAGGCGGGACTGATAGGTGGGACTGATAGGCGGGACTGATAGGTGGGACTGATAGGAGGGACTGATAGGCGGGACTGATAGGCGGGACTGATAGGTGGGACTGATAGGTGGGACTGATAGGAGGGACTGATAGGCGGGACTGATAGGTGGGACTGATAGGCGGGACTGATAGGTTGGACTGATATGTGGGACTGATAGGCGGGACTGATAGGCGGGACTGATAGGTGGGACTGATAGGAGGGACTGATAGGCGGGACTGATAGGCGGGACTGATAGGTGGGACTGATAGGCGGGACTGATAGGTGGGACTGATAGGCGGGACTGATATGTGGGACTGATAGGCGGGACTGATAGGTGGGACTGATAGGGGGGACTGATAGGCGGGACTCATAAGGTGGGACCAGTGGATGTGCCTCAAGCCGTGCCTCAAACAGCCCACCCACTCACAGGTACTTATCGGAAGCCACAAGCAGCTTCGACATCTGCGGGTCCAGCGGAAATTCCGCCATCTTCCTGCCCAGCTTGGTCAACTCCCCGCGGTCGTTGAGCGCCCCCAGCGCATACAGCATCTCCAGCGCCCTCAGGAGCGTCTCCGCAGGGGGCGGGTCCATGAAGTCGAAGTTGAGCAGGTCGTTGATCCCCAGGGACTTGAGCATCAGCACCACATTCCCGAGGTTCGTCCGCTGGATCTCCGGCACCGTGTTATCCTCCAACTCATTCGCATACGACCACGCGGTGTACAGCCGAAAGCATTTCCCGGGGGACGTTCTCCCGGCCCGCCCCGCGCGCTGGTTCGCCTGGGCTTTTGACACGGGGGTGACGATGAGAGACTCCATGCCGGTGCGCGGGTTGTAGCTCTTCTGCTTCACAAACCCCGGGTCGATCACGTATTTGATTCCGTCGATGGTGAGCGAAGTTTCCGCGATGTTGGTAGCTAGAACCACCTTCCGCGCTCCCTCGGGTGTCTTCTCGAAAATCTTCGCCTGCATGTCCGTGGGCAGGTTCGCGTAAATCGGGCAGATGATCATTTCTGCGATTTTTGTCCCCAGCCCCTTGGTTCTATGCCTGAGAATCTCCTCTGCTGCCTCAATCTCCTCCTGCCCTGTCAGGAACACCAACACATCCCCTGCCGGCTGCGTTACATGAATCTGTAACACGGTTACCACCGCCGCATCCAAATAATCCGCCTCAGGCGCCTTAGTGTAGTGTATATCCACAGGATACCTCCTCCCGGGAATCCGGAAAATCGGCGCAAAGTCAAAATACTCGCTGAATTTCTCCGCATCAAGCGTGGCGCTCGAAATCAGCAGCTTCAGATCGGGCCGAAACCGAGCAATGTCCTTCACGAGCCCGAACAGCACGTCCGTGTGAAGCGTCCTCTCGTGTGCTTCATCCACCATCATGACGGAGTAGCTCGCGAGGTCTGGTTCGCTGAGGAACTCGCGCAGCAGCATGCCGTCGGTCATGTATTTGAGCACGGTCTTGTCGGACGTGCAGTCCTCGAAGCGGATGGAGTAGCCCACCTCGTGCCCCAGCTTGCACCCCACCTCCTGTGCCACACGCGCTGCTACACTCATGGCTGCTACTCGCCTGGGCTGCGTGCACCCGATCTGCGGGCAGGAGAAAGAAGGAAGAGTAAATACGTTTCTAACCAGGTTCATCAGACAAGGTTCAACTTGCATCCCACCTCCTGCACCACCTCTCAACTTGCCTCACCTTTCCACACATTGCCTCACCATTCCCCACCTTTGCCTCATCTTGCCTCACCTTGCCCCACCCCTCCTCATCTTGTCCCACCTCCTCTTCTGCCCCCACCGCTCACCTTGCCGCGCTTGCCGTATCCCTCTTCGTACAAATACTGCGGGATCTGCGTCGTCTTGCCCGACCCCGTCTCGCCTACAATCACCAGCACCTGCACACAGCACACACACAACAAGGCCGCACAGATTAGAATCCCGGCTAAGATTGAGCAACATCACTTGTAAATTCATTCCTCTTACACATAGCGACATACAGGGCCATGACAGTGGGGTGAAGCATCTGGTGGACTCTGCGGCGCATCTGGTGACAACACCTGGCTGACAACAGTTGTCCCACCTGGTGGTCGTTGATAGCTTGCAGCAGCTCCTCCCTGTAGCGGTACATGGGCAGGTTCTTCCTCTCCGCCTGTATCTTGTCAAACGCTGACTTGGCCTTTGATACCTCCACCTGCCGCTCCCTCTCCTCCTCGTCCTCTGAACCCTCCTGCACCCATTACCACCGCATCAAACAGCAGGACACCCCAAAAGCACCGCAGTCAACCACAAAGGGTGAGCCAGTTTGCACAACAAAACCACTACACGTTAACAAAGCAAAGGAACACGCACACAGAAAGCCAGCCATCCCCATCCACAATTCTGCACTATTAACCCTGTCACTGCACGCTTTCCTGGGGTACTTTCCTGACATTGCAAGCTACTCTGAGAGCACTCACCCTGTCATCGCCAGCCATGATGGTATCCTTAATGAAGTCGATCTGATCCTCAAACACATACTCGTACTGCTCTGAGTCCACCTTGCGGTCCTTGGACCCAAAGTTCACCGTCGCCTTGCCTGCACCACACGATGCATGCGACGAGAGGTGTGAGGAACTGCGAGTGGCACATCAGATCATGACGCATGGCAGATGGCGCATGGCAGATGGCGCATGGCAGATGGTGCATGGCAGATGGTGCATGGCAGATGGTGCATGGCAGATGGTGCATGGAACCCAACATGCTTGAGGGCGCTTCAATGTCCTTCTCATTCTCAATCGCACACTCATACTAAGCTCCAGTCAGTGACCTCCAGTCAGTGAGCTCCAGTCAACCCCTACCTACCTATTTGATGATTCTCCCACGCCTCCTGCTCTGCTCGCGGAGTCACCTTGTCATCCCCCTCCACATCCCTGCTCATACAGTGGGATGGGCATAGGGACACGGGGCAGAGGGACAGAAGGGCAGAGGGGCAGAGGGACGAAGTGATTAACAAAGTTACTCTTTACAGAAAGCTCGCTGCACGTCCTATCGAACGGGACCGTCGGGACGTGACGCGCTGAGCAAACATGCGAGTGTTGGGAGCTAGAGGAATCACAATGCATGGAACGTGATTACGAAACACAACATGTGTACACTCTTTCCTGCACACAACGCGTACAATCACTCCCCTCCCCCATCCCCCCTTCCACACACATTCATATTCCTCCATACAAATCTCACCGCTCTCCACCGCACTCACTGGTATCGTTTCATGGCCACGGCGAATCTCTTGTCCTGCTGCACCTTCTCCTCCTTGTCGTACGCCTCTGGCAGGTGGTACTGCCACGGTGGGAGGAGCAGGGAGAGAGGGTTGGGTTGAAATTGGCGTAGAAGCATGAAGCAAACGTCCACGTGCGGGTTGAGGTTGGGATCACAGATGCGCCTCCCGACCCGAGGCCTCTTGTCCAGCTGCTCCTTCTCCTCCTAGTCATACATGCGCCAGCACCGTCCGCTGGTAAGAGGTGCATGCGGTAGTGCAAGAAGCGACGCATGTGATGGTACATGCAATAATGCATGTAGGCTCACCTCGACCACCTTCCCCACGTCCTCCACTTGCTGCTTCGCCAGCGCCAGCACCTTGCGCTTGTACCGCTGCTCCGCCTGCTCCCTCTCCGTGAGCTTCACGTCGGAAAACAGATACTCCTCGTCCACCAACTCATCCCTGCGATACAGTCACATTGCACACGCACATGCATTCATTCAGCAGCACTCTCCAAAAAATACAGCAATGGCAAGTAATGGCAGGGAACTAGAAGTGATGGCAAAAAAAGGCAGGGAGGAAGAATGGAATTCGGCACAGAGAGGGCGGTGCTTACTCGAGCTCCTGCAGCTTCTTGGCCTCTCGTTTGGACAGATACTCCTGCCGGGAGATCTCCCTCAGGCTCGGCATCAGCTCCCGCTGCTGCTCCGCCTCCTCCCTCCTCCTCAACGCCTCTGATGGGTTTGTGCACGCATAGACCAGGCAGAGGACGAGAAGGAGAGGGGCGAGCAGGCAGGGGAAACCAGGTGGCGGATGCAAGGGTTGTGGAAATAAAGAAAGGTTGGGTCTTAAAGCAGGAACGTGACAGTATGCGGAGGGACAAACCCAGAGACGTGACCAGAACAGGGGATAAAAGGATGGGAGAAAGGGAGGGGGTGGGGAAGGTTGAATGAGGAGGGAGGGCCAAGCGGGAGTGAGTGACAGTGGAGCACACGACACATGTGGTGTGTGTGTGGCAGACGATGTGTGTGGAGGATGACGTGGAGGGTGTGACACGTGGCAGCACATGACTGACCTTGTTCCTTCTTGGAGAGCTTGGGCTCTAGCTTCTGCAAGCAGAAAGGATGGGATGTGGAGGGGTTTGAAGGGATGTGAAGGGGTGTGGAGCGATGTGAAGGGGAATATGATGGACGGGAGAGGAAAATAAGTGAAGATTACACGAAAGGCCGAAAGCAGATGCGGGGAGTGGGGGGGGAGGGGGGGGGCGGGAAGCGGGACGATAGGGGACAAGGGGAAGTGCATAAAGCAGGGATGAAGGAGGATCAAGGGGCCGCTGAAGCAGTGCAGTGTGGATGAGAGAAGCAAGAGAGAGCAAGAGAAACGCCATCCATCCCACCTTGGTGCGCTCCTCATCTCGCTGCTTGAGGCGCTCCTCAAACTCCTCCCTCTCCAGCTGGTCTCGCTCCCTCTCCGCCTCCCTCTGCCTCTCCAATGCCGCCTGCCAACACACAGCAGCACTCAGCAGCAAGCAACCCAACAGCACCCAGCAGCACACAGCAGATTCGAAGAAACACGGATCACAACCCATAAGAGAACAAGGCACTACACATGCACTTTGTTTGAGAATGGCTTGCTGCTGCGAACACATGCACAGCTCCAAGCTCAACGCCTCCTAACCCACTTCATAACTCCAAGTTTCAACTCCCTATCTTACCTCTTCATCCTCCTCCTCCTCCGCCTCACCCTTCCTCCGCCCGCTCCTGTGCTCGCCTTGCCGACCTTTCTTGCGCTGATACTCTGCCAACGCCTGGAGAGGGGGCGCAGCAGGGGCAAAAGAAAGAGGAAGAAGGGAATGGGAAAGAGGAGGCGGAGGGTATGGGAAAGAGAAGAAAGAGCTTGAGAAAGGGAATGTGGAGTGGAGCATGAAAGGGTGAAAGCAACAAGGGAAAAATGAGTAGACGAAGACAAGAACATATGAAATGCGTGCAATACAGGCACTATCCGACCTGAGCAGTGGCATCATCATCAGCATCATCCCCACCGTCCATCTCATCTCTCCTCCTCCTCAACTGCCTCCTCTTCTTCCCCTCCTTCCCCCCCTCCCCCTCCCCTGCACCGCCTCGCCCATCCCTCTCCCTCTCTTCCTCCTTCCTCTCCCTCTCCTCCCGTTCCTTCCCCCGCTGCCTCTCCCTCTCCCGCTCCTCCTCTTCTTCTTCATCATCCGCGTCTAGCAGAGCGTACTGCTGCTGCCGACGAGCGAATTCTATGGCTGCTTTCTCCTCTGTTTTGTACGCCTGCCATAGGTTGCAGTGGATGATAAATCAGGGATAGGGGTGAGACAGCAGGGAAAATGGGTCACAGAGGGATGAGGAGAAACGTCAGGGTTGAAAGCACCGGGGCAGAATGCTACTCCCTGAACGCAAATCTGAATGCGAGGTTCTAACGAGGATCTAAATTGCCAAGAATGCAAACGCGAGAGTGCCTCCATACCCTGCTGAAGAATCCCCAAGGCCTTCTTAACCTCTCCCCTCCCCACTCTCGATACTAGGTAGGTCTTCCGAATGCTTCTTAACCTCCCCACCGTGATCCTATCCTGAGCAAGACCTACCGAAGGACCTTTCTTGGCGCTCGGTATTCTCGAGGCCAGCTGGCTGGCGAAGGCTGACGTGGCAGGCGACGCTGGAAGGCCATTGGACGAGAGGCTGGATGTGAGAGCGCTCACGCTGGACGATCTCTTAGCTGTGGAAAGGACACGTGGCACGAGTAAGACAGGAAGTAAGGCAGAGAACTGAAGGGACCAGCGAAGCTTCATAAACTCATTATCTGACCACCTTTGACCAAGAAAGCATTTTAGAGGCGTGAAATGTGAAATGGAACACTGGAAACTAATTTCTCGCTGAAACCGATAGCGAGTCGCGACCATATCCACACGCTCTGCAGAGTATTCACTACCTTTCACAAGAATTCAAATGAATTCGCTATAATCGACGCACCTAACGCGATAACGAAGGTAACGAGACTGGACTCGGAGTAGCCGAGGATTTGGTACAGCTGATCCGACACCCACGTCTTCAACTCCTTCTCGTCCGCCATTCCTCGGTATTGCCGCTAAGAGACGTCAGGAATCTACGTAAGGTCACGCGGCTGCGACAGCGGTGAAAAGGGAGATTTACGGGTCGAACTAAATCCGGACCTCACCGCCTATTTGCATCTATAACGTCTAGAAGATTGGCAGAAAACCGCGTCTCGTGAGTTCAAGTATTCTAGAACCAAAGAAAGATGGCAGTAGTGAGCTTGACGTTTACGGAACCCGCACCACTTGTGAGGGAATCAACATGGGAAACCGCGATATCGCCGAATCCGATGAAGTTACATAGCTGATACACTGCGTTTTTCTACGAAACCCAAACCAATACAGTATCTCAGTTTGCTGAAACATTTCGAATCCCATCCCAGAGGGTTCTCGTAGAACCCTGAGCTTGCGGCTCGTACAGTAAGATCCCTAAATTCCTTGTCAGTGTCGAGTGGAATTTACGAATACCGTCTATATTCAGCTTCTCTTTTGATCATTTGATCACCTGATCATCCCTTCTGTCGCCGTTAGCCGCTAGGGTTTGCCGCTTAATCCTCTTCCTGCAATACTCCCCCCCGTAGTTTCGAGACGCTTGCCTGTTGAAAGCAGTTGCTCGTTGATTTTTGGGTCTTGATCCCGCATCGTCGTGTCTTCGATTCGCTGCCTGAAGAGTCAGTAGGAATGGCGGACGCAGCGCAGATTGACGAGGCGTTAAAGCAGTTGACGGCGATCCAAGACGAACTAGACAAGGTGCAGACTACGTTGAGATTCCGACGGATTCCGTCCTTTAACTTTCGCATTTTCGACAGTACCGAGGCACATGATTCTGCTCTCGTCAGAACCCCCCGAGCCTGATTTCCGCCTCTGCCATTCCTCCACAGCTAACACCATAGACTTCAACCCCTTCTCTCCTTCCATTCCCTCTTTCCTGCTCGTTCTCTCCGTTCTAACCTCGGTGGCATCTTCTCTTCGTTCTCGCTCGTCTTAGGTCAACGAGGAGGCGAGCGACAAGGTGTTGGAAGTGGAACAGAAGTACAACAAGCTAAAGCGGCCCATTTACGAGCGACGCCAGCAAGTAGTATCAGAAGTTAACGACTTCTGGATGACAGTGGTACGCGGTTGCTCTTCTGAGTCGACTCAGTATGTTGAGTCGGCCCAGCGTCTTTTTCCACCCTTGTGGTCTATCCTTTCGTCGGTGCTGTTACGTTTTCCACGATCTCGTTCCGCCGTTCTTCCCTACTGACTATTTCGCGCATTGTGTCTGTGTTAACTTTTTTTTTTTTTGTTGAACGCAGCTTCTCAATCACGGTCTTCTTCACGCGTTTTTCACAGAAGAGGATAGACAGGTGAGGGAAAAGAGTCATAATATGCTCACTGGGAACTCCTGAATGTCTCCCGGTTGTGCCTCGCCCTTCGACTGGGTGCGCTGAATGTCTTCTTCGTTCCGTCAAGTTCTAGGCCGTCAGATTTTGTTTTTCATTCTCTCCTTCCTTCGTTCTCCCATACCAGTCACCATGTCATTCGTACGGCTCCCCACTTCCCCAACCCCCGCATACTACGCTCTCACCCCCTTGTTACGCTCACCCCATGCTCCGAATTTTCATGCTACCCCTGCCCCCTCCTCTACTGCGCGCCACCCATGCAGCCACTGGAGTATCTGAGGGGGTTAGACGTAACGGATTATAAAGACAGCAAGTCGGGTTACAGCATCACCTTTGTGCCACCCTCCTTCCCCCCACACTCTCCTCCCTCCCACACTCTTCTCCTCTCTGCTGCGCGCCTCTCTGCAGGTGTTGGAGTATCTGAGGGGGCTCGACGTGGAGGACTATAAAGACATCAAGTTGGGCTACAGCATCACCTTCGTACGTTCTTACAAACTCTTAGGATCTCACCGGTTAGTGCTTTAGCTTCTCCCATCATCCACCCAATCTTCTCGCTTACTGGTAATCTACGTGTCAGCCTGTCAGGCTTTGAAGCAGAGGGTTCATGTGTCTAGGGTGGGGTTTGCCCCCGACGTGACTGTCCCTCCATAAAGCCCTGAACCTCGTTAAGGTGAACCGACATCCAGGTGTAAATGGTTCGCCTTTATACAGTAAATGTTTGAGAATGTTTTTTTTTCTACTGTACATCAAATTTATTGCCTTTCTCTCTATCATCCACATCAAATTTGTGACCCCTGTTTGGTTGGGCTGGCTGCAGACATTTGCGGAGAACCCATACTTTTCGAATAAGGAGCTGAGCAAGAGCTACAAATACACGGAGGAGGGCACTGCCAACGTGGAGGGCACCAAGATCGAGTGGGAGGAGGGCATGGTGAGACGAGTGTGAGGAGGGCATGGTGAGACGAGTGTGAGGAGGGCATGGTGAGACGAGTGTGAGGAGGGCATGGTGAGACGAGTGTGAGGAGGGCATGGTGAGACGATTGTGAGGAGGGCATGGTGAGACGAGTGTGAGGAGGGCATGGTGAGACGAGTGTGAGGAGGGCATGGTGAGACGAGTGTGAGGAGGGCATGGTGAGACGAGTGTGAGGAGGGCATGGTGAGACGAGTGTGAGGAGGGCATGGTGAGACGAGTGTGAGGAGGGCATGGTGAGACGAGTGTGAGGAGGGCATGGTGAGACGAGTGTGAGGAGGGCATGGTGAGACGAGTGTGAGGAGGGCATGGTGAGACGAGTGTGAGGAGGGCATGGTGAGACGAGTGTGAGGAGGGCATGGTGAGACGAGTGTGAGGAGGGCATGGTGAGACGAGTGTGAGGAGGGCATGGTGAGACGAGTGTGAGGAGGGCATGGTGAGACGAGTGTGAGGAGGGCATGGTGAGACGAGTGTGAGGAGGGCATGGTGAGACGAGTGTGAGGAGGGCATGGTGAGACGGGCAGGAGGAGGGCATGGTGAGACGGGTAGGAGGAGGGCATGGAGAGGGGTGGTGCTGTGCTTGGTCCATCCATCCCTTCCCCCACTTTCCCTCTCCCCGTCCTTTCATGCCGCCATCTTGCATCTCTTCCCCCAAGTCATTTTCCTTCCATTGTTTGCCTCCTCGTCAACCACCCTCTCCCTCCCATCATCTGCCCCTCTCTCGCCATCATCCTGCCCCACTCCCTTCTGTGCGCTGCTCTGCAGGACCTGACGGCACCAAAGCCCAAGCAGGACAAAGCAGGCAAGAAGAGACAATTGGAGGAGCAGGAGAGGTGAGTTGGTTTGTCACTTACCTGAGAGCCGAGCCGCCTCTCTCATTCGCCGCTCTCAGTCGCTTTCAAACTGTGTGTTGTACTCTTGTTAGAAAGCATGTTGTTTGACTGAAAAGGGCAGAAAACCACAAGTGCTACAGTGCTGCACCCACCCTCTTCGCCCCGACCCCCGGTGTCTGTGCCCGCCTCCCTCTCCTGCAGCTTCTTCCCGTTACGTAGTTTTATATGAACTCTTTCAGTCCTTCTCTCGTATCCCCTCCTCCTGCTGTGCCCCTCGCCCGCAGCTTTTCTTTCTTCCAGGGTTTTGAATGAAGTGGTACGGAACGGGCACATGGATTCCCTCGCTCTTCCCGGAATCCCACTCCCATTTCCCCCTGGCCTGGTGTGCTGCAGCTTCTTCAAGTGGTTTGAAGTGGACGAAATACATGTGTGCTCTCCCTTTTTCCCCGACCGCCCCCTTCCCCTCCTCCCCCCCTTCCCCCGCTCCCCCTCCGCCTGTGTGCCCGCACGCGCCCTGCAGCTTCTTCAAGTGGTTTGAAGTGGACGAGGCCACTCAGGGCACCTCACCACCCGATGATGTGAGTCAGAGCGGTGGGAGGGGGTATGATGTGAGTCAGAGCGGTGGGAGGGGGTATGATGTGAGTCAGAGCGGTGGGAGGGGGTATGATGTGAGTCATAGCGACGGTGATAGATATGAAGGATGATGGGGATTTTTC
The DNA here is from genome assembly GCA_947471745.1 of Closterium sp. Naga37s-1. Lineage (NCBI taxonomy): Eukaryota > Viridiplantae > Streptophyta > Zygnematophyceae > Desmidiales > Closteriaceae > Closterium > Closterium sp. Naga37s-1. The sequence continues at coordinate 317,778 of CANJKZ010000506.1, forward strand.
CCCGGCCCCACTCCCTGCCAATCGTCCCGTCACTCCCTCACTGCTCCATGCCAGTCTAACTATTGTTTCGTGGCACCTGGAAGACAAGAAAAACATTCTAACTGCTCTTTGCCGCTCCGCCCTGCCCCTCTGCCCCTCTGCCTCTCTGCCTCCCTGTCTCTTCCACACGAATGTGCCGCTGTGCCTCTCCTCCGCTCTGCCTCTCCTCCGCTGTGCCTCTCCTCCGCTGTGGCAGGTGGCAGAGCTGATCAAGGACGATGTGTGGGTCAACGCGCTGAATCACTACCTGCAGGTGCGAGGGGGCGGTTGTATGGTGAAGGGACGCGTGGAGGGGGCGGGTGGGTGGGCGGGTGGGCGGGTGCATGGGGAGGGTGAGTGGGGAGGCATTGTGGTGATGGGGAGGGAAGGGTGGCAGGTGGCAGAGCTGGTCAAGGACGATGTGTGGGTCAACGCGCTGCAGCACTGCCTGCAGGTGGGGAGGGAGGGCGGGTGGGAGGGCGGGGGTGGAGGGGCTGGTGGAATGGGGATGGTGAATGGGGAGGATGAATGGGGAGGATGAATGGGGAGGGAAGGGTGTATGAGTGAGGAGCGAAGAGCTCTTGAGGTGTATCAGAACATCAGTGGCACTGGTTGCTATGTGGGAGTGTGATATTCTCACGTGCTAACTCCAACCCTCCCCTCCCCCCCCCCCTACCTTCCCCCACGCCACCTGTTGTATGGCAATGATTTTCTGTCAGCTCCGTGGGTGGGGAAGATAATCCTCGTCTGTGCAGAATTAGAAGCATTACTGCTCACTGTGGTTCCTCCCTTGCTGATTATGCTACCTCCCTCCTGCCATGCCATTGCAGGAAGGGGAGGATTTTGAGGGATATGAGGATGAGGATGATGAGGACGGGGGTGAGGGGGAGGAAGGGGAGGAGGACGACGATGAAGATGGCGATGGGGAGGAGGTGAGTTCAATGAGGAGGTGAGTGTGGTGGGTAGGAGATGAGTTTGATGGGGAGGAGGTGAGTTCAATGAGGAGGTGAGTTCAATGAGGAGGTGAGTTCAATGAGGAGGTGAGTTCAATGAGGAGGTGAGTTCAATGAGGAGGTGAGTTCAATGAGGAGGTGAGTTCAATGAGGAGGTGAGTGTGGTGGGTAGGAGATGAGTTTGATGGGGAGGAGGTGACTTATCGAATCGAGCTCCAGGCCTGTTAGAGTGAGCTATCCACATTAGAGGAGGTTACCAACATTTTGCATCTTCCCACCTCTGCTTTGTAATCACCGGTGCAGGAGGCGGAGGAAGACGAGGGATGAGGGCTGAAAGCCTTTTCACCCACCTTGTCATTGTCAGGTTGGGTTGTTTTTCCCCAGTGGGCAAGGACTAGGATTAGGGCTGAGTAGGCCCCTAATGGGAGCCTGCCATTTCAGCATGTGCAATGGGTAGTAGATACAGTGCGCTCTGCACGTCTACCTTCCCACTGCTCACTCTTTCTTTCCTAGGAGGTGCTATGCCGTGGGCAGTGCGTGGAAGGGTTGGTTGCTCCTAACCTAGCATTGTGATGCAATGCGTATCTTAGATTGGGCCATCTGATGCATGGCAAGCTGCCATGAAGGAATGGGCTACACAGGTCACAGGTTCAGCTGTGAATTTAATGCATGGCAAACAGATAACATACAATTGTACTACTAAAGCAATCTTTTCTCCAACAGCTTCCTGGCTGTACAATGCCACCACACCACATCATACTAGACTGCTGCTTTTACATTCTACCACACTTGGGCAATATGATCCAGTCTACCAGTTCTTCCATACACCCCAGCCCAGGGGAACCTTGGCAAACTGCCCTCGGGCAGACCCCGCGGGCAGGCTAGCAGAGGAAACAACAGAATAGAAGTTCTTAGGCCTGGCAGAAATGGCCTCAAACACTGCCTTGTAGCTCTCTCCATTGGCTGCTGTCAGGCCACTCACGTTCTGCCACGTGCCATTGAAGCTGTAGGTGTAGACAGGCACGGCAGCAGGCTTGGCGCCGACCCCGAACCTCCTTGCACCCTGCCCCCAGGCGTTCCCTGTCGCGATGGCTCCCACGGTACCAGTGACGTTAATCCACGTGGCAGAAGGTGAGAGGTCGAGCACAACAGGGCCTGAGGTCTTGGCGGCCCCGCTGTTGATGGTAACCGTGGTTGGGATCTCTGGGGAAGAAACCTGGATGGTTACATTGTAACGGATGTCGAAAGTAGAGGTGTTGGTTTTGATGAGGGCGAGGCTGAGGCGTCCAGCAGAGTTGACGTCGCCGGTAACTTGGCCGGTCTGGTTGACGATATTGACGCCCAGGAGAACCGCCTCTACTGCGCCTGCAATCTTGGGCGGGAACTTGTACTTGGCGCTGTTGTTGTTGGGTTTCTGGCAGGCGACTTGCGAAATGGCAAGGAGAGATAGAAGGACGACAGACAGGGCGGTTTTGCTGAAGCCCATAGTTAAGATACTCGTTCGAGACGTTTTGGGGAAGTTTAAGTGAGGCTTGCAGGGCTATGCTTGGTGACAAGAGCTAGGAAGCTTGCAGAAAGCTGGTAACTAGTGTTGATCGGGAATGAATGCTCTGATGTGTTTGGTGATGACTGGAAAGTGTGGTGGTTCCAAATTTATACATGTGCTGGTTCTTCTAATTCTCAAATGGAGCCATTTCTATCCCGAGTCGGGCTGTTGAAAGCCCGCGCCGCATGAAGCTGTGCTGTACACAAACAACATGGACCACCGTCCGCGAGTGGGCGATTTGTTGACGGTGACACGTTACCTTTGGATGGAAACTGGCTTCGCAGAAGGATGCGAAGCTCGCAGGCCACTCGTTCAGATTGTCGCGACGTCAAAGCCACCACAATGTAGCTCCCGTTTCCGGTTGCCGACAGTCGGTCTATGTCGCCTCGCCAACAATGGTGCTGTAAATTCTTCGCTCGGCGCCGTCAAACCGTTCGAGCAGGGTCTAGGGTAACTTCGCAATAACCTCGTTAGTGCCAACTTCGTATCCTCACCTGTTACTGTAACGAACTCGCATCTGCGATGTGAATGTCGTACGTGGCGTAGTGTTATCGAGTTAGATCCCTATTCCAATTTCATTGGGTGGTATTAAATCCACGTGTCCTATACTGAATGGACAAACATTGCTTTATCTGCGATTCCGAAATTGTGTAACTTTATGTCCTCGCGTGCTTCGCTAGCCCCAGCATCGACTGTGTAACACGATGTGGTGTGAAGATGCGAAACCGAGGCAGGCCAGAAACCCTCTAACTAAACCCTCAGCTGGCCAGGAAGTCTGTGGAAGCCACTCCGCCACACGTACGACTCGAGGTTGTCGTCAGGCCAATCATCCTTCGAGAGTCACTTCTGCCGAGCCTCAACCAAATCAGCCTATCTTTGGGCAAACAGGCTCGCCTTCTGATCTTCCCGAACTAAACCACTTGTGGGGTTTGTGGCTGTGTGGGCAGGGCAATCACAACAAAGCCGTACCTCGTTCGCGGAAACGTTCCGAGTGTCAATGTCCGAACCTCATCCGTCAGTCACAGTCACAGAAAGGCAGCTCCTCCACTAGATGCACTGGCTGGAGGGGTTTTCATGACAGGTAAGGTGCGGTTGAAGTCGGTGAAGGAATCGTACCGCTTTAAGGAGCACAGCATCGTATTCAACCGTTGGCACCCAACTAAGAATTGACACGCCTGATCTGCTCGATTTCTGATTTAGGAAGCTGTGGCTCTCTTGACAGTGGTCTTCTGATTCAGCATCCCAGCCGCCGCCTTGGGAGTGTCACTTGGCTTGTTTGGCTCTTATCTCGGTGATTCTGTGCCGATCCCGCTGAAGAAGCTGATCGGTTTATTTCTTCGCACTGCTATAAAGTCCTGAATTATCCGGATAACGTAGCAGTGTGCAGCAATTGCTCCTTGTCGCCGGGTTTAGTTTGTTTCAGAGCCTGTTCATTCTCGTCCTAGGTCCAGAGAGCATCGTAACGTATCGACCTAATCAGCGAAATCTTAATCGACGGTCAAGATGGTTGGGATGCAGATCGACGAGCTTCTGACCTCAGACGAGCATGCCGTCGCCAAGACTAAGATTATCTGCACTCTCGGGCCGAAATCCCGAGAAGTCCCTATCCTGGAGAACCTACTTCGCGCGGGAATGAGCGTCGCGCGCTTTAATTTCTCCCACGGTTCGCACGACTACCATCAGGAGACCCTGGACAATCTTCGCACAGCGTCCGCCAATACCGGCATCATGTGCGCCGTGCTGCTGGATACCAAGGTAAATTAAAACGTTGTTAGGTTATTAATGCTTATGTATCGATAGCGACCCTTTTTCAAAGGTCACCTGAAACATTCCTTCATCATGTGTTTTAGCAGCATATATTCATCGATTTTTTCTCTCACATCTGAACATTTATTGGTGTACTATCCGGCTTTCTATTGGCTTTATCCAGCAGTGGCCGTGTTCTATAGAATCCTTACATAGCCTTATACTCCCGGCAGCAATTGCCTTCCTCGGCTCGACGCAGAGTGCTACATATCAGTCGCCATCGCTCCCGACAAATGACATTTCCACAGGCCCCCTTCCAATAGCATTCTGTCTGCGACATTCAGGCCTCCGGTGTGCTTGCCGCAAGAGCGGAGACTCGTATAGCTGCGCACGGGGCCCACCAGAACCGCACAGCCATGCGAACATGACCACGCGCGAACCCTATCCCCCCCAACCCCATTCGCATCCCCGACTCCGTCCACCCCCACTTCAGGGTCCTTAGAACATTATACTTAATTCCAGATTTATTATCTCTTGTTTCCCATCCATTCCATCCAACCCCCCCATTTCCCGCCCTCCCCTTCGTCCCTTCCACCTTACCAGGGTCCGGAGATCCGCACGGGGTTTCTGAAGGACGCCAAGCCGGTGCAGCTGGTGAAGGGGAACGAGGTGACGATAACGACGGACTACGACACGCTGGGCGACGAGACCACCATCGCCATGAGCTACAAGAGCCTCAGCCTGCCTGGACTCCTGGGTCCGTCGTCAATTTCGAGGCTAATTAAAAGACACCCCCCACCCCTTGTTACCCCTTCCACCCCCACCCCGCATCCCCTCGCTCTCTTTCCGCTCTCCCAGGGTCCGGAGATCCGCACGGGGTTCCTCAAGGACAGCAAGCCGGTGCAGCTGGTGAAGGGCAACGAGGTGACGATAACGACGGACTACGACGCGCTGGGCGACGAGACCACCATCGCCATGAGCTACAAGAGCCTTCCCAGCGACGTCAAGCCCGGCGGACAGATTCTCTGCGCCGACGGGTCAATCACGCTCAGCGTGATCTCGTGCAACCCCGCTGCAGGGTGAGAAGCCGGTGCTACTTGTGGGGGATAATGGATGATATTTAGGCGCTTCATAGGTTGCCCCGATTTCCGATTCTTTTGGGATGCCTCAGGAGAGGTTGAGCGGGGGGAACTGGTTTTGTGTGCGGATGGGACGGGTCCATCGCGTGGTAAGAGAGGGTGAGAGGTTGGTACCAGTCGTGGTAATGATTGCCTCAACTATTGTTTTGAGGCGCTTCAATAGGCGTGAAGCTGGAAGGACAAATTGAGATCGCCGACGGGCCCATCCCGCCAGGCTCAGCGCGATTGTGTATCCCCAAGGAAGGCTGAGAGGCTGGTGCCAGACGCAGGACGGGCGGGAATTCGGTTCTGCTACTGGGGTAGTGCAGGGCGAGCGGAAGAACGTGAGGTGGTCACGCTTCTCCGCTGTGCGGTTCCCTTCCGCCGCCATCCCCCTTCCCTCCACCTCCCTGTTTCAACGGACAATTGGCAGCATGTTGCGGTGCTGGTGTCCCCTTATCCACATCACTTCCGCTCTCGTCCCCCCTTCCCCCACATGTGGCTGGCAGCACGGTGCAGTGCCGGTGTGAGAACACGGCGGTGCTGGGCGAGCGCAAGAACGTGAACCTGCCGGGCGTGATAGTGGACCTGCCCACCATCACGAGCAAGGACGAGGAGGACATCATGCAGTGGGGCGTGCCCAACCGCGTCGACTTCATCGCTGCGTCCTTCGTGCGCAAGGGGTCGGACCTTGGGATCATCCGCAAGCTGCTGGGACCCAAGTTCAGCAAGTCCATTCAGATCATCTCCAAGGTGAGCGTGAGATGAAACGCACGCACGGGAGAGGAGAGAGTAGGGCAAGGCGAGTCGGAGGTGAGATGTACAGGAACTCAGCTTCACTGTAGGGTGTGCGGGTTGGAGGTCTGTGAGTGTTCACAACGTTCTGCATAAGTGTAATGGCATAATGCTGAACGTGCGACACATTGCCTTGTGTGCCTGTGACGTCCCTACCAGGTGGAGAACCAGGAGGGGCTGGTGAACTTTGATGACATTCTGCGCGAGTCAGACGGCATCATGGTGGCTCGAGGTGACCTGGGCATGGAGATCCCCATCGAGAAGATCTTCCTCGCGCAGAAGATGATGATCCACAAGTGCAACGCCGCAGGTGAGGCAGAGGCTTGTAGTGAAGTGCGGTGTATTGAGATGTTTAGTATAGCTACAGAGCGCCCCATTGAATAGATCTTGCACGGAAGATGATGATCCACACGTGCAACGCCACGAGGAAGTGCAATGCGTGTAGGGGGTGAGGCTTGTAGAGAGGGACATTGTAAGGGCTGGCCATTGTTGTGGTGGGACGTTTAATGAGGAGAATGGGAAAGGAAAAGCAAAAACGTCATGTGCATGCTTCTCCCAAGGCATTCCATAACCAGCATCCTACCCCAATCCCCAACCTCCACCACCCTTCCCCCATCCGTCTCCGTTCCTCCCTCGCCAGGAAGGCCAGTGGTGACAGCCACACAAATGCTCGAAGCCATGACGAGAAATGCACCCGCCCCACGCGAGCCACACACATGAACCACGTCACATCCCCCACTCTTCCCAACCCCCGCCCTCCCACCCTCCCTCCACAGGCAAGCCCGTGGTGACAGCGACCCAGATGCTTGAGTCCATGACCAAGTCGCCCCGCCCCACGCGCGCCGAGGCCACGGACGTGGCGAATGCAGTGCTGGACGGCACGGACGCCGTGATGCTGTCGGGGGAGACGGCTGCGGGGTCGTGGCCCGTGGAGGCCGTCACTGTGATGGCACGCATCTGCCGCGAGGCGGAGGCGTCGCTGGACTACCACTCCATCTTCAAGACCATCATGGCCGAGGCCGCCATGCCCATGAGCCCGCTCGAGAGTCTCGCGTCCTCTGCCGTGCGCACCGCCAACAAGGTGACTTTTGCTCCCTGCTTTTCCTCACCTCAAACGTCCTTATCCTCCTATTTCTCCACATTCTCCCCCCTCTTTTATTTCTCCCTCGCCCTTCCAGGGCAATCCCCTCCCCTTCCCCCCTCCCCCCTTCTCCTTTCCCCAATCCCCCCTTCTCCTTTCCCCAATCCCCCCTTCCCCCTTTCCCCCTACCCCCTTCTCCCTTACACAATCCCCCCTTCTTCCATCTCCCCTCCCCTCTTTTCACTCTGCTCGGTCATATCAAGTCCCCTACCTGACTCACTGTCAAATGCTCTTCTTCACCCACTCCACCGTCACCCCCCGCCCCTTGCGATCATCCCCCCCCAGGCGCGGGCGGTGCTGATCATTGTGCTCACCAGGGGAGGCTCCACCGCCAAGCTAGTGGCCAAGTACCGCCCACCCATGCCCATCCTCTCTGTAGCCGTCCCCGTTATGACTTCCGACGACCTCACGTGGTCTATCAGCGACGAGTCTCCTGCCAGGCATGCGCTTGTGTGCCGCGGGCTCGTACCGTTGCTGGCGGAGGGGGCTGCCAGAGCCACGGATTCGGATACGACTGATGAGCTTATCTCTGCGGCATTGAGAGCGGCTAAGCTGAGGGGGTTCTGCCGTGAAGGGGAGTCGGTGGTTGCGCTTCATCGCATCGGGAATGCGGCTGTGATTAAAATCATCTCGGTGAAGTAATGTGGAAGAGGTGTTTCCTTCGAATGATTTTATTAGCTATTTTCTTGCACTCTGTACTACCTCCGGAATCTAGTCCGGAAGTTGTAGATTCCTGTCAATCATGCCTGCTTGAGTTTGGGAACATTGGAGCATATATCCAATAGACTCCTGTTTCTATCTCACCAATCTTAACGGTATATTCTAATTTCGGACCGTAGTGTCTCCTTGTAGAGGGTTTCTTGTTTTGTTGAGCACATCAGCAGTACTTCCTCTTCCTGCGACGTTCAAGCGTGGCGACTATTGGTTGACGAGACGGTTACATGTGAGCATGAATTGGTAAGGTTCCCCAGGCAAACGTGTTCTGGCTCTTCTCCCCCCAACTTTTCGTCAGTTCGCATGCACGATTCTCACTACGACCAGATGGCGACTCGTATCGACAAATTCGACAGGCAGGCACAGACGACAAGCGAGGAACCAGACGACCCACAACATCGTATGCGAAATCAACATACACTTTCGCAGATTAGTGACACCTACCTCTCTTCTCCAAATATATCCGCGAAAACCATCACCGGGAATTCCGCCAAACCAAAATGCGGAGCGCGCGAAGTTACGCAACCAATCTAACGCGATTCGATGAATTCATCTCCTTCCACCCACCCATCTCCCCATCACCAGATTCTCCATCTTCTCAAAAAAACGTCTACCTCGCTCCATCCACCTCGACTCCCATAGTTTTGCCTGAATCAACTTCAGAATCTATAGAATTATTCGTCTCCAGGAGCCAGATCTAATTCGTTTGACTCTCATACGTCTCCAGAATGCGGAAATTAAGCATGCTCATCGTGAGACGGGCACTGTTAGGCATCGTCATTCTCCTCCTGCTTTCAGGTACCTGAAACAATGTCTGAACGCGACTCGCGTATGGTGCAGAAAAATGAGTCCGCGACTACCGCTGCTCGTTCTATATGGCTCTCTTAATCGTTGCGCTTACGCCAATCACTCATGCAGGCGCCTTAGCAAAAGGGAACGGAGGTGGCGGCGGGAAGGGGAAAGGCAGTGGAAATGCTAAAAACGGCGGGAGTGGCAAGGGAGCAGGGAAGGGCAAGGGCGGCAAACTGTTTGGCTTCTTGGGCGGCCGGACCCGCGTTCTCGGTGAGTGAATTTGTCGTTTTCGTGAACAGCCTGTACGCTGGGGTGAAATTGCCTTAGTATGATGTTGGAAATATTGTATATAGTAGTGTTGTTTTCGCAAGCAAGAGTAACGCGCATAACCTTTCACGACGTGGTTACGCGCACAGGCTCGGTGCAAGCGAAGCTACAAGGAAAATTCGTGGTGGACGATATGGGTGCCAGCGCGGGTGCTCGCAACGCGATTGGCACACTGACTTTGGTTTCACTCAGGTACGAGCGAGATTCTAGTATTCTGTGTCGTCTCAAGAGATTTGAGCGATTCGTGTCGTCTTCCCCGCAGCGGTGATCGCGGCCTTAAATTCGGTGCTTAGCCAGTGACGGACAGCGGATTGACGAGGGATGGACGCCTAAATGACGCCGGATCACCGCTTCCCGCGCCCATGGGCGCTCTTCTCCTTTCACTCTGTCCCATCTCCTCCCTCTCCCCTCCCTCACCTCTCTTTCTCGCCACCTTCTCCCCTCCCTCTCCGCTCTTTCTCGCCACCTTCTTCCCTCCCTCTCCGCTCCTTCACGCCTTCCCCACGCCTTTCTCCTCCAGCAACGGGACCATCACGTTCACAGCGCGTCTTGAACTGGCACAGCCCGAGCGCCCTTCCTCCATCTCCATCAACACCGCCGCCAAGGGCGCCACGGGGGACGTCCTTATCGACCTCTCATCTGACGCCACGTGGCAGAACGTGACTGACATGGTCATTATAGCGAAAATGGCCAGGCCTGGGTTTGGTTTGGATCGGCCGGACCGGAATCCGTACGTGTATGTTTTTAAAGGGTCGTGGAGATATGCAGCAGCATTGACTACTACAGACGGGTCTACTTATAAGGAGGTGTTTGATGAGATAAGCAAGGCCCCTGCGGCATTCTATGCCACAGTCGAGACAGAGAGGTTTATATACGGTGCTGCTCGCGGGCAGTTTGCAAAGCCTAGCCGTGGCTTGGGCATCCTCAGAAAGGCCCGCAATTGAAGAGTGTATCAGTGCATGTTGTGGTAGGTTCTGTTTGGCATAGTCAACCATGCCACTCCTTCTATTCAATCAGGAATTGTGCTGTGGAAATAGTTACCGTGAATTTAGTACCATGAAGCCTTCTTGAATGGTATTCCACGTTCATGAAGCTTGTGAGTGGAAGGGCACAGGCACGATCAATGTGAGTTTTAGAGGTCGAGTCATGAGCAGCAGCTGCAATAACGATGTCAAGCAGCATGTGAGGATGACATGGCATGCATTACGGTATGATGTGGTGTGGCGTTGCAAGAAAACTGTGCTGCTGAGGTAGCAACACATTACGGTAACACGATGCCAGCCACATGATCACTCCCATGACTGGCCGGCACAGCTGGTGCAGTGCCACTACCACTGCACCAGCTGCTGCTGCTGCCATTTCCCCCCTTCCCCCCCTTGCCCCCCCCGTTCTTATTTCTCCCTGCCACTACCATTGCTGCTGCCACCCCTCTGCTTCTTTCATCTCCCCCAACTCCCCTTTTGCCCCGTTCTACCCATTTCCCCCTTTCCTACTAGCCCCCGTCACACCCGTTCCCCCCATTATCCCAGTCCCTCTGTTATCCTGATTCATGCCATTCCACTCCCCATTCCCATCCCCCACCCGCTCTTCAATTGAACCTCATTCCCTCCCTTCCCACATTTCTACTTCCTCTCGTGATCTCCATTCCCCTCGTCATTCCCATCCCCCCCGTCATCCTCATTCCCCCCATTATCCCCATTCCCCCCATCCCCCCCATTTCCCCCCTCCCCCCCGTGCAGGGCGACTTTGAAGACGAAGGTAGCCCAGTTGCTCCACTCGGTGCGCGGCTGCCCCGCCACGTACTGCACTGCCGCCCACGCGTTGCCCTCCTCGTCCACCGTCGCTGTCATGTAATCGCCGTAACGATGCTCCGTACCGCTCAAATACCCTGCGCAGGACGGAGACACGGGCAGGGGGTGTGCGAGGGGAGCGACGGGTGGTCGCGGGAGTGGAGGACTTTTGAGGCGCCTCAAAAGAGGGGAGGGACGGGTGGTCGCGGGAGTGGAGGACTTTTGAGGCGCCTCAAAAGAGGGGAGGGACGGGTGGTCGCGGGAGTGGAGGAGCGCGGGGAAGCGACAGCAGAGCAAGCAGCAGCGAGCTCACCCCTATAGTCATCGAGAGGCGCCTTCCCCGCGCCCACAACGTTGATGCGGCCCACATCCACATTGGCGTTGAGAGTGGCATAGGCAGCTGAGGGGTAGAAGGACCGCCCTGCCAGCGACGCTGCCATGATGCCCACGCCTCGGCTGCACAGGGGAGTGCGGGGTGGCAAGAGAGAAAGACGACGGGTTGGATGCTGTTATCTCGCCCGTGTCGTGCCAGCGGAGGGAGGGGAGTGAGGGGATGGCAAAGGGTGTGAGAGGTGAACGAGATGGGGCTTGGGAGATGCCTTGCAGTTCCAACAGAGAGTAGAGGAAAGAAGAGAGGAAAAGAGCAAATTTGTCTATTTTTTCTCACCTGTTGAGAGCGATGGTGCCCTGAATGAGGCTGTTTCCTCCGCCCACCCCCACCACTTTGAACCGCTCCAAAAACACCCGGAGCGTGCGCCACTTGCGGTTGGGCCTCAGAGACAGGCGAAGCCTCGCCACCACGGCAGAAGCACTCATGTCCTTGCCAAAGGCGGACATGAAGCTGATCCACATGTGCCTGCTTCCCGGATTCACCACCACCCCTCTTGCATCGATCTCCGAGGGGCCGATGGGCTTGATCGTGCTGTTCATCTGCCAAGCTGTGGGCACAGGCCCGGGTTTCTGGTCCACAGGCAGGGGAATGAAGAACGGCGGGGTGTTGACGGCAGCGCAGTGTGGCTCAACCAAGCTCTCGGCTTCAGGGGACCCCAGAGCGCTTGTACCCGTTATAGCAAAGGCTCCAATAGTGGTGTAGTTAGCGACAAGCACGGTGTCGTCGGGAAAGCCGGGGTATCCCGTCCAGCCGAACCACATGGTGCCTCCGTGGTGGTAGTCGTAGGCCCCGTCTGCAGCGACCTTCTGCGGGTGGATGCTGTAGGCTGGGGCGCTGAGGGCCGATGCTCGGGGCACGGCCAAGCGCAGAATGGTCGTGCTCTCGGGGGCTTGCAGCTGGGCCTTGGCGATTGCACTGGGAGGGAGGGAGGGAGGTGAAGGGGAGAAAAAAGGAGTGAGCAAGGATGGGAGGAAGAGGGTGAAGAGGAGTTTAGAGAGTGATGAGTGGGGAAGGGCAGGAGGAGGTTAGAGATCGATGGGAGAGGAAGGGGACAGAGGTTAGAGATTGATGGGAGAGGAAGGGGACAGAGTTTAGAGATTGATGGGAGAGGATACCACCATGCCACCAACGCTGCAAGTCGCGGTTGCAACTTGCAAGGATGGTGGTGTGAGCTCATTCATTCCCCACCCCAGACCTGCGAACGCATTTACTTTGGAGCTATGACTCACTTGAGCACGAGATTCTGAGGACTCACTATATGGACGCCCCGAAGCACGATGACTCGTCCTCTGAATACTGGTTCGCTGACACATACACTCCTGGAGGGGGATGAATGAGAGGGGAAGGGAGGAGATTGAGGAAGGGGAAGGAAGCATGTGTAAGGAGTAAATAGGGGTCTGTCAAGGAAACATGTCCCAGATTGAGACGCCTCAAGGATTGAACTGGCACATGGCATGGGCAAGAGAGCACATGGCATGGGCAAGAGAGCACGTGGCATGGGCAAGAGAGCACGTGGCATGGGCAAGAGAGCACATGGCATGGGCAAGAGAGCACATGGCATGGGCATGAGTGGACACGGCATGGGCAAGAGAGCAAAAAGAATAGGGTTGAGTGCACCTAATAGCATAGGTAGTCCACAGATGGGAGCGTGCACATGGGACGGGCGTATGGCAGAGACAAGAACGTAGAAAGCATGGGCATGAGTGCACACACATACCATAGGCATCGGTGCCGATCTGAGGGTAGTCCACTGATGGGGGAGGGGAGGCAAACGGGAGAGAAGGGGAGAAAGGCACAACGGAACAGGGATGGTTGGGCTGGTGACAGTAAGAGGGGGAAACGAAAGGAGTGGGGGGTCGGGAGGGACTTGCCATCACCCATTCTATACCATACCATACCATTCCATACCATACCATACTATCACCCACACCATCACATGCAACCAAGCCAGCACACATGCCGTCATTCAACTTACAAAACGTGGTGAGGCGAGACGTGTTGAAGTGGAGAGGTGCCCTCCAGTCCGGATTGGAGTTGATGCCGTCGTTGCTGGGAGAGGGGGGGAGAGGGGTGGAGAGGAGGGGAGAGAGAGGAGACAGTGGGAGTGAGAAGGAGGGAGTTGGAAAGCGAGAGAAGCGGGGAGGTTGGGGAGCAAGGAGAGCAGCACAGAGGAGGGAACCTAATCAGTCTGGAATGGGGCTGCCGTTGCAGGAAGGGGCATGCATAGAGCAACGGATAAACGTGAGAAATGGTAAGAAGTGAGTAAGCGTGAGAAAAAGGGTAGAGGCAAAAAAAGGTGAGACCAGAACACATGGAGCAAAAGGATGAAAAAGGATGCGGAGAGGAGAGGGAAAATGCTGAGGACAAAAAGGAAGCGAGCGTACGAGCCGGGGATGAAGAAGAGGTTCCACTTCTGGGTGGGGTCGTCGGTGGTTGTCGCTGCCACTATCAGCCCTGCGCCCACTGTCACGTTGCCTCGCCTCCTCGTCTGCCCAAACTTGTCGTACGTGTTGTTGAATCCCCCCGACTGCTCGTGGGGAGGATGTGAATGCGAATGCGACAAGAGGAGGGGAATTAAATGAAGAGAGTGAGATAGGAAAACAAGAGGGAGGGAAAAAGAAGTTGAGAGATAGAGGACCAGAAGCATCACCAGCCACTCACAATCCAGTAGCTCGGCCTGGCAGTCGTATGTGCATGTCATGTCTCGCAGGCCGTCTCAGAGTAAACAACCAGCAGCACCCAGCAGCACCCACTAGCACCGCACTCTTCAACCCGCCAGCCACTCACAAACCACATGGCGGAGAGGAAGAAGCGGCTGGCCCGGCGGTCGTACGTGCACGACATGTCGCCGATCTTGTCTCCCAGTATCGACTCGCTGATTGGATCCCTCTTCTCCACCACCCTTGGCAGCACCCCAAAGAACTGGCGTGAGGGATGCGGAGGAGGAGATGAAGCAGGAGAGCGATTGAGATGCGGCACGCATAATGCTATAGAGGGGGGGAGGGGAGGGAGAGAGTTTACTTTTGCGTTGACTCATACTGCTGCGTGCATCATGCCTTATAGGGGGAGTGGAAAAGAGGGAGATAGGAAGGGAGGAGGAAAGGAGGACAGGGAGAGAGCACAAGGGCAGGCAGAAACCCCGGACTGGGATGAAGATCTCTGGACCATTTAGTCGAAAGCGGATTGGCCAGCAAATGTGGGCTGATATGACTGCACTCGGCACTTGACTGTGTCAGCACTTGCCTCGTTGTGTGGGATAATGCGAGTGAGCTGCTTCCCTTGCTTGTCATACACAACCATTGCTGCGGGAGAAGCGGAGGGGGTGATGAGAGGAATGTACCAAGAGGAGTAGAGGGCGTTGGTGGAGGAGGAGAAAGTGCGGAAAGGGAATGGAGTAGGAAAAGGGGAGGAGAAACAATTAGTGACAGAGGAAACAATGTGCGAAGGACGCTTTTGAGGCGCCTAAAGAATCGAAACAGTTGCGAAGGAAAGGAATTCTTACCTGTGTTGACAAGATGAAGGATGTAACCGTTGCCCACACAAAGGGCGACGTCAGGAGGAGTTACACGGACCTGAAACGCAACAGGGAACCACATCATTGATGCGCGGAAGTTGCTGATTGAAAGGACAAGTAAGCCGTAAATGTATTAAAGAAATCATTATTGAACAAACAAAATTTACCACTGTATTGTTGTATTTAGGAGCTGTACCGCTGTTAACCTCGTCGTACTGGCTTATACCGGGAAACCCAACCGCCGGTTTCCGCTTCACCACTTGTTTCAGCTCCGTCATGCGCGCCGAAAATTCCCCCACCTCCGCCAATCGCTGCGCCTGTTTTGGGAAAAGGGCGGAATATAACTTTTCAGATTGCCACGCTTTGCGGGAAGCGTTGGTATAGCGCAACGCACTATTTTGCAACCAGCTAGAAAAGAACGTCAAGAAGGGTCGAATCATACAGTGCGAGATATCTATTGTCTGAAATCGCACCTGAACTTTTTATCCAGAGCCCGTGAAGCATAAATCTTCACTGTGACTTGAACTTGCACCTTTAAACCAAGCCTACCATGGGATCCACAGCGGGCGCGGGCGCGGGTGCGGGTGCGGGCGCGGGTGCGGGTGCGCTAGCAGCGGCATCTTGCAGCTTCCGCTCGCTCCGATCCTCGTTGTTGCCCCCAACGTTGCCGTCGCTGCCGTTGTGGCTCGCCGCGCCTTCAGGCGCCGCCGGCGGAAGCTGCGCGGTTCCGGCGAACCAGAGGTTCTCCGCCAGCTTGAACACCTCCACGCGGTCCTTCGATCCGCGCATCGGCGCAATCACGACGCGCGTCGCCGCATCCGCTCCCCGCGGCGGAGCTAGCAGCAGTAGAATCGTGAGCAGCAGAGCGGCGTGACGGTAGCCGCCGCTGAGGCGCGGGGAGGCATGCGGCGGAGCCATTGCGCTTGAAACAGGCAGCACCTTGGTGGCCTTCAATCGGGGAGCTGGAGCATTGACTTGCTCCAGATTGAGTCAAACCGAATGCCATCTTCACTAAGGGCGCTACTCTAAATACTTCGCAATCGTCAGAACCGCTCCAAAAATCGACCATTTCGTTTGGTCGTTCCCGCCTTCCACGCCAGTGCCTGCGCCCGCCTCTTGGATTTCCACAATTGAAAAAACGGCTGCGCGCTACAGTTTGGGAAAAGGCGGCTTTCTGATGATCCATTTCTCCATCAAATCCATGCCAGAACCAGAACAGGTGCCTCATCCTTGCACTAATTTTGCCACAGCCAATTTGCGCAGCCGATCGTTTCCAGCCAACCAAAACCAACCTGAGGTGGGACAACTATCAGAAGGGGATTATGCGAGCTGACTGGACTGAGCTGTTTACAAGTATGTGGTCGTGTCGCAATATGCCGCCGCCATGCGGCTTGACAATACAATACAATGCAAAGACGGCTGCTCTGTGGGGTACAGTGCATGCAATTCTTTGATGCCATCTATACTCGATATCATCGTACAGCTGAACAAGACACATTCACACTTCACAAGTCTGAATCAATCTGATAATGATTCATTGATTCATTAATCTCTCAGAATCCTAACAAATACTAGTTATTTCCTGTACCACATTTGGCCTCCCATCTTTTCCACCACCACCAGTTCTAGTGCATGCATTTCACCACCACCAACCGATTGCACGTTAACTAACCAACTCCCATGCCAGTCTAAAACACAAAGTTCTCCTCCACAGAAGAGTCCAAATCCAGGTTGAACCCTCCCTTGGACACAATCTCCGAGAGCGAAGCTGCCGTGTCGTCGTCAATCCCAAGGAGCTCGCGCATGCGGCCCGCAGCGCTGCTCTCTGCGTCGTGCTTGCTGAGGAAGAGCGAGTAGAGGTCCAGCAGCTCCTCCTTCACCGACCACTTGAGTGCCTCCGATGCCGAGTCCGCCTTGTCGCACGCCAGCATGTTGTTCAACACCGCCACCTGGGAGATTGGATGGGAGGGAATAAAGCCAAGCCATGTGCGCGAGGCAGAGGAGGGCGACGAAGGGGTTTCAACCAGGTGACTTCTGCGTGGTCACACGCCGGCATATTGTTCGGAACAGCAATTTGGGAGATGGGAGGGGGAGGCAGGTGCCAATCGAGCAATGTGAACGAGACACAAGCGGATGAGACACGGGACAATCCCATCCCTCCACCCCCCATCTATCCCCCATCCAACCACCCCCCATCACACCAACCCCCATCCCACCATACTCCATGTCACCATCCCCCATTCCCCCCCCCACATCCCACTGGCCCCCATCCCATCCGTGCAGTGCACGCACCACGAGGTCGGGCTTCTTCTGCCGGAGGTTCGACACGGCCAGCACCAGCGACCCCTTGAGCCGCTCCCGCGCTATCTCCTTCACCGTCTTCCGCGCCACCTCCTCCTCCAGCCCCAGATCCCCCGGCAGCTTCTCCAGCAGCTCCTGCTCGTCAAACTCCCCTGTGCCCTTGTCAAACTCCTTCTGAACAAGCTTGGAATACATCTGCAGGCGAACCTTCTCCGCCACCATGCTGCCGATGTCCACGCCGCTCTCCTTGAGCTGCTTCACCTCGTCCACGCTCAGCCGCCCCGCCTTGATCGCCGCGTCGATCGCGCCCGCCATCTTCGTACTCGTTATAGACTGCACCACCTTCTGCGCAGCAGCATCGGGGAGTCCCAGTTCCCGCTGCATGATCTTGAGCTGCTCTGCACGGGCCTTGGTCAGCTGCCCGTCAGCCAGCAGCGTCTGTGCTTGCACCTTAAACGCCTGCTCCGCCAGACCCTGATGCACAGACGAGACCTCCGGAGGGGTCAACCCGAGAATATCTCCGAGCTGTGAGAGGCGGACAAAATCCGAAGTGTCCCTCTGGACAGTGAGGCTGGTGCCCATGGGCATGCCGGTGGTGTCCCCTTGCAGGCAGAACAGCAGGAACGACTTGTACAGGTCCAGGCGCTCCCTCAGATCCAGGTCCTCCTTCACAGACACTTCCTTCTGAGCCTTGCCCTCCTTCTGCTGCCCCTTGGTCTTCTTCATAGACTGCAGCAGCGGCATTTCATCATCATACCCCTCCTCCTCTGCCTCCTTCTCCTCCTCCGTCTTAACCTCGGCTGTCACGGCCGGGCCCGAGCCTTCGCCGGTGGCTGCCGAGCCTGCAGGCTTGGCAGCAGGCTCGTCGGTCTTGCCTCGGATGTCATCGAGCAGCTGAGAGACGGTGAGGTTGGAGAAGATGACCATCTTCTTCAGCTCCCTCGCGCCCTCCGCGCGGCTCATGGTGCCGCGCGCGCGCTTGATGTACGTCAGGAACACGGCTCGCACCTAACAAGGGAGGGACATTTCAGAAGAGGGAGAGGAGGGGGGGGGGGGGGGGGTGAGGGGAGGAAAGAGACGGTGAGGTTGGAGAGGATGCCCATCTTTATTAGCTCCCTCACACCCTTCTTGAGGGCGAGGGGGTGGAAGCAAGGGCATGGAGCAAGGGGAAGGTGAGATTTGAAAAAACAACTGTACACTCTCGTGTACCCTGTATCTCGCCCACTGGTATAAGGAAATGTCAATGTCAAGTCACAGACTGCACTCACCTTGGTGGCAATGTCAAGGGCAGACTGCAGCGGCAGCCGCAGCCCCTTGACGGCGGCCCTGACAGCATCGCGCTCAGACCTTGCAGCCGCACACCAACACCCACCACAGCCCCCCCTCTCCCCTCCCACACACTCACCGCCTTGGTCGCGATATCCAAAGCCGACTGCAGCGGCAGCCGCAGCCCCTTGACAGCGGCCCTGACAGCGTCCCTCATGTCGCCATCGTAGCCGTCGATGCCGGCGCCGATGGCGTCGTCCACCACCTTGGTGAAGATGCCGCCGCAGATGTCCCCATGCGCCTGGTCCACGGCGGCCTTGGGCACGCACAGCAGCACGCGCAGGCGGTTCAGAGCTGATACGTCCTCGTCGCTCAAAGACTTGTCCGCCAGACACTGCTGCAGCTTCTGCCGGTAGATCTCTGCAAGGGGGAGGGCGGCGGGATGGGGTGGAATTCGGTGGGATGGGATGAATTGGGGTGAAATTTGTTAAACACCCACAATGCACCACTTTACATATTGCCTGTCAATCGCACAGCACAGCACAGCACAGCACAGCACTCCATGCCTTTCGTGGATCTGAGCTGCCTTCTCACGGTCGAACTGCGAATCACAAAGCCTGCAGAACCTCGGCCGTCCAGCAACACACTCCACCGCTTAATACTGCATCAAACCCCAACACACCCCTCAACACACCACTCCATACCTTCATGAATCTGGGCGGCCTTCTCCGGGTCAAACTTCATCGAGTCGCAGAGCTCCTGCAGCACCTCCGCCTTGCTGGCCGCCCGGTCCAGTTCGCCGCCCGTGACGAGGTTCGCCAGCTTGCGGCGGTACACCTTGCGCGTCACCTCGTCCGACGCCTCCTCCGCCTCCCTCTTGCCCATCCCGAACGTGTTCCTCAGCTCCGCTAGGGCCTCCGTCTGCACGAGCGCATGCGGCACAGTTGAAAGGGGGTGGGAAGGGGTCATTCAAGGGAGGGAAGTTGGCGGCGGGAGGAGGAAAGTGAAGGGACGGGATGTGTTTTCGCATGTGTGGCATGTGGGTGCAGTGCGGTGGAGATGGGTGTAATGCAACGCAACGTGCAGCATGTGGTGGTATCTAGACCCACCTGGGCGGAGGTGAGGCGGGGCGCCGTGAGGGCCTCTGAGAGGTACGTCTTGTAGAGCAGCTTCAGATCGTCCATCTGCCTGTCCGTGTCGTACCCGCCACCTGGTGCAGTGCGGTGCAGTGTGGTGGGGATGGATGCTATGAGATGCCATATAATGTGATGGGGTGCAATGCGGCGTGATGCGTGGAAAGAGCATCCTGGCAAAACAGCGATGCACAGGCAGGCATAAAAGTAAGCTACTCAATTTACACAGAAGTTCGCAACCAGGGAGGGGGGGGACGGGGGAGGAGGGGGGTGAAGTAGTGAAGAGCAGGCGGCGCAGAGGGGCGCACCGAAGACGGAGACGGGGCCGATGCCGGGCAGGAGGTCATCGGGAGAAGCGGCCTTGGCGAGGGCGGCCAGGTGCGCGTTGTACGCCCTCATGGCGTCCAGATCGTCCACCACCTGGGCCGTGTCCCTGGGGTGATGGAGAGGGGGGGGGAGGGAAGGAGGGCAAGAGGAGGGGGGGCGCAAGGGAAGCATGGGTACGTGGGTGATGCGTTGAGGGGGTCTGACATCCCCGCATGCCAGCCAGGTGCGCGTTGCACGCCCTCATGGCGTCCAGGTCGCCCACCACCTGGGCCGTGTCCCTGGGGTGAAGGGGACGAGGGGGAGGGACAGGGCGAGGAGCGGGAAGGGAGGGTGAGGCGCTTTGAGGGGGTCTGACGTCCCCTCATGCCAGCCAGATGCGTGATGTACGCCCGGATGGCATTCAGGTCGCCCACCACCTGGGCCGTGTCCCTGCCATGGTGGAGAGGAGGGGAGGCGGGTGGGGAAAGGGGTGACGCATGGGTATGTATGAGGATGAAGCGTTCTGAGGGGTCTGACATCCCCGGCCACTCATGGCAGGCAGATCGCCCACCACCAGGAGCGGAAGGGGGACGCGGGAGGGAGGAGGGTATGGTTTCACTAGTTAGGGGGCTTGCAGCGTCCCAAGTCTCCTCATACTGGGCAGGCGGCAGGTGCATGCTCCCTCCCTATCAATCCCCCTCTTCCCCATGGCAATCACACTCCCTGTCACAGGGAGAATCTTCTTCACGGGCTTGACAAAAAAGCCTCCCCCTTCCCTCCCCATGTATCCTCCCCCTTCCCTCCCCATGTATCCCCCCTCCCCCTGTATCCCCCCTCCCCATGTATCTCCCCTCCCCATGTATCCCCCCTCCCCATGTATCCCCCCTCCCCATGTATCCTCCCCCCCCCCTCCCCCGTGGCAGTCACACGCACTTGACGCGGGTGCGCGCCTTGAGCACCTCCAGCGCCCCGTTGATGTATTCCTCCACTCGCTTCCGAGCCTCCGCCCGAACCATGTCCGCAGCAAGCTGAGAGGTTCGGAGGGCAGATGGGAACGAGAGTGTGTAGCAGGAGTGTGACTTCGGTTCACATTACACTCCTAACATTTGCTGCATTTAGTCTCCTTTCCAAGTAAAGGCATGAGCTTGATTGGTGCATACCACTAGCGGCGCTGTAATGAGGATTATTATAACGAGAAATCACTGTAACGGGAAATCGCTATAGAGAGTCACTCACATCGTCCGACAGCTTGTACTTCTTCTGCATCGCGCGGAGCTCCTTGAGGTTTTCCACGGTGAAATCTGATTGGTGGAGGGAAGCGGTAGCAACAGACAAGTTGGTAACCGCACAATGCAGTGACCGACTGGATCGTCAGTGACTGAACAAATATAGGGTTCTCGTTTCATACGATACATAAAAAAGAAAGAAGTGTTTTCCGTTTGATGCTTTAGCAGTACCAATCAGGGCGGGAGGAGCAGGGAGGGAAGGTGGGGGGTGGGGGGAGTGGGGGATTGGGAGCTTTGTGAAGGGGTGCACATAAAAAGGTATCGAGGTGACTAGAAAAAAGGCAGCTGACCGCCCTTGGTGGGTCCAGCAGCGCACGATCTGAGAGGCGCCTTTTATACCAGGTGGAAGTGGGAGCACGGCCATTGTCACTCACCTCCTTTCGTGGCGTCGAGCTGCGCCTGCAGCAGCGCCTGCGAGTTGTTGCGCACGGCGATGTCGACCTGCGCGTCGCTCACTTTGAAGATGCGCTTCCACGGCAGCAGGAACTTGGACTTCTCGCCAAACACCAGGTTCGACACATACACCAGCTTCTGGAACGCCTGTGGTAGTAAGGATTGTGATAGGGAGGGAGGGAGTGGCGGACGGGGAGGGAGGGGGGAAGGGAAGGCGGAGGAGGGGGTGTTAGATACCTAGTAACGGGCCTTAACGGCAGCAGGAAACTGGACTCGTCGCAAAACACCAGATACTGGAGAGAGAGCAGTCGCCGGGACGAGGCGATGACGATGGGGAGGGGAAGGGGCGTGGGGGGGACGGAAGGAGGCGTGGGCAGGAGAGGACGAAGCTCTCGCATAGTCTGGTGCCTAAACCCCGAACCCTCGCATGCCACGTCTATCTGAATCCAGACCTGAAGTATCAAATCACGTGTGAGGACTCACGTTCTGTCAGATGTCAACCACCTCTCGGCGATGCCACTTACTCACAACCTACCATCCACCCGCTAACAAGCGTACCGCTTCCAGTCCTACAAGGCCTCTTGCTCCTCTGCAAGCCTCTCGCTCCTTCGGCCACTCCTCGCCCACTTCTCAATCCTTCGCCCGCATCGCGATCATTCGGCCGCTCGCATTCCTTAACCCATCTCGCAATCCTTCGCCCATCTCGCAATCCTTCGCCCATCTCGCAATCCTTGGTCCACCTCGCAAACTTTCGCCCATCTCGCGACCCTTCGCCTACCTGGCGCTCCTCGAAGGCGGCCTCCTTGTCGCCCGTCTCCAACCTCTGACGGAAAATGCGCCGCCCCACCTGCACGGACTCGCACACCATGCACCCATTCACACACGCATGTGCACATGATCGCACACGCACGCACACGCACACGCACGCACACGCATAGAGCCATTAGCTCGATATGAACAGTGGAGTCGGCTTGACATGAACAGCGCTGTTGCTCGATATAGACAGAGTTGTGAGCTCGCTACAAGATAAAAAAAAACTCGATATGAACAATGTTAATGGCTCAATATCAACAGTTCAGGCGGCATACCTCGTTATGAGCAGTTTAATATACTCGGTAAGAACAGCAATACATTCGATATAGGCGGTCCCGTACCTCGATATGAGCAGCAGCCGCATCCTCGCCCTCAAGGCCCATCGACGCCTTGAAGCGCGAGATCAGATCCGACTCGTCGCCCCTCAGCGGCTCGTTGCCGGGCGGAATCACGGACGACACAAATCTGGAGCGCAGGGAGAGGGGCAAGATAAGAGCAGTGAGGGCCGGAACGAGTCTCAGTGACTCGGCATGATAATTCACATAGCATCGGTCCCAAAAGCCTCCGTGTTAGTGCGATTTGTTCCCGTAACTTTATATTTGAGGTGGTGTGAATAAAATAAGGAAAGGGGGAGAGGAAGGAGGAGGGAGCCGGCCAAGTCGTAAAGGGGAAAGGGAGAATGGGACGGAGCAAGAGAAGGAAGACGATGCTTACTTCTCGTAGAGATCCTTCATTTCTGCCCGGTACCTCTCATCCTCCAAGCTCACGCCATACCTGTAAAAGCCACAGAGGCGACCAAAGCCACGAAGTGTTAAATGCTGAGAAACATTCACAACGATCCATAGAATCCGTGTACATTAAATCGACATTATTGCGCAACAATATAAATGACGGAGTGGATTAGGAAAGAAGCTCCCAATTCCAGCTCACTTATTTGCGATATCCGCAGCCTCGCCTCGTCTCAGTTGAAGCGGATCCGATAAGCGCACAAGCGTGTTGTGCAAGTCCGCCGCAGCGACCTCCTTACTCGCCGAATTCACCACGTGCGCGGCTCCAGCGCCAAGCGCGCCGAGCACCACGGCACCAGCCACTTGCCCCACAGGCGGCTGAAACTTGCTGCCGGCTGCGAACCCCACGCCGGCAGAACCAACGATAATCGCGCCGCAGACGGCGTATCTAACTGGCGTCGGCATGCTCTTAACGACGCTGGGAACGCCGGAGAGTTCGACCTCCCGGCCAAAAACGCTTCCGCTGGAATTCCTGCTGGGAGTTGCATCGGCTTGCTCTGCTGCTGCTGCACGGACTAGGGTTTTGCTCGACGCGCTGCGCCATTGCTGAGCTGGCAACGACGTGGCGGGAAAGCTCTGGCGGAAAGGTGTTTGCGTGGCACGGAGGCCTTGAAAGCTTGGAAGCGGCCGCGTTGTGCTTCCTTTTAGGAGGAGCGACTCCATGCCTGTCAACTGCCCTTCCAATAGAAACTAAAGAGACGGTCGAGGAACAGAATATTCTTGATTTTGTTAGGGCACTATAAGTACGGTAGCGAGGCTATTAGGGGTGTGATACCGTTCCCAGCAACAACCCGACGACGTTCGCTAGGCGAAGCGACGGAAGAGTAGAGGCAGAGAAATGAGCGATGAAGCAGATAAGAAAGTGGCGAAAGCAGAGTTCTATGCTTGAAAATAACTTTCAGTACGGTGAGAGGGCTTCGTGTGCGTTTCAAAAAGCATGCGGTATGGTGGAAAGGCTTAAAGCTTCCTGCCTCGGGATTCTCCCAGCCACTCACTGCCTTGTCAATTTGAGCTCGTAATTTGATGATGACAGAAGGTACTCGTTTCAAGCTAGTTCATACAATCGCAATCGCCAAGGAGGCGCTATCCTCACCAACTTTACTGGAGCCCGAATCCCTGGATGCCATGTCAAGGATGGGGAAAGGGGTTGAATGAACTGTCAGAAGCTGCCACGTGGATGATGAGACAACGCAACTGTGGGTGACTGCTTCAATACGCGCCATCAGCGGATTCGTGATCTGCATCCATTGTTCAATACAGTTCTGAATTCTTTACTGTATCAACGGCTGAATGGTGATGGAAAGCCGTTGTGCAGTGGCACACGCAAATATTTGGCGCAAAGCAGAGGGAAGTTGGCACGCCGCCGCAACCACATCGAATCGCCCCCCCCAAGCTGTGATTGTCACTCACATCCCACCACCCCACTCATCCCATCTTGACGAAGGCCCGCACAGAACCACCCCGGCAGAGAGTTTGCTGGTTTGGCGCGGAAATGTGGCACTTTTCAGCCTTGGGATGGGATGGATGGGATGGGATTGGATGACACTTTTCCAATTTCCTGGAAAATTGCTCACTGTCAGCCCTCCAACACCACCACCATCCATGCTCCCGTGGGCATTCCCCTTCATGCATCGTGTAAACTTCCTCGAAGTTGCCATTTTTCCTCATTTCTTCTTGTGAGCCGTTTATCAATCAAGCTAGTTGGTGAAATACCGACAGCAGATACGTGGTGGTTTTCCCCAGCCTCGTCTCCTAGACCGACTACCAGCGCATTGCGAGGAGCTGTTGCATGTTCTCGCGTCTGTCCTATTGTATCTCAGCTAGTGCTGGTCTGTCGAGTCGGAATACACTGCTCTCGATGGTTTTTGAATAATTCAAGCCTAGCCGCGAAATGGCGGTGACTGGTAACAAGCGAGGCCATGCAAGCAACGTCGCCTTCGCGAACGTCGACGGCGCAAGGAAGAAGAAATGCGTCGACATCCACTCGCTGCTTACCGTCACGAAACCGTTGTCTGCTCGGGCTTTAAGCCACGCAGCCAAGAAACAGACAGACCATACGAAGTCGTCAGGCAGCATT
This sequence comes from Closterium sp. Naga37s-1, assembly GCA_947471745.1. Lineage (NCBI taxonomy): Eukaryota > Viridiplantae > Streptophyta > Zygnematophyceae > Desmidiales > Closteriaceae > Closterium > Closterium sp. Naga37s-1. The sequence goes on from CANJKZ010000506.1 coordinate 342,986, forward strand.
CCCGTGAAATTAAGCGAAATTCGCAACGGGAATGGCGCGGGACGAGGAATTGCACAGACGCGACTTGCTACAGAGAGAGGAGGGCTTGTCGACAAGGCGACATGGACGTTCAAGCCCGCTTCGGAGGCACGTGAGAGGGCGAGTGGGAGCAGCCGTGGATCCGCAAGCGACACCGGCGAACAACGAGTGGTGGATCTTGCCGAAGACGACGACGAGCTGTACGAAGATGCAGACGATGTTACTGGGTTACACGGCTTGGATGCGATCAGAGAAGACAGATCGTCGCAGGACGACGAGGAGGACAGCGACGAAGAGAACGAGGAGAGCAGCGACGAGGGGAGCTCTGACGACGAGAACGAGGGGGATGTGGAGGAGGTGGTGGTGGTGGAAGGAAAGGTGCGAGAGGTGAAGCAGCAGCTTCACGGAAGCGACCGCTGCACCGGAGTGAAGTGCTCTGAGCCGCCTGCAGACGCTGAGTTGGACGATTTGAAGTGCTACGAGTGCGGCCGGGAGGACGGCGAAGACGAAATGCTTGTGTGCGACGGACGTGGGTGTAACCGTGGTTACCACCTCTGGTGCCTGCGACCAATCCTCGTCGCCGTGCCGCTCGGCCAGTGGTACTGTCCCGACTGCCGCCGCCCAGCCAAAATCAGAGGTACGGGTTCCGACCGAAGCCAGAGGTACGGCACTGACCTCCCCGTCATCGTACACTGAGTAACCCATCTTCTTGTAACCCGCCCGTATCACACCCGCACTCTCGTCTACTATTTATCTTGCACGCTCTCGAGTCCCCTTAAAGTCGCATGTCTCACACACCCATTCCTCTCAACCCATCCGCACCCCTCTCCCTCTCCTACTCACTCCCCTCCGCCCTGATCTTCCCCTCTCCCGCCGCTCCGCCTCCCCCAAAATCCGTCCCCCGCGGTACCAGAATTCCCCCTGGTGCAGAGCTCGATCGTCGACTTCTTCCGTATTCAGCGCCCCCCTGGCCTCTCACCTGAGAAAACACCTGCCGCGGCAGGCGGAAGCGCCACCAAACCTGATGTAACCCCTGCTACCAGGACACCTGGAAAGAAACCTGTCGTGTCGGGGAGCAGCGAGGGCGATAGCAGCGGGCAGAGCAGCGGAGTTACCACACGGCGAACGGAGCACAGCCGAGGAGCATCAGGCGGCGTCGCACTGGGTGCTGGGGATGCGGCGGCCGAGGGCGGTAGGCGTAGAAGCAGGAACAGCGCAGATGCTGACTGTAGGAGCGTAGGAGCTAGTCAGACTCGCAGCGTAGATGCTGCTAGGCTTAGCATAGACGGTCATGTAGGTGCTAGAAACGTAGGTGCTAACTATAGAGACTTAGGTGCGAGTAACCCTAGTAACGCAGGCGCTTCTGCTAGTAGCGGTTTGGGCGCAAGCAGTGGCTGTTTGTGCAGAACGAAGCGCAGCAGCACTGCCTGCAGAAGCGCAACGGCTGGTGGCGGAAGTGATAACGGCGGGAGTGGGAACGAGAGCATGATCACAGATAGTGACGGCTGTAGGTTAACTGCTAACACAGGCACCGGCAACACTGCTTCCCACTCCAGCAGCAGCGACGTGAAAAAGAGGGTTCCGGGCAGTGGCAGCAGCGGCAGGAGGAAGAGGCAGACCCGAGTGAAGCTGAGCAGAAAGCTGTTCGCCCATCGGCCTGTCCCCGACCCGGAGAGGCGTCTGGAGCAACTTAGGTCCCTAGCCACCGCTCTGACAGCTATTGGGGCGCGGTTCGTGGATGGGCTGGAGTACCCCTTTAAAGCCGTGCCTAGGGGGATGAACGAGCCAGGGAGGGAGGTGGGGGGGATGCAGGTGCTGAGTCGGGAGAACGTGGGTGTTTTGGAGCGGTGCAAAGAGATGTGGAGGAATGGGGCGCCTCCACCGCTGATTGTCAAGCACGACCCTTGCCAGGGGTAAGTCAGCTTTCATTTGCAGGTGTGCACGGTTACCATCTACACATCCCCTACCCACGTCACCTGCATTCTACGCACTCCCTCCCCAGTCATCTTTCATTGTAGGTCGCGGGTGCACAGGAGGCATTCTACACATCCCCTCCCCGCACCTCTCCTGCATTCCACACACTTCATCGCACACCTCACCTCCGTTCCCACTCCCCACGTCCTTCCCTTGATGGCAGCTTCGTGGTGGAAGCGGATGCGCCTATAGCGGATCGCACGATCGTGACGGAGTACGGGGGGGTGGTGGACAGCATGGCGCGGAGGCGGCACGACCCCTGCGATGCCATGATGGGGTTACTGTTCACGGGGCGGGATAAGACGGATCTTGTAATCTGCCCGGATCGGGCGGCAAACTTTGCGCGGTTCATCTCAGGAATCAACAACCACACCAAGTGAGTCGGCTGTGAGACGAGGATAACACGCGTCTGTTCAAGTTCATGAGTCGTACCTAAACTGGGTTTCCAGGCCAAACCCATCTCGTGCCATTCATACCTGGCACTGACACGGATGGATCGTGCACATATGGGTCGCACAAGAAGAGTTTGGCAATACATATCTCGTGCAGAGATGCTGTGCCTGGATAGGAAGTTGGTTGCCCGAATCCTGCCTGTTGTCTGTGTGTCTCTCAGCTTCCTTTCAAACCCTTGTGCCTACTGCCCCTCCAAGCTCACTCCCAAACAGTGGTGTCCCTTGCTGCTTCCCCTCGTTAATGCCTCCTGCACAGTTGTCCTCTTTCCCTCATTATTGTCACCTTGTTTTACCCCTTCTCCCTTCCCTCCTGCTCTCCCAGAGAGGCCTGCACCAACATCAGCCTTCGGAGTATGCCCCCCTCCCCATTGTGAGGGAAGAACCTCTCGCTGTGCCCCCCCCTTCCCTATTGTGAATGAGGAGACCCGATCTGCTCACTGCTTCCAGAATCGGTTACCTCACTCTTGCCCACACTTTGTTTCTCCCCTTGGCCCCTCCCCCATCGCATGTGCCCCTTTCCCCTTCCTCCCTGCTCTCCAGAGAGGGTCGCAGGAAGATCAACCTGCGCTGTGTGCGCTTCAGTGTGGGCGGGGAGGCGCGGGCGCTGCTCATCGCCACGCAGCGGATCGCCAAGGGCGAGCGGCTGTACTACGACTACAACCGCCTCGTGCACGAGTATCCCACCATGCACTTCGAATGACTGCAGTAGCCACTCGTGAACGGGGAGGCGTGGGCTCTTCTGATTGCCACTATTCACTTTGAGTGAGATGGTGCGTGCGTACCGTATCTGAGAAATGTGTGTATTCCACTATCCACTTTAAATGAGACGGTGCATGTGTGCCCAAGCATTGTTAGTATCCGATTCTGCACGTTGAACGAGACTGGCAAAGACGGTGTGATGCTTCAAGTGTCTCATAGTGGTAACTTGATCTCCTCCGCCGGTGGGTGCAGGCTGTGCACATTCCAATCGATAAACGGTAGCCCAGAATGTGGGAAGAGAAACAGTTGACTTATTAAAAAAAAGGAGGAACTACCCTATATGGTATATTTTCATACGGTACCGCATTGCCGGTACAACGAATGGCAACGTATTTCTATGTACAAGTGAAGTGAAGGTTGGCATAACTCATTGACAACCGTGTGGTGGGATGCTCTTGTCCATCTCAATGGCTTCCAGTTCCTGCAGTCGTGCCTGCACACATGAAGAGAGATACAGTGAGACAATGAGACCACAAACTGGCAAGCAAGGCAGCCTCGTCAACAGGTGCCTCAAGCAAAGACCACGCGGGCATTAGTTGCACTGCCTATACTATACGTGTATCGTATGAAACTACTCTTACCTACATAACTGTACTCACTTCCATGCTTCTTATATACTGTGCTGCATTGCTGATGATGGAGCCAAAGTCTTGCTGCCCCCCGAGGATGCCAGCTGGCAGGATGGCCCTCAGTGACTGAAGCGACTCACTGCAGCACACACAATGGGGATGCGGACCCGAAGAGAGTCAGGACACCAAAGCCAGGGGAGTCAGAAGTCACTCAGATATGAGCTGAGAAGAGAGAGGCCGGAAAGGGCCTCCAAGAGGCAGTAGCAAGGGGAACCCTTCAGGAACCCTGAGACAGAAGAAATGCCTCTCATTTTGGTGCATACCCTTGGCGGGTGTTGGGTACGAGAACAAACACAGCCAGCCACTTACGCCATCTGTCTCCTCCTCTCTCTGTCCCTTGCAGCCCGCGGGTGCAGCGACCTCCTGCCTGAGCTCCCCGCAGCACCCGGGTCGCCCCCTTCGCTCCCTGACTTGGACGCCGTGGCTTGAGGCGTCTCACGCAGCAGCCTCCGTCCCACGCTTCCCAAGCCCCCCTGGTCGCTCCTGTCGCTCCCTGACTTGGATGCTGTGGTTTGAGGCGTCTCATGCAGCAAGCTCCTCTCTGCATCCCCTACAGCGATTGTGCCTCCTCCGGGGAGTCTTGTGCTGGTAGCAGCAACAGGCTTGCTTGTAGCCGCAACAACCGTGCTTGTAGCACCACCACCTGTGCTCGCACCAGCGACATCAGAGCTCTCAGCTGGAAAAGCAGCCTCCATTTTTGCTGCAGAAGCAGGGAGTCCCGGTGTGCCAAAAGTAACAGTAGCAGCAGCAGCAGCGCCAGCGACACTGGTAACCGGACCAATGGCATCGCCATTGCCATCTCTGGCAAAAAAGGGACCAGAAACAAACGCGGTAGCTCTCGCAGCAGGAGGCGACATGGCATCTAGACGACGAGCAGCGGGAGCGACGGAACCCTGACGGCAAGAGTCAGGGAAAAAGGTGCCGGCTTCATTGTCCGGCGGAGGCAAGGGAGTTTCGTCCATCAATGCAGCCAGCAGTACTTGCTGTATTTGTGCTTGGCTTAGGAACTCTGTTTCTGCATCTGGCTGCAAAAAATCAAGCGGTCTTGTAGTCACACTGTACAAATTATCCTCGTTACTGGGTAGTTGCGCCGGAAGTGCAGGCACAAGCTGGTTCGGCCTTGTGACTGGTCCATCTGCTGGCTTGGCTGTGCTTTCGGACTCGTCCGCGGTATTGTATGCCTCATCAAGCGCCCTATCAGCTGTACATTTGTGTCGTTTGAAAAATTGGACCAGCGAACCCAATCTGGACTTCCTCCACCGTCCGATGGACTCCATTTCGTCCTTTTGCTCATCTCCGCGCTAGCATCCCTAATCTCATCTTCCCTTTTGTGCTTCGCCAGCGTTCGCACGAGCAGAGGGCGGGTTTCCTGCAGCTCAGCCTTTGGATACGAGTTACCAAGCTGGACGTAGCGTTTCGCCAGATCGCCAAGCAGACCTTGATCCTGCTGCTCGTGGTTGTGCTGCTGCTGCTGCTTCTGCTGCTGCTGGTGCTGGTAGTGCAACATTTGTTCTTGCGACTGTAGCTGCTTGGTTACCAGTTCGCGATTGCCTTCGCCGAAACAGCCCGCGACCTCCGCCGCGCTTCGCAAGTTCGCAAAACCCGCTTTTCCGATTGCGTCACGCTGACCGGGAGCTGAATGAAGGATTGCGTTCAGCTCGTCCGTCACCGTCTTCAGGTCGTCCGTCAGTGACGGTCTTAACGTTTCGCGGCGTCCGAATGCGCCGGCGCTAGAGGAGGCGCTTCCATCGCTGCAAACCGCGGCATAGGAATTATCTTTCGCCGGATTGCCAGCGGATGCTGGGTCTTCGCAACCTCGCGCTCCTAAACCTATCGAACCCCATCTGGGACGAATGTCCTTTCTTTTTCGGGAACCCGTGTGCGACGGCCACGGGGATGAGTGTTGCGAACCGCGAAATCCTCCACTACTTCCGTCTAGAATATTCGCAGCTGTGGCGAAACGACCTGACTCGTTATTGACATTTTCTGCAGCAGCGAGTTCGTCCTTGGCCTGAGAATCACTATCGGAACCCATTGTGCTGGTGGCTGCTTCGACAAGAAAATGCGGCAACAGCTGAGGAAAAGGTAGTGGATGCTTGTTACTCGTAGTGGAAAAGTTCCAAGCGGCCATAAGCAGAAATCATGACCTCTATTGCGAGCCCAAGCTAATACTCGAGCAGCAGCGTAACTTATCCCTTTGAGCTGATACTCGCTATTGCGCCGGCTTCCTCGTTTGTAAAGCTGTCATCGTGACGTTTTGAGGTCCTTGACGCACCGCAGTTGTTGCATCGCTAATCAATGATGAAGCTGCCACGAAAGAGGATCGATGCAGCCAAATCCAGAGACCAGATTGTGAATTGAAGCTCACGAGCAGCAGCATGTGCGGCGGGCAGAGTGCTTTATCGGATGCAATGACGTTGAAAGTTGAGTGGTTTCTGGCGAGAAGCATGGTGCTGACGCTCCCGTCCGGATTCCATGTAGAGTCGGTTCGCGTCGCGACACGACCGTTGAGTGTGCTTCGACGATGATGAATTGCAGATAGAAACTACCGCCGCCATATTTTGGAAGCTTCAAAGGCTAGGGGCAGACGTAGGCACTGCCGTTCGTGGCTTGTGCAAGGAAGGAGCGGCTGGGATGAGAGCTTTTCACGACGACGACAAGTTCAAACACCAATCGTCCGCCGCGTCATGCGCGTTCATCGGCGCACGCGAGACGATAGTTCGTTCCACGGAAACAAGACCCACAAACATTCATCGTGCGGAGGAACAGGAATTTTGCTCCTAGGTTGTCCTTGCGCGATCCGTTTCCCTCCCACGCGCTATTGCGACTGCCAGGCTGGCGCCGACAAAGTGAGGGCTCGTACTAACGCCTTTCGTCGCGGAGGAAGAAGCTTTGTTTGGCCGCTTCCGTCTCCTAGTAGGGCCCACTACTGTCGCCCTGGCCGGCCGCTCAGCACAGAATCTTCAAGATGCTGCAAGCTGATGTGGAAAGCCGTCGTCGTGGCAATTCTTGATTGGTTCGAATAATCTGATTCTAAGAGCCAAAAACCAACCCGCGTGTAACGACACCCCATCCAGCACAACAACACCATGAATCCGCCTCCTATTCTGTATGACTATGGCACGGCTTTGTGGATTTGCCTTATCTTACGGAGTTGCGGTTGTGGAGTTGACCGGCTGATGCTGCTGATGGGTGGGGGTGAACAGTGCTACAATGGCATCTCTAACGACTGTGGTCGCCAATCGTCAGTGCGGTGCGGACTTCCAAGGTGTTCAGCGTGCAAAAGACCAGCAATCGCCAGCAAGTTACAGCGTCTGCGGTGGTGGTGGGCACTGGGCATGCGAGCAGCAGTGTGCTCTGAGAACCAAGCACCGAGCAGCACCGTGCAGAAGTGGTGCGCAATGTAAGAAAACCAGCACTGACAGTGAGTTGGGTGAGGCCCGCGCGTGCAGAAGAAATGTGGCTGATGTGAGCAGCATTTTGAGAGTTCAGACGTCAGATGGTCCCACAAATGTAGCTCCTCAGGTGTTTTTATCACCTTGGAAAAACCTCAATTTCCCCAATGGAGGTTTTTCCACACCGAGTGCTGCAATTTCGGAAGTGATTGTTCCTACATTGAAATGGAACAGGTTCCTCCGCTCCAATCCGTATCTGTGATTTCCATACCATAATTGACTGATTTGATCACGAAATCTTGATTAGGTTCAGGGAAAGCTGCTGATGGCTCCTCCTCCACCAGAACTGAGGGCGCGAAACACCTGAAAACAGACGGGCAAACCAAAGCACTGTGCGAAGCATGGACTGGCGACACATTTCTCCAACCTTCGCCAGAGGCTTCGCATGGGTGTTCGCGACGTCATGTTGGTGCAGCACAGATTGGTGCATTAGAAACATGTCTGCATAAAATATGGTACTTTTGCGGTGTACGCTTGGTAGAGTGTGAAATTGTTATGTTTCTCAAATTCTCCCAGCTCAATTTGATAGCACATTCGACCCACACCTCGGCAATCGCGCGGAAATGGCGGGCGACGAAGGGCCTCCAGACGAGGCGATGAGTGATTCCGCTTTGTCTTATCAGGCTACGAAACTTCCGCGATCCATTCTTCTGGACACATTCCAACGCCTACCAGCCGAAGGGCCTGGCGGAATAATCTCCGCCATGCTCACGTGCAGGTGCGCTTCCCCACGCGGATTTTCCCTCACATGCTCCCCGTACGCGCAGATTCCCCCCTCTACCCTCAGCTGCCGCCTCTCGTCCGCGTCTTTCCCCCACTTGCTCCCTCCCGTTGGCCCCCTTGCGCAATTCGCCCCTCTTGTCCCTGACTCCCCCTTGTGTGCGCGCATGTGTGCGCACCCCACCGCAGGTGGCGGAGCTGGTGCGGCTGCTGCTGAGTGCACTGCCAGTGACCGCCCGTCAGCAGCGGAGGTGCTGCGATGCGACCTCATGGCGCCGCGCATGGAGGACGAGGCGCTCAACGGTGCGTGCTTGCCTGCCAAAGGGGGGTGGGGGTGGGGGGGGGTCACTCTCACTGTGCTGCGCTCCTCTTATCTTCCCTGCCTGCACACAACCTTCCCTGCCTGCACACAACCTTCCCTGCGTGCACACAACCTTCCCTGCAAGTAACGAGTGTTGCTCGCCACGTGTGCGGCAATCATGGTCGGTGTACGGCATTCTCACGTGAGTGCTGAACAATATTTGATTATAGGCGTGATAGCTAGCTCCTTGGGGTCTCACAGCAGTGCATGGCCGGGTAGGGTGCACCTTGAACTGCGTATCTCTTCCTTTCTTGCTGCCACCCCTGTCCTCCACCATGCCCCTGGCCATTCTGATTTTGCTCCGTGCCATGCGATGTGGTGCGGGCATGTGCATGGCGGTGGAGGTGGGTGGCAGGCAGACTTTGACATTGTGGGAGGGACGCCGGTTCTGGCGGATGCTGAAGCCATCAAGGTGCGTTCTCTGGCAGCGCTTTGCTCGTCCATGTGCCTCACATCACACATGCGTCCCACCCACCGCCCCCCCACACACAAGTGCCCACTTGCACACGAGCAAGATTCACGTGCCCCAGTGCTGCAACGGAACAGCTCCAGCTTACCCTTTTCCCGCCTTGCCTCTCTCCCTGCTGCCTCGTGCCCTGCTGCCTCGTGCCGTGCTGCCTCGTGCCCTGCTGCATGCAGGTGGCGGTGGAGGTGGTGGAGGGGAGTGGGGCGGGATGGGGGGCGGTGGAGGTGGTGGAGGGGAGTGGGGCGGCATGGGGGGCGGTGGAGGTGCGGCTGAACCACCGCGACCTGCTGTCTGCCATCTGGCAGTGGGCGGGGGTCACACGCCCGCAGGTCGCCAGTGTCGCCCAGGTCACTCCCCTCCCCCTGCCGCCTGCTCCCCTCCCCTTCAACCAGCTCCACCACCCTCACCACCCACCATCTTCAACCATCTCCCATGCGTCACAGCACCATGCCACCCTGCACTCCTCTCACCCTTCCACCCACGCTCATGCCTCCCTGCTACGCCCCTTCTCTCCCCCTGCACCCCCCCCCCCCCCCGCCCCCCTGTACACGAGCAGTTGCTGGCGCTGCTGGGCGGCTCTCCCCCCACAGCCCCCTCCCGCAAGGCCGCGTGGCCTCTTGTTCGCCGCCAGCTGCTGCAGGTGCGTGTGTGCTGCTGCATGCTGTGAGAAGGTGCGTGTCAGTCCGTCCTTCCATGATCCATCGTCCGTCTGCCTGTCTGTCCATCTGTGTCTCTGTGTGTTTGAGCGTTTGTGCGTGTGTGCCGTTGTGCCAACGTGCCAGTGTTTCTGTTCCTGTGCGCCGGCGTGTGTGGGTGAGTGGTGGGGTGCGGTGGCAGGGAGTGGGGCTGGGTGAGGCGGTGGTGGATCGCCTGCAGGCGGTGGAGAAGCGCTTCAGTGGGCCGGCAGACGATGCCATGGCGCGCCTCACAGGGGCGCTGCCACCAGGTATGCGCTCACAGGGGCGCTGCCACCAGGTATGCGCTCACAGGGGCGCTGCCACCAGGTATGCGCTCACAGGGGCGCTGCCACCAGGTATGCGCTCACAGGGGCGCTGCCACCAGGTATGCGCTCACAGGGGCGCTGCCACCAGGTATGCGCTCACAGGGGCGCTGCCACCAGGTATGCGCTCACAGGGGCGCTGCCACCAGGTATGCTCTGTTCCATGTGGGCCTCAATGCAAAAGAAACATTCATTATAATGAGTTCTGCTCATCGTACTGATTTCTCCCACTCATGTCTTTCCATTTTCCCTTACATGTCCCCTCCCTCGCTGTTGCCGTTTCTCCCATGTCTCATCCTCCCCCCCGGGCCAGGCCCACTGGTGGCGGCAGCGCTGGAGGAGCTGGGAGAGCTGCTGGCGCTGCTGCGCGTGTGGGGCATCCACCCCGCGTGCACCACCATCGACGCCCTCATGGCGCCCTCCCACCACTACTTCTCCAAATGCTTCTTCCAGGTCTCCCCCACCCCCTTCTTCTTTCCCTTAAGCGCCCTCTTTGATTTTGCTGCTCCTGTTTCCTGCTTCCGTGCACGTGACATGCAGCCATGGAATATTTCCAGTTCTTATTTCCAGCCTTGTTCACCCTGCCTCCTGCGTCGTTGTATCTCCTGCGTGCGCTGCACCTCAGGTCCACGCAAGGCACCTGCCGTCTCAACCTCCCCATCACCAGCACCAGCAGCAGCACCCCCTAAACCCTATCAACACCCAGCGCACCACCCTGCCCTCTGATGCTTCCTTGCCTGGCGCCCGCTCGCTCTCCGCCTCGCCCCCATCCGCCCTGGCCGCCCCGTGGTCGTCCTCGCCGCCCCTCTGCGTGGCTGTGGGCGGCCGCTACGATGCCCTGCTGCTCCACCTCTCCTCCGCTGCTGCCGCTGGGAGAGGAGCGGTGGGTTGTTCAGATGGGGATGCATGTTAGGGGCAGGAAGTCGAAGCGCGTGGCATGGTCTGGCAGTATTGGGGACTTGTGACCTCCATGTTTGCAGGAATGGGCGTGTGGTGAGGTGTGGGGTGTCAGACATGTGTAGCTCCACTGCAACGTCCCCATATCCCCCTATTCTTCTTTCTTCATTCCCTGCTTGCATGTTGTTCCTTCTCCTTGTTCTCGCCTGTTAGTCTGCTGCTCCCTGCTGTAACCGTCAAGTGTTGTTGTGTGCCTCTTGGTTGGTCCCTTGCCTGCGTGTCTGTGTCTCTCGTGTATGCGCATGTCTGTGTCGGTGTCTCCTCCCTGTCATTGCGTCTGCGTGGCCTGGCCCTCTCCTTGTTGCTTTGTGCCGTGTGCTGCATGCCTCCTCTGCTGCTTTGTGCCGTGTGCTGCATGCCTCCTCTGCTGCTTTGTGCCGTGTGCTGCATGCCTCCTCTGCTGCTTTGTGCCGTGTGCTGCATGCCTCCTCTGCTGCTTTGTGCCGTGTGCTGCATGCCTCCTCTGCTGCTTTGTGCCGTGTGCTGCATGCCTCCTCTGCTGCTTTGTGCCGTGTGCTGCATGCCTCCTCTGCTGCTTTGTGCCGTGTGCTGCATGCCTCCTCTGCTGCTTTGTGCCGTGTGCTGCATGCCTCCTCTGCTGCTTTGTGCCGTGTGCTGCATGCCTCCTCTGCTGCTTTGTGCCGTGTGCTGCATGCCTCCTCTGCTGCTTTGTGCCGTGTGCTGCATGCCTCCTCTGCTGCTTTGTGCCGTGTGCTGCATGCCTCCTCTGCTGCTTTGTGCCGTGTGCTGCATGCCTCCTCTGCTGCTTTGTGCCGTGTGCTGCATGCCTCCTCTGCTGCTTTGTGCCGTGTGCTGCATGCCTCCTCTGCTGCTTTGTGCCGTGTGCTGCATGCCTCCTCTGCTGCTTTGTGCCGTGTGCTGCATGCCTCCTCTGCTGCTTTGTGCCGTGTGCTGCATGCCTCCTCTGCTGCTTTGTGCCGTGTGCTGCATGCCTCCTCTGCTGCTTTGTGCCGTGTGCTGCATGCCTCCTCTGCTGCTTTGTGCCGTGTGCTGCATGCCTCCTCTGCTGCTTTGTGCCGTGTGCTGCATGCCTCCTCTGCTGCTTTGTGCCGTGTGCTGCATGCCTCCTCTGCTGCTTTGTGCCGTGTGCTGCATGCCTCCTCTGCTGCTTTGTGCCGTGTGCTGCATGCCTCCTCTGCTGCTTTGTGCCGTGTGCTGCATGCCTCCTCTGATGCTTTGTGCCGTGTGCTGCATGCCTCCTCTGCTGCTTTGTGCCGTGTGCTGCATGCCTCCTCTGCTGCTTTGTGCCGTGTGCTGCATGCCTCCTCTGCTGCTTTGTGCCGTGTGCTGCATGCCTCCTCTGCTGCTTTGTGCCGTGTGCTGCATGCCTCCTCTGCTGCTTTGTGCCGTGTGCTGCATGCCTCCTCTGCTGCTTTGTGCCGTGTGCTGCATGCCTCCTCTGCTGCTTTGTGCCGTGTGCTGCATGCCTCCTCTGCTGCTTTGTGCCGTGTGCTGCATGCCTCCTCTGCTGCTTTGTGCCGTGTGCTGCATGCCTCCTCTGCTGCTTTGTGCCGTGTGCTGCATGCCTCCTCTGCTGCTTTGTGCCGTGTGCTGCATGCCTCCTCTGCTGCTTTGTGCCGTGTGCTGCATGCCTCCTCTGCTGCTTTGTGCCGTGTGCTGCATGCCTCCTCTGCTGCTTTGTGCCGTGTGCTGCATGCCTCCTCTGCTGCTTTGTGCCGTGTGCTGCATGCCTCCTCTGCTGCTTTGTGCCGTGTGCTGCACGCCTCCTCTGCTGCGCAGAGCTCTCGGGCAAGAGGGGCAGGAGGCAGTGGGGGGGGCAGTGGGGGGGGCAGTGGGGGGGGCAGTGGGGGGGGGAGTGGGGCGGTGGGGTTCAGTGTGGCGCTGCACAAGCTCATGGCGCCGTCACACCCAACCACCCACCACACTTCCAGGTGCCCGCTCACACGCATCTCGCTCTCACCTCCACCACCTACTTCTTTCAACCCCTCTCACTTGCTTGGCACACCCTTTGCTTCATCACTTTCCTTCCCTCATCCTCTCCTGCACCACTCTCCCCTCACCCCTCCACCCGCACCCCCCTGTGCGTGTGTGTGGGGGAGCAGGCAGGCAGCGGTGGATGTGCTCGTGTGCGCCAGGGGAGGGGCAGGGATGCTCAGCGAGCGGATGGAAGTTTCTGCGCGGCTGTGGGCGGCAGGAATCAAGGTAGCTATGGGCGGCTGGAGTAGTAGCTTTGAACGGCGGGGATAAAACAAGCTCTTGGTGGCAGGAAAACGTTCCTGGTGGGCAGTGGAAGATTTCATACACTACACTGTTTAGTGAGGGATGATATGCTGATAGTGACAACGTGGAATCCTGTCCCCACTGCCCAATGTGCGGTGCATGTGCGGCAGGCGGAGTATGTGAGTGTGCGGGCACCCAGCCTGACGGAGCAGTATGAGCACGCACACGAGCACGGCATCAAGTGGCTCGTGCTTCTCACCGATGCCGGCCTGCACACCCACTCTGCCAAGGTGCGTCTCGCTCTCACATGAGAGGTTGCTGAGGCAGTCACAAGGGTGTGCGGGTGGGGGAGGGGGAGGGTGAGGGTGAAGAGGTGAGAGAGGGGTGGGAAACAAGAGTGCATCCTGTGTTTTGAGTGTGAGAGGGGAACATGAGTGGAGAGGAACAGAGGAAAGGGAAGACATAGGAGGGAAGGGAGGAGGAATGAAAGATGGAGAGAGAGTCAATCTGTGCCTCTGTCTCTCTGTGCACATCCGTGCTTGTATCAGGTACGGCATCTAGATTTGAAGACAGAGGAGGAAGTGAGCCTTGATGAATTGGTCAAGTTCTTCCTCGACGCCTTGCCGTCTCTACCCACTTCTCGCCGCCGCGGGGCCACAGCACCATCTGGTTCTGGCGCTGCTTGACTTCGGGCTCACCATAGTTTGAGCAAGTAGAGCATAACTACACCATTGCCATTTAAGACTCGTCTTTTGTATGTCAAATGTGCTAAAAATAATAATGAGAATGCTTTCTTCTTGTATGATAAAGTTATTGCTTCCAAATTGTTTTGTACCCTCGCTACATAACGCGCATGTACACATGAAGGCGCGTGCAAGGACTGGTCCCCTAATGGCCTGGTCCGCTAACTTCCTGGTCCACTTAACTTCCTGGTCCAGTGGAAGAAAAAACGCTCGGAACGAGCGCTTCCAGCCCCAAAACGCGGAAGGATCCGCACATGTGCAGGAAGTGCAGCGGACGCTCTTCATTCGCGACCGCCGATGACCGATGATGCTCGCGACCCTCCCATGCCCTTGCTGGCTTGGCAATAGGCCCAGACAAGCGCAGCCACATGACTCGGCGGAAGAAAAACGCTCGGAACGAGCGCTTCCAGCCCCAAAACGCGGAAGGATCCACACATGTGCAGGAAGTGCAGCGGGCGCTCTTCATTCGTGAGCGCCGATGGCCGATAATGCTCGCAACCCTTCCACGCCCTTGCTGGCTTGGTATTAGGCCCAGACAAGCGCTGCCACGTGATCCGGCGGAAGAAAAACGCTCGGAACGAGTGCTTCCAGCCCCAAAACGCGGACGGATCCGCACATGTGCAGGAAGTGCAGCGAGCGCTCTTCATTCGCGAGCGCCGATGACCGATGATGCTCGCAACCCTCCCACGCCCTTGCTGGCTTGGTAATAGGCCCAGACAAGCGCAACCACGTGATCCGGAGGAAGAAAAACGCTCGGAACGAGCGCTTCCAGCCCCAAAACGCGGAAGGATCCGCACATGTGCAGCGGGCGCTCTTCATTCGCTAGCACCGATGACCGATGATGCTCGCGACCCTCCCATGCCCTTGCTGGCTTGGCAATAGGCCCAGACAAGCGCTGCCACATGACCCGGCGGAAGAAAAACGCTCGGAATGAGTGCTTCCAGCCCCAAAACGCGGACGAATCCGCACATGTGCAGGAAGTGCAGCGAGCGCTCTTCATTCGCGAGCGCCGATGACCGATGATGCTCGCAACCCTCCCACGCCCTTGCAGGCCCAGACAAGCGCAGCCACGTGATCCGGAGGAAGAAAAAACGCTCGGAACGAGCACTTCCAGCCCCAAAACGCGGAAGGATCCGCCCATGTGCAGGAAGTGCAGCGGGCGCTCTTCATTCGCGAGCACCGATGACCGATGATGCTCGCAACCCCCCCACGCCCTTGCAGGCCCAGACAAGCGCAGCCACGTGATCCGGAGGAAGAAAAAACGCTCGGAACGAGCACTTCCAGCCCCAAAACGCGGAAGGATCCGCACATGTGCAGGAAGTGCAGCGGGCGCTCTTCATTCTCGAGCACCGATGACCGATGATGCTCGCAACCCTCCCACGCCCTTGCTAGCTTGGCAATATGCCCAGACAAGCGCTGCCACGTGACCCGGCGGAAGAAAAACGCTCGGAACGAGTGCTTCCAGCCCCAAAACGCGGACGGATCCGCACATGTGCAGGAAGTGCAGCGAGCGCTCTTCATTCGCGAGCGCCGATGACCGATGATGCTCGCAACCCTCCCACGCCCTTGCTGGCTTGGTAATAGGCCCAGACAAGCGCAACCACGTGATCCGGAGGAATAAAAACGCTCGGAACGAGCGCTTCCAGCCCCAAAACGCGGAAGGATCCGCACATGTGCAGCGGGCGCTCTTCATTCGCGAGCACCGATCACCGATGATGCTCGCGACCCTCCCATGCCCTTGCTGGCTTGGCAATAGGCCCAGACAAGCGCAGCCACATGACCCGGCGGAAGAAAAACACTCAGAACGAGCGCTTCCAGCCTTAAAACATGGAAGGATCCGCACATGTGCAGGAAGTGCAGCGGGCGCTCTTCATTCGCGAGCGCCGATGACCGATGATTGTAGCAACCCTCCGACGCCCTTGATGGCTTGGCAATAGGCCCAGACAAGCACAACCACGTGACCCGGTGGAATAAAAACGCTCGGAACGAGCGCTTCCAGCCCCTTTCCATCACCCCGCCCCACTCTCCCGCTTTCTAGCACCCTGCCCCATTCTCCCTCTTTCCATCACCCCGCCCCATTCTCCTTCTTTCCATCACCCCGCCCCATTCTCCCTCTTTCCATCACCCCACCCCATTCTCCCTCTTTCCATCGCCCAGCCCCATTCTCCCTCTTTCCATCACCCAGCCCCATTCTCCCTCTTTCCATCACCCAGCCCCATTCTCCCTCTGTCCACCACCCCGCCCCATTCTCCCGCTATCCATCACCCAGCCCATTCTCCCGCTTTCCATCACCCCGCCCCATTCCCCCTCTTTCCATCACCCTGCCCCATTCTCCCGCTTTCCATCACCCCGCCCCATTCTCCCGCTTTCCATCACCCCGCCCTATTCTCCCGCTTTCCATCACCCCGGTTCATTCTCCCGCTTTCCATCACCCCGCCCCATTCTCCCTCTTTCCATCATCCCGCCCCATTTTCCTTCTTTCCATCACCCCGCCCCATTCTCCCTCTTTCCATCACCCCACCCCATTCTCCCTCTTTCCATCGCCCAGCCCCATTCTCCCTCTTTCCATCACCCAGCCCCATTCTCCCTCTTTCCATCACCCAGCCCCATTCTCCCTCTTTCCATCACCCCGCCCATTCTCCCGCTATCCATCACCCAGCCCATTCTCCCGCTTTCCATCACCCCGCCCCATTCCCCCTCTTTCCATCACCCTGCCCCATTCTCCCGCTTTCCATCACCCCGCCCCATTCTCCCGCTTTCCATCACCCCGCCCCATTCTCCCGCTTTCCAACACCCCGGTTCATTCTCCCGCTTTCCATCACCCCGCCCCATTCTCGCTCTTTCCATCACCCCGCCCCCTTCTCCCTCTTTCCATCACCCCGCCCCATTCTCCCTCTTTCCATCACCCCGCCCCATTCTCCCGCTTTCCATCACCCCGCCCCATTCTCCCTCTTTCCAGAACCCCGCCCCATCCTCCCGCTTTCCATCACCCCGCCCACCCATTCTCCCTCTTTCCATCACCCCCCCCCCCATTCTCCCTCTTTCCATCACCCCGCCCCATTCTCCCGCTTTCCATCACCCCGCCCCATTCTCCCTCTTTCCATCACCCCGCCCCATTCTCCCTCTTTCCATCACCCTGCCCCATTCTCCCGCTTTCCATCACCCCCATTCTCCCTATTACCATCACCCCGCCCCATTCTCCCGCTTTCCATTAATAGGACCAGACAACCGCAGCCACGTGACCCGGCGGAAGAAAAACGCTCGGAACGAGCGCTTCCACCCCCAAAACGCGCAAGGACCCGCACATGTGCAGGAAGTGCAGCGGACGCTTTTCATTCGCGAGCGCCGATGACCGATGATGCTTGCGACCCTCCCACGCCCATGCTGGCTTGGTAATAGGACCAGACAAGCAGCCACGTGACCCAGCGCAAGAAAAACGCTCCGAACGAGCGCTTCGACCCCCAAAACGCGGAAGGAGCTGCACATGTGCCGGAAGTGCAGCGAGAGCTCTTCATTTGCGAGCGCCGATGAGCGATGATGCTTGCAATCCTCTCACGCCCTTGCTGGCTTGGTAATAGGACCAGACAAGCGCAGTCACGTGACCCGGCGGAAGAAAAACGCATGGAACGAGCGCTTCCAACCCCAAAACACGGAAGTGCAGAGGGCGCTCTTCATTCGCGAGTGTTGATGACCGATGATGCTTGCAACCCTCCCACGCCCTTGCTGGCTTGGTAATAGGACCAGACTAGTGCAGCCACGTGACCCGGCGGAAGAAAAACACTCGGAACGAGTGCTTCCAGCCCCAAAACGCGGACGCATCCGCACATGTGCAGGAAGTGCAACGGGCGCTCTTCATTCGCAAGCGCAGATGACCGATGATGCTCGCAACCCCCCCACGCCCTTGCTGACCTGGCAATAGGCCCAAACAAGCGCAGTCACATGAACCGGCGGAAGAAAAATGCTCGGAACGAGCTCTTGTAGCCCCAAAACGCGGAAGGATCCGCACATGTGCAGGAAGTGCAACGGGCGCTCTTCATTCGCGAGCGCCGATGACCGATGATGCTCGCAACCCTTCAACGCCCTTGCCGGATTGGTAATAGGCCCAAACAAGTGCAGCCACGTGACCCGGCGGAAGAAAAACGTTCGGAACCAGTGCTTCCAGCCCCAAAACGCGGACGGATCCGCACATGTGCAGGAAGTGCAGCGGGCGCTCTTCATTTGCGAGCGCCGATGACCGATGATGCTCGCAACCCTCCCACGCCCTTGCTGGCTTGGCAATAGGCCCAAACAAGCGCCGATGACCGATGATGCACTACTTAAGCATGGGACAACCGCAGCTAAAAAATTCAGGTCGTTCGATGCTTTTCCCTACGCCTATAGGGATCCGAGCGCTTCTTTAGCGACTGCCGACAAATGCTAAGGAAGCGCGCGGATCCCTATAGGCGTAGGGAAAAGCATCCAACGACATGAATGTTGTTGCTTATTCGGATGGCCCATACTAAACTACACCTACCAGAGCAATTTCGGGTTGGTTCGCGCGCACAAAAAAGTTCGGCGCTTGCGATGACGGTCGCGTCTGCAGGCAAATGCTAAAGAAGCGCTCGGATCCCTATAGGCTTAGGGAAAAGAGTCAAACGACCTGCGTGTTGTTGTTTATACGGGTGGCCCATGCTTAAATACACCTACCAGAGCAATTCCGGCTTGGATCGCGCGCAAAGAAAAGTTCGGCGCCTGCGATGACGGCCTTGTCTGCCGACAAATGCTAAGGAAGCGCGCGGATCCCTATAGGCGTAGGGAAAAGCATCCAACGACATGAATGTTGTTGCTTATTCGGATGGCCCATGCTCAAATACACCTACCAGAGCAATTTCGGGTTGGTTCGCGCGCACAAAAAAGTTCGGCGCTTGCGATGACGGTCGCGTCTGCAGGCAAATGCTAAAGAAGCGCTCGGATCCTTATAGGCGTAGGGAAAAGAGTCGAACGACCTGCGTGTTGTTGTTTATACGGGTGGCCCATGCTTAAATACACCTACCAGAGCAATTCCGGCTTGGATCGCGCGCAAAGAAAAGTTCGGCGCCTGCGATGACGGCAGCGTCTGCCGACAAATGCTAAGGAAGCACTACGATCCCTATAGGCGTAGGGAAATGAGTCGAACGACCTGAGTGATGTTGCTTATTCGGGTGGCCCATGCTCAAGTACACCTACCAGAGCAATTCCAGCTTGGTTCGCGCGCACAGAAAAGTTCGGTGCCTGCGATGACGGCCGTGTCTGCCGACAAATGCTAAGGAAGTGCTTAGATCCCTATAGGCGTAGGGAAAAAGCGTTGAACGACCTGAATGTTGTTGCGTATTCGGGTGGCGCATGCTCAAACACACCTACCAGAGCAATTCTGGCTTGGTTCGCGCGCACAGAAAAGTTCGGCGCCTGCGATGACGACCGCGTCTGCCGACAAATGCTAAAGAAGCGCCGGATCCTTAGAGGCGTAGGGAAAAGCGTCAAACGACCTGAATATTGTTGCATATTCGGGTGGCCCATGCTTGAATACACCTACCAGAGCAATTCCGGCTTGGTTCGCGCGCACAGAAAAGTTCGGCGACAGCGATGACGGCCGCGTCTGCTGACAAATGCTAAAAAAGCGCTCGGATTCCTAAAGGCGTAGGGAAAAGAGTCAAACGACCTGAGTGTTGTTGCTAATTCGGATGGCCCATGCTTAAATACACTTACCAGAGCAATTCCAGCTTGGTTCGCGCGCACAGAAAAGTTCGGCCCCTGCGATGACGGCCACGAATGCCGAGAAATGCTAAGGAAGCGCACGGATCCCTATAGGCGTAGGGAAAACCATCGAGCGACCTGAATGTTGTTGCTTATTCGGATGGCTCATGCTTAAATAAACCTACCAGAGCAATTCCGGCTTGGTTCGCGCGCACACAAAAGTTCGGCGACAGCGATGACGGCCGCGTCTGCAGAAAAATGCTAAGGAAGTGCACGGATCCCTATAGGCATAGGGAAAGGCATCGAACAACCTGAATGTTGTTTCATATTTGAGTTGCCCATGCTCAAATACACCTACCAGAGCAATTCCGGCTTGGTTCGCGCGCATAGAAAAGTTCGGCGCCTGCGATGACGGCCGCGTCTGCCGACAAATGCTAAGGAAGTGCTCGGATCCCTATAGGCGCAGAGAAAAGCGTCGAATGACCTGAATGTCGTTGCATATTCGGGTGGCCCATGCTCAAAAACACCTACCAGAGCAATTCCGGCTTGGTTCTCGCGCACAGAAAAAAGTTCGGCGCCTGCGGCAACGGCCGTGTCTGCCGACGAATGCTAAGGAAGCGCTCGGATCCTTATAGGCGTAGGGAAAAGCGTCGAACTTTCTGAATGTTGTTGCATATTCGGGTGGCCCATGCTAAAAAACACCTACCAGAACAATTCTGGCTTGGTTCGCGCGCACAGAAAAGTTCGGCGCCTGCGATGACGGCCGCGTCTGCCGCCAAATGCTAAGGAAGCGCTCAAATCCCTACAGGCGTAGGGAAAAGCGTCGAACGACATGAATGTTGTTGCATATTCGGGTGGCCCATGCTCACATACACCAAGCAAAGCAATTCCGGCTTGGTTCGCGCGCCGACCAGAGCGAGCATCGTGACAGGTTTGTTGTAAATTTTTGATATATATCTGGTAGATTGTTATAAGTTTCTTAAAAAAAAAATTTCACGTTTTTTTTCCATATATATATCTAAAACTCTGATTTATAAAAGAACATTTGATCACATGAGCTCAGTTGAACGTATTGAAGTTGTTCATGATAATTAATATTGCTATCGAATGTTTCTAAGATAACATATATATTTTTCACGATGTTATTACTCTTAAAACTATGTAATCTGTCATACGAAAGTTATGCTGTTATATGTTCTATGTTATTACTATTGGAACATGTTTTTAGCATTTGTTATATATGTTATCGAGCGCGCATTGTGACGAGCAAGCATCGTGACGAGTGAGCATCGTGACGAGCGAGCATCGTGACGAGCGAGCATCGTGACGAGGAGCATCGTGACGAGGAGCATCGTGACGAGCGAGCATCGTGACGAGCGAGCATCGTGACGAGCGAGCATCGTGACGAGCGAGCAACGTGACGAGCGAGCATCGTGACGAGCGAGCATCGTGACGAGCGAGCATCGTGACGAGCGAGCATCGTGACGAGCGAGCATCGTGACGAGCGAGCATTGTGACGAGCGAGCATCGTGACGAGCGTGCATCGTGACGAGCGAGCATCGTGACAGGTTTCGATTTATATCTGGTAGTTTGTTATAAGTTTCTTTCAAACAAAATTTCAAGTTTTTTCCATATATCTAAAACTCTAATTTGTAAAAGAACATTTGATCACATGAAATCTGACGGCCGCGTCTGCCGACAAATGCTAAAGAAGCGCTCGGATCCCTATACGCGTAGCGAAAAGTGTTGAACGACCTGAATGTTGTTGCATATTCGGGTGGCCCATGCGCAAATATACCTACCAACGCAATTCCGGCTTGGTTCGCGCGCACAGAAAAGTTCGCCGCATGCGACGACGGCCGCGTGTGCCGACAGATGCAATGGAAGCGCATGGGTCCCTATAGGCGTACGGAAAAGCGTCGAACGACCTAAAATTCGTTGCATATTCGGGTGGCCCTTGCTCAAATACACTGACTAGAGCAGTTTCGGCTTGGTTCGCGCACACAGAAAAGTTTGGCGCCTGCGACGACGGCCGCGTCTGCCGGCAAATGCTAAAGAAGCGCTCGAAACCCTATAGGCGTAGGGAAAAGCATCGAATGGCCTGAGTGTTGTTGCTTATACAGGTAGTCTATGCTTAAATACACCTACCAGAGCAATTCCGGCTTGGTTCGCGCGCACAGAAAAGTTCGGCGCCTCCGATGACAGCCGCGTCTAGCGACAAATTCTAAGGAAGCGCATGGATCCCTATAGGCGTAGGGAAAAGCATCGAATGGCCTGAATGTTGTTGCAGATTCGAGTTGCCCATGCTCAAATACACCTACCAGAGCAATTCCGGCTTGGTTCGCGCGCATAGAAAAGTTTGGCGCCTGCGATGACGGCCGCGTCTGCCGACAAATGCTAAAGAAGCGCTCAAAGAACGGGGTGCGGGGGTCGCCACGAGAGGCACCTACAGCGACTATGCTAGCCTCAGCTGCAAGTAGTTCCTTCTCGAGGAGGGCAATGGTGAGCTCAGTGGGGCAGCGAGCTAGGAAGTGATCCCTGACTGCACGCAGAGTGTCAGGGAGGCGGGTGACTAGGTGGTAGAGAGTGAGCCAGAGCGGGGGGGGGTTCGTGGCAAGAAACTCATCGGGCATAGCGGCACGGAAGCGGGCCTCACTAGTACGGAGGTGCGTGATGAGGTCAGCGACAGTGTGGAAAGAGGACAGGTCGGGGAACAAGTAGGGGAGTGAGAGACGGCCTAGCGCGGCAGAGGCAGGTGAGGAGTAGCGGGCAACGACAACAGTGTACAGTGCATGTGCAGTCTTGTGCTGGCCAAAGTGCTCGCGCTCATCTATCGGCAGGGAGTTGCGAATAGCAAAGCGAGCGTGGGCGTCACGAGTCTGCCACTGTGAGCGGGCAGTGCTGTCAGCAGTAGCAGCAGGGGCAGTGGCATGGCCTAGGGCGTGATCGTACAGTGAGATGTCGTCCTTGGCAGTGAGCTGTAGGAAGAGGTGCAGGCATCTAGCCAGGTGTCAAACTTCACTGGGCGGCCCTCAGCATCGAAAGCTAGCACAGGAGGGCTAGCCATAGTAGCAGTAGGAGCAGGAGCAGTAGTAGCAGTAGGAGCAGTTGAAACCCTAAAAGTAGCAGGCAGCGCGACTCAGGTAGGGCGGCTCGGTCCAGAGGGGGCTGCTCAGTACGGGGAGGGCGGCGCGGCTCGGTTCGGGCGGCGCGGCTCGGCTCGAGCTGGGCGGCTCGGTTCGGGCGGCTCGGTTCAGGCGGCTCGGTTCGGGCGGCTCGGTTCTGGCAGGGCCGTGGCTGTCGCGTGCGGGGCTGCCGGGGCTGCTGGGTGGGGCGCGCGCGGGGTCGACGGGGCCGACGGGGCCTCTAGATGGGGCGCGTGCGGGGTCGACGGGGCCGAGAAGGGCCGCTAAGGGGCGGCGCGCGGGGTCGACGGGGCCGTAAGGGGCCGCTAAGGGGCGGCGCGCGGGGTCGACGGGGCCGTAAGGGGCCGCTAAGGGGCTGCGCGCGGGGTCGACGGGGCCGTGAGGGGCCGCTAAGGGGCAGCGCGCGGGGTCGACGGGGCCGTAAGGGGCCGCTAAGGGGCAGCGCGCGGGGTCGACGGGGCCGTAAGGGGCCGCTAAGGGGCGGCACGCGAGGTCGACGGGGCCGTGAGGGGCCGCTAAGGGGCGGCGCGCGGGGTCGACGGGGCCGTAAGGGGCCGCTAAGGGGCAGCTCGCGGGGCCGACGGGGCCGCTAAGGGGCGGGTCGCGGGTCGCGGGGCCTTACAGGGCCGCTAAGGAGGAGCGCACGAGGGCGCTGGGGGGAGGCGCTCGAGGGCGCTCCGACAGTAGGGCGCACGAGGGCGCTAGTAGGCAGTCAGTAGTGGTGGGCCCTAAAAAAAAAATTCGGTCCTAGCGGAGGACCTGCTCTGAAACCATGTTAGAATGAACGAAACAGGAATGAATGAACTAGCACAAAGTTGGGTACAAGTAGGAAACCCTAAGTTTGTGTACCCCCTAAGGCTAAACCCACTATAGCCTACACAATGTAAACATGCAATGTTTGACAGCGACGACGGCCGCGTCTGCCGACAAATGCTAAGGAAGTGCTCGGATCCCTATAGGCGTAGGGAAAAGCGTCGAACGACATGAATTTCGTTGCATATTCTGGTGGCCCATGCTGAAATACACCTACGAGAGCAACTCCGGCTTGGTTCGCGCGCACAGAAAAATTCGGCGCCTGCGATGACGGCCTCGTCTGCCGACAAATGCTAAGGAAGCGCATGGGTCCCTATAGGCGTACGGAAAAGCGTCGAACGACCTAAAATTCGTTGCATATTCGGATGGCCCTTGCTCAAATACACTGACCAGAGCAGTTTCGGCTTAGTTCGCGCGCACAGAAAAGTTTGGCGCCTGCGACGACGGTCGCGTGTGCCAACAGATGCAAAGGAAGCACTCGAAACCCTATAGGCGTAGGGAAAAGAGTCGAACGACCTGAGTGTTGTTGCTTATACAGGTGGTCTATGCTTTAATATACCTACCAGAGCAATTCCGGCTTGGTTCGCGCGCACAAAAAAGTTCTGTGATGACGGCCGCGACTGCCGACAAATGCTAAGGAAGCGCACGGATCCCTATAGGCATAGGGAAAGGCATCGAACAACCTGAATGTTGTTTCATATTTGAGTTGCCCATGCTCAAATACACCTACCAGAGCAATTCCGGCTTGGTTCGCCCGCATAGAAAAGTTCGGCGCCTGCGATGACGGCCGCGTCTGCCGACAAATGCTAAGGAAGCGCTCGGATCCCTATAGGCGCAGAGAAAAGCGTCGAACGACCTGAATGTCGTTGCATATTCGGGTGGCCCATGCTAAAAAAACCTACCAAAGCAATTCCGGCTTGGTTCGCGCGCACAGAAAAAAATTCGGCGCCTGCGACGACGGCCGTGTCTGCCGACAAATGCTAAGGAAGCGCTCGGATCCCTACAGGCGTAGGGAAAACCGTCGAACGTTCTGAATGTTGTTGCATATTCGGGTGGCCCATGCTAAAAAACACCTACCAGAACAATTATGGCTTGGTTCGCGCGCACAGAAAAGTTCGGCGCCTGCGATGACGGCCGCGTCTGCCGCCAAATGCTAAGGAAGCGCTCAAATCCCTACAGGCGTAGGGAAAAGCGTCGAACGACATGAATGTTGTTGCATATTCGGGTGGCCCATGCTCAAATACACCAAGCAAAGCAATTCCGGCTTGGTTCGCGCGCCGACCAGAGCGAGCATCGTGACGAGCGAGCATCGTGACAGGTTTGTTGTAAGTTTTCGATATATATCTGGTAGATTGTTATAAGTTTCTTAAAAACAAAATTTCACGTTTTTTTCCATATATATATCTAAAACTGTCATTTATAAAAGAACATATGATCACATGAGCTCAGTTGAACGTATTGAAGTTGTTCATGATAATTAATATTGCTATCGAATGTTTCTAAGATAACATATATATTTTTCACGATGATATTACTCTTAAAACTATGTAATCTGTCATACGAAAATTATGCTGTTATATGTTCTATGTTATTACTATTGGAACATGTTTTTAGCATTTGTTATATATGTTATCGAGCGTGCATTGTGACGAGCAAGCATCGTGACGAGTGAGCATCGTGACGAGCGAGCATCGTGACAAGGAGCATCGTGACGAGGAGCATCGTGACGAGCGAGCATCGTGACGAGCGAGCATCGTGACGAGCGAGCATCGTGACGAGCGAGCATCGTGACGAGCTAGCATCGTGACGAGCGAGCATCGTGACGAGCGAGCATCGTGACGAGCGAGCATCGTGACGAGCGAGCATCGTGACGAGCGAGCATCGTGACGAGCGAGCATCGTGACGAGAGCATCGTGGCGAGCGTGCATCGTGACGAGCGTGCATCGTGACGAGCGAGCATCGTGACGAGCGAGCATCGTGACGAGCGAGCATCGTGACGAGCGAGCATCGTGACGAGCGAGCATCGTGACGAGCAAGCATCGTGACGAGCGAGCATCGTGACGAGCGAGCATCGTGACGAGCGAGCATCGTGACGAGCGTGCATCGTGACGAGCAAGCATCGTGACATGTTTCGATTTGTTTCTTGTAGTTTGTTATAAGTTTCTTTCAAACAAGAATTCAAGTTTTTTCCATAAATATATATATCTCTATCTAAAACTCTAATTTGTAAAAGAACATTTGATCACATGAAATCTGACGGCCGTGTCTGCCGACAAATGCTAAAGAGGCGCTCGGATTGTCAGAATATTATGCTCTAGCCTGTAGTGGGGTGCTCTATAGCGAGTACAACTCTTCTAGGGTTTTGCTATTTGTATCCCCATTCTTGCTAGTGCAATCCCCTTCTTCTCTCTTCTTTCTTTCAAAACTTTAACATGCTATCAGAGCAGGTCGATCCCCTTGGATCGATCCTGTGGGTGGGCTCACCACCTTGTTGCTTCCGCTGCAACTGCTACTGCTACTCTCTGTGCCGCACGCCCCGTGGCGTGCGGCAGTTTTTCTTCCCGCCGTGCGCCCCGAGGCGCGCGGCGGTTTTCTGCCCGCCGTGCGCCCCGAGGCGCGCGGCGGTTCTCTGCCCGCTGTGCGCCCCGAGGCGCGCGACGGGCTTCTGCCCCGTCGTTCGTCGCGTCGCCCTCTGGAGACGCCGCGACGGGCGACGGGGACCCGTCGCGGCCCCGCCGCCCCACTCTCGCGGCCCCGCCGTTTTCCTTCGCGGCCCCGCCACCTCCGGTCGCGGCCCCGCCACCTCCGATCGTGGCCCCGCCGCCCCACCATCGCGGCCCCGCCGCTTTCCTTCACGGCCCCGCCACCTCTGGCCGCGGCCCCGTCGTCTCGCCGCCCTACGTGCGGCCCGTCGCCCTACCTGTCGCGGCCCCGGCCCCGGCCCCGCCTCCCCCCCCCCCCCCCCCCCCCCCCCCCTCCTTCGGGTTTCCCCTTTTCCCGTCGCCTGTCGAGGCGACCTGAGGGGGCCGCTTGCGACGGGAGGGGCGAGCTGTGGGGTGGCGGGTATGGGGGTGGCCGGTGTGCATTCCTCCCTTTGCTCCTCCTCCTCCTTCGTCTCCCACTGCTGCAGCTGTCGCTGAGGGGGGTGGTTGTGTGGGAGACTGGGGTTTAGGGTTTAAGGGGGGTGCGTGGGAGTGGAGCTAGCGGTGTAGCAGCGGGTGTGTGTCGGGGGGGGTGAGACCGTTTGGGGAAGCTGCATGGAGGTTGCCGTCGTGTCGCCAGCAGCACCTGTATTCCGGGGACTTCGTCCGGTAGCCCAGTCGTAGCCAGCTGTGCCAGCCGCCCGTGGGTCCGTTGCTCGTCTGCCGCTACTTTAGCCGCGGGGCCTGTTACTCCTGTAGTCCGGGCGCTTAGTCCGGTAGCCGCTGTGCCAGTCTGCCTCCTGTTGCCCGTGTGTCTGCAGCTTCAGCCGTCGCCTCCTATCTCCTCTCCTCTCACTCTCTCTCCTCCTCCTCAATTGCCCGTTGTGACTACCACTAGCTTTGCTCATAATTGTTAACTCTAAACTATTGCTTCTTGAACTTGTGCTCAGAATGTGTGGTGACATTGTGATCCACCCTGAGCTTGTCCTGCTTTGCTTGCTCTGCTGATTACACCCCACTTTGGCTATGGGGGTGTGTCAGAATATTATGCTCTAGCCTGTAGTGGGGTGCTCTATAGCGAGTACAACTCTTCTAGGGTTTTGCTATTTGTATCCCCATTCTTGCTAGTGCAATCCCCTTCTTCTCTCTTCTTTCTTTTAAAACTTTAACACGGATCTCTATACGCGTAGCGAAAAGCGTTGAACGACCTGAATGTTGTTGCATATTCGGGTGGCCCATGCTCAAATATACCTACCAGCGCAATTCCGGCTTGGTTCGCGCGCACAAAAAAGTTCGCCGCATGCGACGACGGCCGCGTGTGCCGACAGATGCAAAGGAAGCGCTCAGATCCATATAGGCGTAGGGAAAAGCGTCGAACGACACGAATTTCGTTGCTTATTCGGGTGGCCCATGCTGAAATACACCTACCTGAGCAATTCCGGCTTGGTTCGCGCGCACAGAAAATTTCGGCTCCTGCGACGACGGCCGCGTCTGCCGACAAATGCTAAGGAAGTGCTCGAATCCCTATAGGCGTAGGGAAATGCGTCGAACGACATGAATTTCGTTGCATATTCTGGTGGCCCATGCTGAAATACACCTACGAGAGCAATTCCGGCTTGGTTCGCGCGCACAGAAAAATTCGGCGCCTGCGATGACGGCCGCGTCTGCCGACCTATGCTAACGAAGCGCATGGGTCCCTATAGGCGTACGGAAAAGCGTCGAACGCCCTAAAATTCGTTGCATATTCGGGTGGCCCTTGCTCAAATACACTGACAAGAGCAGTTTCGGCTTGGTTTACGCGCACAGAAAAGTTTGGCGCCTGCGACGACGACCGCGTGTGCCAACAGATGCAAAGGAAGCGCTCGGATCCCTATAGGCGTAGGGAAAAGAGTCGAACGACCTGAGTGTTGTTGCTAATTCGGATGGCCCATGCTCAAATACACCTACCAGAGCAATTTCGGGTTGGTTCGCGCGCACATAAAAGTTCGGCGCTTGCGATGACGGCCACGTCTGCCGGCAAATGCTAAAGAAGCGCTTGGATCCCTATAGGCGTAGGGAAAAGAGTCAAACGACCTGAGTGTTGTTGCTTATACGGATGGCCCATGCTTAAATTCACCTACCAGAGCAATTCCGGCTTGGTTCGCGGGCACAGAAAAGTTTGGCGCCTCCGATGACGGCCGCGTCTACCGACAAATTCTAAGGAAGCGCACGGATCTTTATAGGCGTAGGGAAAAGCATCGAATGACCTGAATGTTGTTGCAGATTCGAGTTGCCCATTCTCAAATATACCTACCAGCGCAATTCCGGCTTGGTTCGCGCGCACAAAAAAGTTCGGCGCATGCGACGACGGCCGTGTCTGCCGACAAATGCTAAGGAAGCGCTTGGATCCCTACAGGCGTAGGGAAAAGCGTCGAACGTTCTGAATGTTGTTGCATATTCGGGTGGCCCATGCTCAAATATACCTACCAGCGCAATTCCGGCTTGGTTCGCGCGCACAAAAAAGTTCGCCGCATGCGACGACGGCCGCGTGTGCCGACAGATGCAAAGGAAGCGCTCAGATCCATATAGGCGTAGGGAAAAGCGTCGAACGACATGAATTTCGTTGCTTATTCGGGTGGCCCATGCTGAAATACACCTACCTGAGCAATTCCGGCTTGGTTCGCGCGCACAGAAAATTTCGGCTCCTGCGACGACGGCCGCGTCTGCCGACAAATGCTAAGGAAGTGCTCGGATCCCTATAGGCGTAGGGAAAGGCGTCGAACGACATGAATTTCGTTGCATATTCTGGTGGCCCATGCTGAAATACACCTACGAGAGCAATTCCGGCTTGGTTCGCGCGCACAGAAAAATTCGGCGCCTGCGATGACG
The DNA here is from genome assembly GCA_947471745.1 of Closterium sp. Naga37s-1. Lineage (NCBI taxonomy): Eukaryota > Viridiplantae > Streptophyta > Zygnematophyceae > Desmidiales > Closteriaceae > Closterium > Closterium sp. Naga37s-1. Next base: position 371,903 of record CANJKZ010000506.1, read on the forward strand.
GCCGCGTCTGCCGACCTATGCTAACGAAGCGCATGGGTCCCTATAGGCGTACGGAAAAGCGTCGAACGCCCTAAAATTCGTTGCATATTCGGGTGGCCCTTGCTCAAATACACTGACAAGAGCAGTTTCGGCTTGGTTTACGCGCACAGAAAAGTTTGGCGCCTGCGACGACGACCGCGTGTGCCAACAGATGCAAAGGAAGCGCTCGGATCCCTATAGGCGTAGGGAAAAGAGTCGAACGACCTGAGTGTTGTTGCTAATTCGGATGGCCCATGCTCAAATACACCTACCAGAGCAATTTCGGGTTGGTTCGCGCGCACATAAAAGTTCGGCGCTTGCGATGACGGCCACGTCTGCCGGCAAATGCTAAAGAAGCGCTTGGATCCCTATAGGCGTAGGGAAAAGAGTCAAACGACCTGAGTGTTGTTGCTTATACGGATGGCCCATGCTTAAATTCACCTACCAGAGCAATTCCGGCTTGGTTCGCGGGCACAGAAAAGTTTGGCGCCTCCGATGACGGCCGCGTCTACCGACAAATTCTAAGGAAGCGCACGGATCTTTATAGGCGTAGGGAAAAGCATCGAATGACCTGAATGTTGTTGCAGATTCGAGTTGCCCATTCTCAAATATACCTACCAGCGCAATTCCGGCTTGGTTCGCGCGCACAAAAAAGTTCGGCGCATGCGACGACGGCCGTGTCTGCCAACAAATGCTAAGGAAGCGCTTGGATCCCTACAGGCATAGGGAAAAGCGTCGAACGTTCTGAATGTTGTTGCATATTCGGGTGGCCCATGCTCAAAAATACCTACCAGAACAATTCTGGCTTGGTTCGCGCGCACAGAAAAGTTCGGCGCCTGCGATGACGGCCGCGTCTGCCGCCAAATGCTAAGGAAGCGCTCAAATCCCTACAGACGTAGGGAAAAGCGTCGAACGACATGAATGTTGTTGCATATTCGGGTGGCCCATGCTCAAATACACCAAGCAAAGCAATTCCGGCTTGGTTCGCGCGCCGACCAGAGCGAGCATCGTGACGAGCGAGCATCGTGACAGGTTTGTTGTAAGTTTTCGATAGATATCTGGTAGATTGTTATAAGTTCCTTAAAAACAAAATTTCACGTTTTTTTCCATATATATATCTAAAACTCTCATTTATAAAAGAACATTTGATCACATGAGCTCAGTTGAACGTATTGAAGTTGTTCATGATAATCAATATTGCTATCGAATGTTTCTAAGATAACATATATATTTTTCACGATGTTATTACTCTTAAAACTATGTAATCTGTCATACGAAAGTACTAAAGGTATTTGACTAGCTGTTATATGTTCTATCTTATTACTATTGGAACATGTTTTTAGCATTTGTTATATATGTTATCGAGCGTGCATTGTGACGAGCAAGCATCGTGACGAGCGAGCATCGTGACGAGCGAGCATCGTGACGAGCGAGCATCGTGACGAGGAGCATCGTGACGAGGAGCATCGTGACGAGCGAGCATCGTGACGAGCGAGCATCGTGACGAGCGAGCATCGTGACGAGCGAGCATCGTGACGAGGAGCATCGTGACGAGGAGCATCGTGACGAGGAGCATCGTGACGAGCGAGCATCGTGACGAGCGAGCATCGTGACGAGCGAGCATCGTGACGAGCGAGCATCGTGACGAGCGAGCATCGTGACGAGCGAGCATCGTGACGAGCGAGCATCGTGACGAGCGAGCATCCTGACGAGCGAGCATCGTGACGAGCGAGCATCGTGACGAGCGAGCATCGTGACGAGCGTGCATCGTGACGAGCGAGCATCGTGACGAGCGTGCATCGTGACGAGCGAGCATCGTGACAGGTTTCGATTTATATCTGGTAGTTTGTTATACATATATATATATATATATCTCTATCTAAAACTCTAATTTGTAAAAGAACATTTGATCACATGAAATCTGACGACCGCGTCTGCCGACAAATGCTAAAGAAGCGCTCGGATCCCTATACGCGTAGCGAAAAGCGTTGAACGACCTGAATGTTGTTGCATATTCGGGTGGCCCATGCTCAAATATACCTACCAGCGCAATTCCGGCTTGGTTCGCGCGCATAGAAAAGTTTGGCGCCTGCGATGACGCCCGCGTCTGCCGACAAATGCTAAAGAAGCGCTCGGATCCCTATAGACGTAGGGAAAAGAGTCGAACGACCTGAGTGTTGTTGCTTATTCGGATGGCCCATGCTTAAATACACCTACCAGAGCAATTCCGGCTTGGTTCGCGCGCACAGAAAAGTTCGGCGCCTGCGATGACGGCCGCGACTGCCGACAAATGCTAAGGAAGCGCACGGATCCCTATAGGCGTAGGGAAAAGCATCGAACGACATGAATGTTGTTGCTTATTCGGATGGTCCATGCTTAAATACACCTACCAGAGCAATTTCGCTTTGGTTCGTGCGCACAAAAAAGTTCGGCGCTTGCGATGACAGCCGCGTCTGCCGGTAAATGCTAAAGAAGCGCTCGGATCCCTATAGGCATAGGGAAAAGAGTCGAACCAACCTGAGTGTTATTGTTTATACGGGTGGCCCATGCTTAAATACACCTACCAGAGCAATTCCGGCTTGGTTCGCGCGCACAAAAAAGTTCGGCGCCTGCGATGACGGCCGCGTCTGTTGACAAATGCTAAGGAAGCGCACGGATCCCTATAGGCGTAGGGAAAAGTATTGAACGACCTGAATGTTGTTGCTTATTCGGATGGCTCATGCTTAAACACACCTACTAGAGCAATTTCGGGTTGGTTCGCGCGCACAGAAAAGTTTGGCGCCTGCGATGACGGCCGCGTCTACAGACAAATGCTAAAGAAGCGCTCGGATCCCTGTAGGCGTAGGGAAAAGAGTCGAACGACCTAGGAGGTGTTGCTTATTCGGATGGACCATGCTTTAATAAACCTACCAGAACAATTCCGTCTTGGATCGCGCACAAAGAAAAGTTCGGCGCCTGCGATGACGGCCGCGTCTGCCGACAAATGCTAAGGAAGCGCTCGGATCCCTATAGGCGTAGGGAAAAGAGTCGAACGACCTGAGTGATGTTGCTTATTCGGGTGGCCCGTGCTCAAATACACCTACCAGAGCAATTCCGGCTTGATTCACGCGCACATATAAGTTCGGCGCCTGCGGTGACGGCCGCGTCTGTCGACAAATGCTAAGGAAGCGCACGGATCCCTATAGGCGTAGGGAAAAGCATCAAAAGACCTGAATGTTGTTGCATATTTGGGTGGCCCATGCTCAAATACACCTACCAGAGCAATTCCGGCTCGGTTCGCGCGCATCGAAAAGTTCGGCGCCTGCGATGACGGCCGCGTCTGCTGACAAATGCTAAAAAAGCGCTCGGATTCCTATAGGCGTAGGGAAAAGAGTCGAACGACCTGAGTTTTGTTGCTTATTTGGATGGCCCATGCATAAATACACTTACTAGAGCAATTCTGGCTTGGTTCGCGCGCACAGAAAAGTTCGGCGCCTGCGATGACGGCCGCGACTGCCGAGATATGCTAAGGAAGCGCACGGATCCCTATAAGCATAGGGAAAAGCATCAAACGACCTGAATGTTGTTGCTTATTCGGATGGCTCATGCTTAAACACACCTACTAGAGCAATTCCGGCTTTGTTCGCGCGCACAGAAAAGTTCGGCGACAGCGATGACGGCCGCGTCTGTCGACAAATGCTAAGGAAGCGCACGGATCCCTATAGGCATAGGGAAAGGCATCGAACAACCTGAATGTTGTTTCATATTTGAGTTGCCCATGCTCAAATACACCTACCAGAGCAATTCCGGCTTGGTTCGCGCGCATAAAAAAGCTCGGCGCCTGCGATGACGGCCGCGTCTTCCGACAAATGCTAAGGAAGCGCTCAGATCCCTATAGGCGCAGAGAAAAGCGTCGAACGACCTGAATGTCGTTGCATATTCGGGTGGCCCATGCTCAAAAACACCTACCAGAGCAATTCCGGCTTGGTTCGCGCGCACACAAAAAAGTTCGGCGCATGTGACGACGGCCGTGTCTGCCGACAAATGCTAAGGAAGCGCTTGGATCCCTACAGGCGTAGGGAAAACCGTCGAACGTTCTGAATGTTGTTGCATATTCGGGTGGCCCATGCTCAAAAATACCTACCAGAACAATTCTGGCTTGGTTCGCGCGCACAGAAAAGTTCGGCGCCTGCGATGACGGCCGCGTCTGCCGCCAAATGCTAAGGAAGCGCTCAAATCCCTACAGACGTAGGGAAAAGCGTCGAACGACATGAATGTTGTTGCATATTCGGGTGGCCCATGCTCAAATACACCAAGCAAAGCAATTCCGGCTTGGTTCGCGTGCCAACCAGAGCGAGCATCGTGACGAGCGAGCATCGTGACAGGTTTGTTGTAAGTTTTCGATATATATCTGGTAGATTGTTATAAGTTCCTTAAAAACAAAATTTCACGTTTTTTTCCATATATATATCTAAAACTCTCATTTATAAAAGAACATTTGATCACATGAGCTCAGTTGAACGTATTGAAGTTGTTCATGATAATCAATATTGCTATCGAATGTTTCTAAGATAACATATATATTTTTTCACGATGTTATTACTCTTAAAACTATGTAATCTGTCATACGAAAGTACTAAAGGTATTTGACTAGCTGTTATATGTTCTATCTTATTACTATTGGAACATGTTTTTAGCATTTGTTATATATGTTATCGAGCGTGCATTGTGACGAGCAAGCATCGTGACGAGCGAGCATCGTGACGAGCGAGCATCGTGACGAGCGAGCATCGTGACGAGGAGCATCGTGACGAGGAGCATCGTGACGAGCGAGCATCGTGACGAGCGAGCATCGTGACGAGCGAGCATCGTGACGAGCGAGCATCATGACGAGGAGCATCGTGACGAGGAGCATCGTGACGAGGAGCATCGTGACGAGCGAGCATCGTGACGAGCGAGCATCGTGACGAGCGAGCATCGTGACGAGCGAGCATCGTGACGAGCGAGCATCGTGACGAGCGAGCATCGTGACGAGCGTGCATCGTGACGAGCGAGCATCGTGACGAGCGTGCATTGTGACGAGCGAGCATCGTGACAGGTTTCGATTTATATCTGGTAGTTTGTTATACATATATATATATATATATCTCTATCTAAAACTCTAATTTGTAAAAGAACATTTGATCACATGAAATCTGACGGCCGCGTCTGCCGACAAATGCTAAAGAAGCGCTCGGATCCCTATACGCATAGCGAAAAGCGTTGAAGGACCTGAATGTTGTTGCATATTCGGGTGGCCCATGCTCAAATATACCTACCAGCGCAATTCCGGCTTGGTTCGCGCACACAAAAAAGTTCGCCGCATGCGACGACGGCCGCGTGTGCCGACAGATGCAAAGGAAGCGCTCAGATCCATATAGGCGTTGTGAAAAGCGTCGAACGAAATGAATTTTGTTGCTTATTCGGGTGGCCCATGCTGAAATACACCTACCAGAGCAATTCCGGCTTGGTTCGCGCGCACAGAAAATTTCGGCTCCTGCGACGACGGCCGCGTCTGCCGACAAATGCTAAGGAAGTGCTCGGAGCCCTATAGGCGTAGGGAAAGGCGTCGAACGACATGAATTTCGTTGCATATGCTGGTGGCCCATGCTGAAATACACCTACGAGAGCAATTCCGGCTTGGTTCGCGCGCACAGAAAAATTCGGCGCCTGCGATGACGGCCGCGTCTGCCGACAAATGCTAAGGAAGCGCATGGGTCCCTATAGGCGTACGGAAAAGCGTCGAACGCCCCAAAATTCGTTGCATATTCGGGTGGCCCTTGCTCAAATACACTGACCAGAGCAGTTTCGGCTTGGTTCGCGCGCACAGAAAAGTTTGGCGCCTGCGACGACGACCGCGTGTGCCAACAGATGCAAAGGAAGCGCTCGGATCCCTATAGGCGTAGGGAAAAGAGTCGAACGACCTGAGTGTTGTTGCTTATACAGGTGGCCTGTGCTTAAATACACCTACCAGAGCAATTCTGGCTTGGTTCGCGCGGAGAAAAAAGTTATGTGATGACGGCCGTGACTGCCGACAAATGCTAAGGAAGCGCACGGATCCCTATAGGCGTAGGGAAAAGCATCGAACGACCTGAATGTTGTTGCTTATTCGGATGGCCCATGCTTAAGTACACCTACCAGAGCAATTCCGGCTTGGTTCGCGGGCACAGAAAAGTTCGGCGCCTCCGATGACGGCCGCGTCTACTGACAAATTCTAAAGAAGCGCTCGGATCCCTATAGGCGTAGGGAAAAGAGTCGAACGACCTGAGTGTTGTTGCTTATTCGGATGGCCCATGCTTAAATACACCTACCAGAGAAATTCCGGCTTGGTTCGCGCGCACAGAAAAGTTCGGCGCCTGCGATGACGGCCGCGACTGCCGACAAATGCTAAGGAAGCGCACGGATCCCTATAGGCGTAGGGAAAAGCATCGAACGACATGAATGTTGTTGCTTATTCGGATGGTCCATGCTTAAATACACCTACCAGAGCAATTTCGGGTTGGTTCGCGCGCACAACAAAGTTCGGCGCATGCGATGACGGTCGCGTCTGCCGGCAAATGCTAAAGAAGCGCTCGGATCCCTATAGGCGTAGGGAAAAGAGTCGAACCAACCTGCGTGTTGTTTATACGGGTGGCCCATGCTTAAATACACCTACCAGAGCAATTCCGGCTTGGTTCGCGCGCACAAAAAAGTTCGGCGCCTGCGATGACGGCCGCGTCTGTCGACAAATGCTAAGGAAGCGCACGGATCCCTATAGGCGTAGGGAAAAGCATCAAACGACCTAAATATTGTTGCATTTTGGGTGGCCCATGTTCAAATACACCTACCAGAGCAATTCCGGCTTGGTTCGCGCGCATAGAAAAGTTCGGCGCCTGCAATGACAGCCGCGTCTGCCGACAAATGCTAAAGAAGCGCTCGGATCCCTATGCGCGTACGGAAAAGTGTCGAGCGACCTGACTGTCGTTGCATATTCGGGTGGCCCATGCTCAAATACACCCACCCGAGCACAGAAAAGTTCGGCGCCTGCGATGACGGCCGCGTCTGCCGACAAATGTTAAGGAAGCGCATGGATCCCTATCGGCGTTGGGAAAAGCGTCGAACAACCTATATGTCGTTGCATATTCGGATGGCCCGTGCTGAAATACCGGAGCAATTCCTGTCAGAACATATATATAGCTTATGCTGTTGTGTAGGCTATAGTGGGGTATCCCATAGGGGGTACAACCCAATTAGGGTTTCCTATATGTACTCACTTCATTCATAGTTCATTCATTCTCGTTCTCATTGTCACATGGAATCAGAGCAGGTCCCCTCCTAGGGACTGTTCCTTGGGCCCACCGAAACGCGCCTCGAGTCGCGCCTGCCCCTCCTTTTTTTTTTTAGCGGCCCGTCGAGTCGCACCTAGCGGCCCGTAGCGCCGCCCTTACGGTCGCGTCGAGCCGCCATAGCGGCTGCGGCGCGCCGCCCCTTTTCCCGGCCCGTCGCCGCCCTTACCCGCGGCTTTACGCCGCCCTCACCGGCGGCTTCGCGCCGCCCCTTACCTGCGGCCCCGCCGCCTCTCTCGTTGCGGCCCCGCCGCCCGTCTTCGCGGCCCCGCCGCCATCTCTCGCTGCGGCCCCGCCGCCACTAACTGCGGCCCCGCCGCCCGTCTTCGCGGCCCCGCCGCCTCTCTCGCTGCGGCCCCGCCGCCTCTCACTGCGGCCCCGCCGCCCTACTCAGCGGCCCCGCCGCCCGACTTCGCGGCCCCGCCGCTTCTCTCGCTGCGGCCCCGCCGCCTCTCTCGCTGCGGCCCCGCCGCCTCTCTCGTTGCGGCCCCTGCCGCCCTTCCCTGCGGCCCCGCCGCTTCTCTGCAGCGGCCCCGCCGCCCGTCTTCGCGGCCCCGCCGCCTCGCTACGTCAGCGGCCCAGCCGAGCCGCCCAACAGCAGCGCAGCCGAGCCGCCCAGCAGCAGAGCAGCCGAGCCGCCTCGCCGCCGAGCCGCGCTGCAGCCGAGCCGCCCGGCCGCCGAGCCGCCCTGCAGCCGAGCCGCCCTGCTGCCGAGCCGCCCTGCCGCCGAGCCGCCCGGGAGCCGAGCCGCCGAGCCGCCCTGCCGCCGAGCCGCCCTGCCGCCGAGCCGCCCTGCCGCCGAGCCGCCCGGGAGCCGAGCCGCCCAGCAGCCGAGCCGCCGAGCCGCCCAGTCGCCGGGCCGCCCTACTGCCGAGCCGCCCGACCTGCCCTGCCTGGTGAGCACAGCACCACTGTTACTGCGTGCCCTTCCCCTACTGCTTGCACTACTACACTGTCGTCGTCATGGCTACCCCTAGTGTCCTCGCTTTTGACGCTGAGGGTCGAGCCATTGACTTTGAGGTCTGGGTCGACGACCTGCAGCTGTTCTTACAGTGCGATAGGGCGGACGGTCTTTCCCTCTTTGACCTCACCTCTGGCGCCTCTCCTGCCCCTGCTGCTGATGCTGACCCCACTGTTCGCTCTCAGTGGGCCACCCGCGATGCTGCTGCACGTCTTGCTGTGCGTCGCCACCTGCCTACCACTGAGCGCGCGCACTTTAGTCAGTACGAGAGTGCTCAGACCTTGTACGACGCTGTAGTTGCGCGCTACTCTTCCCCTGCCACTGCTGCCCTTAGCCGCCTCATGCTACCGTACCTCTTTCCTGACCTTGCTGCCTTTCCCACTGTCGCTGACCTCATTACGCACCTCCGCACTAGTGACACTCGCTACCGCGCCGCCCTTCCTGCTGAGTTCTGCGCCAAGAACCCCCCCCCCATGTACATCACTCTCTATTACATAGTCACACGTCTCCCTGACTCCCTTCACGTAGTCAGGGACCACTTCCTCTCAGTCTGTCCCACCACTCTCACTGTCGACCTCCTCGAGAAGTCCCTCCTGGCGGCGGAGAAGAGCATCGTCGCTGTAGGAGCCTCTCGTGGTGACCCTCGCACCCCCATCTTTGAGGGGTGTTCTCCTTCCCCCCTGCTGCCCTCTGTTGCCTCTGCTGCTGCTGCCGACCTGCTTGGTCTTGAGTCGGTCTGCGCGGCGTCTGCCCCTAGCGGGAGACGCCGCCCTGGCAGGGGCAAGGGGGGCAAGGGCGCGGGTGGACCTGGCGGGGGCAGTGGAGGTGGCGGTGGAGGCGGCGGAGGGAGTGGGAGTGGCGGTGGGAGTGGTGGCGGGGGCGGTGGTGGCGGTGTCAGCAGCGGAGGAGGAGGCGGTGGCGGCGGCAGCGGTGGGAGCGGAGGCAGCGGTGGTGGTGGAGGTGGAGGCGGCGGTGGCGGAGGGGGTGGAGCTGGTCGGGGTGGTGCCCCGCAGCGTAGCGGCTCTGGTGGTGGCCAGCGTCAGCAGCAGCAGCGTTCGCGGGACATCCCCCCGCCCCAGCAGCTCCGTGAGTGGTACACGCAGCGTCAGCGGGGTGGGGGTTTTGGTCCGTGCACCTACGTCCTTCGTTCTGGCGACCGCGCGGGTGAGCAGTGTGGGGGTGCCCACCCCACCCAGCGCTGCTTTGGCCGCCTGACGGACGCTTGGCGTCAGCAGTTCCCCGAGGCTAGTGAGATTCCCCGTTGGGGAGAGCTGTCTAGGGCTGGCGTAGCTATCTTTGATCTTGACTTTGATGCTATCCTTGCTGCCATGTATGCTGTGACTATTAGTGAGGAGGGTGACTGTTACCGGTGTTTCCCGCCCGACCCGGGCATTGGTACTGCTGCGCCAGGTACTTCTGCGGCTGCTGCTCTAGGTGCCAGTGCGTCTGCACTCTCAGGTACTGGTGAGGCTGCGCTCACAGGTACTGCGTCGGCTTCGGCCTCCCTCACCTTCACGCTTGACTCAGGGGCTTCTCGCTCCTTCTTTCGAGACCGCACCACACTCACTCCGCTTGGCCGGCCGGTTGCAGTCTCCCTGGCTGACCCCTCTGGGGGTCCTGTCCTCTCTCACTTCTCCACTGTCCTCCCGTGTCCGGCTGCCCCCTCGGGCACCTTGTCTGGTCTGTACCTCCCCTCGTTCTCGACGAACTTGGTGAGTGGTGCTGACCTGCAGGATGCGGGGGTTCACCAGTTTACTCCTGCGAGTCAGCGGGTGACCCACTGCTCGGACGCCCGCACAGGCCGACACCTGGCCACGTTTTCGCGTCGGCCGGGGTCGAGTCTCTACACCCTGACCACTGAGTCTCCTCCTGTCCCTGCGTCTGGCCAGGTAGCTGCGTCGGGTCAGGTGTTTGCTGCTGCGTCCAGGTCTGGTCCTGAGTCTGCCCCCTGCTCGTGTCGCCGCCTGTCTCAGGAGACTCTCCTGTGGCACCACCGTCTTGGCCACCCCTCCTTGCCTCGTCTTCGGGGCATGGCTTCCCGTGTCCTTGTCTCTGGTCTTCCCCGGTCTCTCCCTCCCCTTCCCTCGGGACCCGGACCTTCCTGTGTCCCCTGTGTCGAGGGGCGGCTCCGGGCTGCCCCTCACTCCTCCCAGTTTCCCCCGACAGAGGCTCGTCTGCAGACGCTTCACATGGACGTGTGGGGCCCGGCCCGCATCCGTGGGCAGGGTCACGAGCGCTACTTCCTGCTGGTGGTTGACGACTACTCGCGTTACACCACAGTCTTCCCCTTGCGCAGCAAGGGTGATGTTACTGAGGTGTTGATCGACTGGATCCGCGCAGCTCGTCTCCAGCTCAGGAGGAGCTTCGGCTCGGACTTTCCTGTTCTGCGTCTGCACTCTGACCGAGGTGGAGAGTTCTCCTCTGGCCTTCTGCGAGCCTACTGTCGTGCACGAGGCATCCGCCAGACCTTTACGCTTCCGGACTCTCCACAGCAAAATGGGATTGCTGAGCGCCGCATTGGCATGGTCATGGACGTCGCTCGTACGTCCATGATGCATGCGGCTGCCCCCCATTTTCTGTGGCCGTTTGCGGTTCGGTACGCGGCGCATCAGATCAACCTTCACCCCAGGGTCTCCCGGCCGGAGACCTCCCCAGCTCTGCTGTGGACGGGGAAGGTCGGCGATGCGTCTGCGTTCCGTGTCTGGGGATCTCGGGCGTTTGTCCGCGACTTGTCTGCGGACAAGCTGTCCCCTCGTGCTGCTCCCTGTGTCTTCCTCGGCTTCCCCCCTGACGCCCCAGGGTGGCAGTTCTACCACCCCTCCTCTCGTCGTGTTCTGTCCTCCCAGGACGTCACGTTCGACGAGTCAGTCCCCTTCTACCGCCTCTTCCCCTACCGCACTCCTTCCCTCCCCCCGCCACCGCACTTCCTTGTGCCAGGTCCCCCCCCGGTAGACCCCCTTCCCCCTCAGGGTCCTGCCCCTTCAGGTGTGTCCCAGGTAGACGCAGTCGAGCCGGTCGAGGTTGCTGGTGACTCTGGTCCTGCTGCGGGTGCTGAGCCTGGGGGTGCTGACTCTGGGGGTGCTACGCGCGTGGGTGCTGAGCCTGGGGGTGCTGAGCCTGGGGGTGCTGAGTCTGGGGGTACTGAGCCTGGGGGTACTGCGACTGGGGGTGCTGAGCCTGGGGGTGCGGAGTCTGGGGGTGCTGAGCCTGGGGGTGCTGCGACTGGGGGTGCTGAGCCTGGGGGTGCGGAGTCTGGGGGTGCTGAGCCTGGGGGTGCTGCGACTGGGGGTGCTGAGCCAGGGGGTGCTGCGTCTGGAGCTGCTGAGCCTGGAGCTGCGGAGCCTGCGGCCACTGGACCTCCCCTTGTGGCGTCTGGCGGTGCGGGACCTGGCGGTTCTCCGGGTGCTTCGCCTCGGCGGGAGCCCCTCTCCCCACAGGAGCTGCGCGAGTGGTTTGCTCGCCGCTGGAGACGTACTGCTGGAGCCGGAGCTCCTTCGACTGCTGAGGGTACTTGTGCCGCTGGTCCCGGAGCTGCTGGGCCTTCGGGTCCGCCTGGAGCTGGAGCTGCTGCGGGTGTTGGTGCTGCTGGTGCTGCTGGAGGTCCTGCCCCTGGAGGTGCTGTTGGCGCTGGTGCTGCTGCTGAGGGTGCTGTCCCTGCTGTGTCTGGAGTCGCCGCGCGGCCTCGGCCGTACTTCGTTCCACTCCTACAGCAGGTTCTTGGTCTTTCTCCTCCTGCAGCGTGTCCACCGTCTGTTCAGTCACAGTCCCAGCTAGAGCCCGCCTCCCCACTTCCTGCTCCCTCTCCTTACACTGGTCCCACTGGAGGTCTTGCTGAGCGTCGTGAGCCTGCGTCTCGTCCTGCGTCGCCTGTTCGTGCTGCTCGCGCTAGTGGTCGCGGTTCGCGTCAGCGTCCTCCTCCTGTCCCTGGCACGCACCGGATGTCTTTGCGTCCGTCCACTGCTCCTCTGCGTGCCCCTTTGCCTTCTCCTCCTGAGTCCTCTCTTCCTGCACTTACCGACCCAGAGTCCGACTCTCTTCGTGCTACCAGTCCTACTGTCACACGTCTCCTTGCTACTGTCGTCACTGACCCCTCTTTTGAGTCCACTGCTGCGTCTGCTCTTGTTGCTGAGCTCGTCGACTTTGCTGCTCGCTGTCGTCTAGACTACGCTGCCGGTCTTGTTGCTGAGTCTGCGTCTGTCTGTCCTCCGTCCGTCGGGGGTGAGTGTGCTCTTGGCACGGACGTCCTTGAGGACAGGCAGGAGGAGTTCCAGTGTCTGGCTGCTGCTTCACCTCATCTCGCGTCCGTACTACTTGCCCCTGAGGGAGACCCGGATGCACTAGACATCCCGACTCCGCGCTCTTACGCGGAGGCCGTAGAGGGTCCCTACTCCTCTCAGTGGCAGGCAGCTATGGATGCAGAGATGGCGTCCTGGAAGTCCACAGGCACCTACGTTGACGCGGTTCCCCCTCCTGGGGCGAACATCGTCAGTGGCATGTGGATCTTCAGGGTGAAGCGGCCGCCGGGCTCTCCACCTGTCTTCAAGGCGCGGTACGTCGCTCGTGGCTTCAGTCAGCGGCAGGGAGTTGACTACTTTCAGACCTTCTCTCCCACCCCGAAGATGACCACTCTTCGGGTGCTGCTGCACATAGCCGCTCAGCGCGACTACGAGCTCCACTCTCTTAACTTCAGCACTGCTTTCTTGCAGGGTAGCCTGCACGAGGAGATCTGGCTGCGCCGTCCACCTGGCTTCACTGGGACTTTCCCTCCTGGCACCCAGTGGAGCCTCCGACGGCCAGTCTACGGTCTCCGCCAGGCACCGCGTGAGTGGCACGACACACTGAGGACTACGCTTGCGGCTCTTGGGTTTGCTCCCTCTACTGCTGACCCGTCGTTGTTTCTGCGCACCGACACTTTTTTGCCGCCGTTCTACATCCTCGTGTACGTCGACGACTTGGTCTTTGCCACAGCTGACACTGCTGGACTCGCCTACGTGAAGTCCGAGCTGCAGAAGAGACACACGTGCACAGACCTGGGTGAACTGCGCAGCTACCTTGGCTTGCAGATCACCCGGGACAGAGCACGCCGCACCATTACCCTGACTCAGTCACACATGGTGCAGCAGGTCCTTCAGCGCTTCGGCTTCACGTACTCCTCGCCTCAGGCCACTCCTCTGTCTACTCGCCACTCGCTCTCAGCTCTGCCTTCGGATGAGTCCGTAGAGTCGAGTGGCCCTTACCCAGAGCTTGTTGGTTGCCTCATGTACCTGATGACCTGCACACGACCTGACCTTGCATACCCTCTTAGTATTCTTGCACGCTATGTTGCTCCTGGGAGACACCGACCAGAGCACATGGCTGCAGCGAAGAGGGTGTTGCGCTACTTGTGCAGTACGTCGGGCATGGGGCTAGTGCTTGGAGGGCGGAGTCCAGTGGTGCTCACTGGACACGCGGACGCTTCTTGGGCTGACGACCAGGCTACGCAGCGGTCGTCGCAGGGTTACACCTTCAGTCTTGGTTCCGGCTCTGTCTCGTGGCGGGCTACTCGCTCGTCCTCTGTTCTCGGCTCCAGTTGTGAGGCTGAGATCTACGCTGGGGCCATGGCTGCACAGGAGCTTCGCTGGCTCACCTACCTGCTGACTGACCTTGGAGAGCCGCCTCGTTCTCCTCCAGTGCTGTACGTAGACAACAAGGCCATGCTGGCCTTGTGTCGAGAGCAGCGCTTGGAGCACAGAACGAAGCACATTGCTCTCCGTTACTTTCTTGCTCGTGAGCTGCAGCAGCGTGGTCAGTTGCGACTTGCGTACGTGGCCTCTGAGGCCAACACTGCTGATGTGTTCACCAAGGCACTTCCGCCTTGTGACCATCAGCGCTTCTGCACTCAGCTGGGTCTTGTACCTGTCTTGCCTCACTTGCTCTCCTCTTGACCTTGCTTGTACTGTCACATATATATACCTGCTCTTGCTTGTCTAGCTCTATATATATATGTGTGCACTCCTGCATGTGAACTGGCCTTGTGGCCTTGTCGTTGTGCTCGGACTGTGTGGTGACTTTGTGATCCACCCTGAGCTTGCTGTTCTTTGCGTGACTGGTCTTGTGACCCCTTGTTCTCCCCCACTTTGCCTATGGGGGTGTGTCAGAACATATATATAGCTTATGCTGTTGTGTAGGCTATAGTGGGGTATCCCATAGGGGGTACAACCCAATTAGGGTTTCCTATATGTACTCACTTCATTCATAGTTCATTCATTCTCGTTCTCATTGTCACAATTCCGGCTTGGTTCGCGCGCACAGAAAAGTTCGGCGCATGCGATGACGACCGCGTGTGCCGAGAAATGCTAAAGAAGAGCTAGGATCCTTATAGGCGTAGGGAAAAGCGTCGAACAACCTAAATTTTGTTGCATATTCAGGTGGCTCATGCTTGAATACACCTACCAGAGCAATTCCCGGTTGGTTCGCGCGCACAGAAAAGTTCGGCGCCTGCGATGACGGCTGCGTCTGCCGGCAAATGCTAAGGAAGCCCTCGGATCCCTATAGGCATAGGGAAAAGAGTCAAACGACCTGAATGCCGTTGCATATTCGGGTGGCGCATGCTCAAATAGACCTACCAGAACAGTTCCGTCTTGGATCGCGCACAAAGAAAAGTTCGGCGCCTGCGATGACGGCCGCGTCTGCCGACAAATGCTAAGGAAGCGCTCGGATCCCTATAGGCGTAGGGAAAAGAGTCGAACGACCTGAGTGATGTTTCTTATTCGGGTGGCCCGTGCTCAAATACACCTACCAGAGCAATTCCGGCTTGATTCACGCGCACAAAAAAGTTCGGTGCCTGCGATGACGGCCGTGTCTGCCGACAAATGCTAAGGAAGCGCTCGGATCCCTATAGGCGTAGGGAATAGTGTCGAACGACCTGAATGTTGTTGCGTATTCGGGTGGCGCATGCTCAAATACACCTACCAGAGCAATTCCGGGTTGGTTCGCGCGCACAGAAAAGTTCGGCGTCTGCGATGACGACCGCGTCTGCCGACAAATGCTAAAGAAGCGCTCGGATCCTTATAGGCGTAGGGAAAAGAGTCAAACGTGTGAAGAGAAAGAGGAATGAATGACTAAGGAAGGAATGGGTACAAATAGAAAACCCTAGAAATGTTGTACCCTATAGGATCCACCCCACTACAGCCTAGATAGACTATAGCATATATATTTGACACACCCCCATAGGCAAAGTGGGGGAGAACTAGTGGTCACAAGACCAGTCAAGCAAAGGACAGCAAGCTCAGGGTGGATCACAACGTCACCACACATTCCGAGCACAAGGTCAAGGCCACAAGGCCAGTTCACATGCAGGATTATATATAATGGTAAACAAGCAAGTGCAGGTATAGATAGATCACAGTACAAGCAAGGTCAAGAAGTGAGCAAGTGAGGCCAAGTAGGCACAAGACCTAGCATCGTACAAAAGCGCTGATGATCACAAGGCTGAAGTGCCTTGGTAAAGATATCAGCAGTGTTGGCCCGAGAGGCCACGTAAGCAAGGCGCAGCTGACCACGCTGCTGCAGCTCACGAGCAAGGAAGTAGCGAAGAGCAATGTGCTTCGTTCTGTGCTCCAGTCTGTGCTCCCGACACAAGGCCAGCATGGCCTTGTTGTCTACGTACAGAACTGGAGGAGAACGAGGCAGCTCTCCCAGGTCGGTCAGCAGGTAGATGAGCCAGCGTAACTCCTGTGCAGCCATGGCCCCTGCGTAGATCTCGACCTCACAGCTGGAGCCGAGAACAGAAGACGAGCGGGTAGACCGCCACGAAACAGAGCCGGAACCAAGGCTGAAGGTGTAACCCTGTGACGACCGCTGCGTAGCCTGGTCGTCAGCCCAAGAAGCGTCTGCGTGACCAGTGAGGACCACTGAACTCCGCCCTCCAAGCACTAGCCCCATGCCCGACGTACTGCACAAGTAGCGCAACACCCTCTTAGCTGCATCCATGTGCTCTGGTCGGTGTCTCCCAGGAGCAACATAGCGTGCCAGGATGCTAAGAGGGTATGCCAGGTCAGGTCGAGTGCAAGTCATCAGGTACATGAGGCAGCGAACAAGCTCTGGGTACGGGCCACTCGGCTCTACGGACTCATCCGAAGGCAGAGCTGAGAGCGAGTGGCGAGTAGACAGAGGAGTGGCCTGAGGCGAGGAGTACGTGAAGTTGAAGCGCTGAAGGACCTGCTGCACCATGTATGACTGAGTCAAGGTAATGGTGCGCCGTGCTCTGTCCCGGGTGATCTGCAAGCCAAGATAGCTGCGCAGCTCACCCAGGTCTGTGCACGTGTGTCTCTTCTGCAGCTCCGACTTCACGTGGGCGAGTCCAGCAGTGTCAGCAGTAGCAAAGACCAAGTCGTCGACGTACACGAGGATGTAGAACGGCGGCAGCGAGGTGTCGGTGCGTAGAAACAGCGACGGGTCAGCAGTAGAAGGAGCAAACCCAAGAGCTGCAAGCGTAGTCCTCAGTGTGTCGTGCCACTCGTGGGGAGCCTGGCGGAGACCGTAGACTGGCCGCCGGAGGCTCCACTGGGTACCAGGAGGGAACGACCCAGTGAAGCCAGGTGGGCGGCGCAGCCAGATCTCCTCGTGCAGGCTCCCCTGTAGGAAAGCAGTGCTGAAGTCAAGAGAGTGAAGCTCGTAGTCGCGCTGAGCGCCTATGTGCAGCAGCACCCGAAGAGTGGTCATCTTCGGGGTGAGAGAGAAGGTCTGAAAGTAGTCAACTCCCTGCCGCTGACTGAAGCCTCGAGCCACGTAACGCGCCTTGAAGACAGGCGGAGAACCCGGCGGCCGCTTCACCCTGTAGATCCACATGCCACTGACGATGTTCGCCCCAGGTGGGGGAACCTCGTCAACGTAGGTGCCTGTGGACTTCCAGGAAGCCATCTCTGCATCCATGGCTGTCTTCCACTGAGAGGAGTAGGGACCCTCTACCGCCTCCGCGTAAGAGCGCGGAGTCGGGATGTCTGGTGCATCCGGGTCTCCCTCAGGGGCAAGCAGCATGGACACGAGATGAGGTAAAGCAGCAGCAAAGCACTGGAACTCCTCTTGCCTGTCCTCAAGGACGTCCGTGCCAAGAGCACACCCACCCCCGACGGACGGAGGACAGACAGACTCAGACTCAGCAACAAGACTCGCAGCGTAGTCTAGACGGCAGTGAGCAGCGAAGTCGACCAGCTCAGCAACTAAGGCAGACGCAGCAGTGGACTCAAAGGAAAGGTCAGTGACAACAGTAGCCAGGAGACGCGTGACAGTAGGACTGGCCGCACGAAGGGAGTCAGACTCCGGGTCAGCAAGAGCAGGAAGAGAGGACTCTGGAGGAGACGGCAAGGGGACACGCAGTGGAGCAGTGGAAGGACGCAGTGCCATCTGGTGTGTGCCTGGGACCGCAGGAGGACGCTGACGCGGAACACGACGACTAGTGCGAGCAGCACGAACAGGCGACGCAGGACGAGACTCAGGCTCACGACGCTCAGCAAGACCTCCAGTAGGACCAGTGTAGGGAGAAGGAGCAGGCAGAGGAGAGGCGAGCTGGAACTGTGACTCAGACTGGACAGGCTGTGGACACTCTAAGGAAGGAGCAGGACCAGTAGAAGGCGGGAGACCAAGAACCTGCTCAAGGAGCGGAACGAAGTACGGCCGTGGCCGCTCAGCGCCTCCAGAACCAGCAGGAACAGCACCAGCACCCTCAGCACCAGCTCCAGGAGCACCAGCGTCATCAGCACCTCCAGCTCCAGCACCAGCAGCACCTCCAGCACCAGCACCAGTAGCACCAGCTTCAGTAGCACCTCCAGCAGCACCAGCGCCAGCAGCACCTGCGCCAGCAGTACCTCCAGCTCCAGCAGCAGCAGCACCCCCAGCACCAGCACCCCCAACACCAGCCCCAGTAGCACCTCCAGCAGCACCAACGCCAGTAGCACCTCCAGCTCCAGCACCAGCAGCACCACCAGGCCCAGCAGCTCCAGTACCGCCGGTACGAGCACCTCCGGGACCCGTGGCTCCAGAACCTCCAGCAACCGCAGAACCTCCAGCACCGGTAGCACCACCAGCTCCAGCAGCACGACTCCAGCGGCGAGCAAACCACTCACGCAGCTCCTGGGGAGAGGGCAGCTCCCGCCGGGACGAAGCACCCGAAGGACCGCCAGGCCCAGCACCACCAGGCTCCACTCGAGCAGGCCCAGCACCCTCAGGCTCCGCACCCCCAGACTCAGCACCCCCGGACCCAGCACCCCCAGACTCCGCACCTCCAGACTCGGCACCCCCCGGCTCCGCACGCCCAGGCTCAGCACCCCCAGACCCGGCACCCGCAGGCGTAGCACCCCTAGCAGCACCAGAGTCAACAGCTACCTCGACAGGCTCGACTGCGTCTACCCGAGACACACCTGAGGGGGCAGGACCCTGAGGGGGGAGGGGGTCTACCGGGGGGGGACCTGGCGCGAGAAAGAGCGGCGGGGGGGGGAGGGGGGCAGTGCGGTAGGGTCAGAGACGGTAGTACGGAACCGACTCGTCAAACGTGACGTCCTGAGAGGACAGAACACGGCGCAAGGTGGGGTGGTAAAAGTGCCAACCAGGCGCGTCAGGGGGGAAGCCAAGGAAGACGCAGGGAACAGCACGGGAGGACAGCTTGTCCGCAGACAAGTCTCGGACGAAAGCCCGAGATCCCCAGACACGGAACGCAGACGCATCGCCAACCTTCCCTGTCCACCGCAGGGTGGGGGAGGTTTCAGGCAAGGAGACACGGGGCTGAAGGTTGATCTGCTGCGCCGCGTACTGAACCGCGAACGACCACAGAAAATGGGGAGCAGCCGCATGGATCATGGACGTACGAGCGACGTCCATGACCATGCCAATGCAGCGCTCAGCAATCCCATTCTGCTGTGGAGAGGCCGGAAGCGTGAACGTCTGGCGGATGCCCCTCGCACGACAGAAGGCTCGCAGAAGGTCGGAGGAAAACTCTCCACCTCTGTCAGAGTGCAGACGCAGAACAGGAAAGTCCGAGCCGAAACTCTTCCTGAGCTGGAGACGAGCAGCGCGGATCCAGTCGATCAACACCCCAGTGACTTCACCCTTGGTGCGCAAGGGGAAGACTGTGTTGTAATGGGAGTAGTCGTCAACGACCAGGAGGAAGTAACGCTCGTGACCCTGTCCACGGACGCGGGCCGGGCCCCACACGTCCATGTGAAGAGTCTGCAGCGGAGCCTCTGTCGGCGGAAACTCAGAGGAGTGAGGAGCGGCGCGCTGCCGCCCCTCGACGCAGGGAACGCAGGTAGGGGCAGGCCCCGGAGGAAGGGGAGGGAGGGACCGGGGGAGACCAGAGGCAAGGTAACGGGAGGCCATGCCTCGGAGACGAGGCAGGGAGGGGTGACCAAGGCGGTGGTGCCAGAGGAGGGTCTGGTGGGACAGGAGGCGACACGAGCAGGGGGCAGACTCAGGACCAGACCTGGATGCTGCAGCAAACATCTGACCCGACGCAGCTACCTGACCAGACGCAGTAACCGGAGGGGACTCGGTAGTCAGTGTGTACAGGCTCGACCCCGGCTGACGGGTAAACGTGGCCAAGTGTCGGCCCGTCCGAGCACACGTGCAGTGGGTCACCCGCTGACTCGCAGGAGTGAACTGGTCAACTCCTCCGTCCTGCAGGTCAGCTCCGCTCACCAAGTTCGTAGAGAACGAGGGGAGGTAGAGACCTGACAGGGAGCCAGATGGGGCCGCTGGACACGGTAGAACAGTGGAGTAGTGGGCAAGGACAGGACCCCCAGAGGGGTCTGCCAGGGAAACCGCAACAGGCCGACTGAGCGGCGTAAGGGTGGTGCGGTCTCGAAAGAAGGAGCGGGAAGCACCCGAGTCAAGGGTGAAGGTGTGCAAAGCCTGACCAGACGCGGTACCTGAGAGAGCAGACTCACCAGCACCTGGAGCAGCAGACTCACTAGCACCTGGAGCAGCAGACTCGCGAGCACCTAGAGCAGCAGCTGCAATGCCCGGGTCAGGCGGAACACACAGGTAACAGTCACCCTCATCACTAGTAGACACAACATACATGGCAGCAAGAATAACATCATAGTCAAGATCAAAGATAGCAACCCCCGACCTAAGCAGATCACCCCAGCGAGGGATCTCAGTGGCGTCAGGGAACTGGAGACGCCAGGCGTCAGTCAGGCGACCAAAGCAGCGCTGGGTGGTGTGCGGGCCGCCGCACGGCTCCCCAGCGCGGTCACCAGTACGCAGGACGTAGGCACAGGGAACAGCACCCCCAGACCGCTGACGCGCAGCGTACCACTCACGAAGCTGCTGGGGCGGCGGGGTCTCACGCGAGTGCTGCTGCTGCTGACGCTGGCCACCACCGAAGCCTCCCCGCTGCGCAGAGCCACCCCGACCAGCGCCACCGCCACCGCCGCCACCGCCGCCTCCGCCGCCTCCTCCACCCCCACCGCCACCGCCGCCGCCGCCTCCGCCGCTGCCACCAGAGCCCCCACCCCCGCCACCACTCCCACCGCCACCCCCACCCCCTCCGCCGCCCCCACCGCCACCACCACCGCCCCCGCCAGTTCCTCCAGCACCCTTGCCCCCCTTGCCCTTGCCGTTGCAGCGCCTCCCGCTGGGGGCAGACGCAGCGCCGACCGACTCAGTGCCAACGAAGTCGACAGCAGCAGCAGAGGCAACAGAGGGCAAGAGGGGAACGGGGGAGCACCCCTCAAAGAAAGGGGCACGAGGGTCACCACGAGAGGCTCCTACAACGACTATGCTCTTCTCAGCTGCAAGGAGGCGCTCCTCGAGGAGGTCAACGGTGAGTGTGGTGGGGCAGAGAGAGAGAAAGTGATCCCTGACCGAGCGAAGGGAGTCAGGGAGACGGGTGACTAGGTAGTAGAGGGTGATGTACATGGGGGGGGGGGTTCTTGGCGCAGAACTCAGCAGGAAGCGCAGCGCGGTAGCGGGTGTCACTAGTGCGAAGGTGCGTGATGAGGTCAGCGACTGTGGCAAAAGCGGCGAGGTCAGGGAACAGGTACGGCAGCATGTGGCGACTAAGGGCAGCAGTGGCAGGGGAGGAGTAGCGCGCGACTACAGCGTCGTACAAGGTCTTAGCAGTCTTGTACTGACTAAAGTGCGCGCGCTCAGTGGACGGCATGTGACTACGCACAACAAGACGGGCAGCAGCATCGCGTGTGGTCCACTGTGAGTGAACAGTACTGTCAGCATCGGCAGCAGGGGCAGCAGAGGCACCAGAGGTGAGATCGAACATTGAGAGGCCGTCTTTGCTATCGCACTGCAGGAACAGCTGCAGGTCATCGATCCAGACCTCAAAGTCTACTGCCCGACCCTCAGCATCAAAAGTAAGGACAGTAGGACTAGCCATGACAGCAGCAGTCTAGCAGCAGCAGCAGAAGCAGGCTAGGAGTAGCAGCAGCAGGAGGGGCGCGGCTCGGCAGTGCGCTTACCAGGGGCGGGTGGGTAGAAGCCCGCGAGTGGTGGGGCAGGGCCGAGGGACGCCGGCAGGTTCAGGGCCGCTACAGGGCGGCAGGGCAGAGCCGCGGCTCGGCTGCAGGGCAGGGCCGGGACGGCAGCTGCAACGAACGATGGCGGCGGCTGGGACGGCAGCAGCGGTGGCGGTTGTCACGGCAGCTGCGGCGGCGGCTGGCACGGCAGAGGAGAGCCGCGCCTCAGCTGCAGGGCAGGGCCGGGACGGCGGCGGCGGCTGTCTCGGCAGTGACGGCGGCGGCTGCTGCTGTCGGCTGCGGCGGCGGCTACAGCCCTGGTAGCGGCGGCGGCGGCGGCGGCTGCTGCTGTCGGCGGCGGCGGCGGCTGCGGCCCCGGGTGCGGCGGCTGCGGTTGTCACTGCCGCGGCGGCGGCAGCTGCTGCTGTCGGCGGCGGCGGCGGCGGCTGCAGGGCCGTGAGGAGCCGGGGAGGGGCCGTGAAGGGGCCACTACGAGCCGCAAAGGAGCCGCGGAGGGGCCGTGAAGGGGGCCGCGAAGGGCCGCGGAGGGCCGTGGAGGAGCCGCGAAGGGGCCGCTAAGGGCGGCGAAGGGGCCGAGAAGGGCCGCGAGGGGCCGCGAAGGGCGGCGAAGGGGCCGCGAGGGGCCGCGAAGAACGGCGAAAGGGGCCTGGAAGGGCCGTGAGAGGGGCCGCGAAGGGCCACGAAGGGGCCGCGAGGGGCCGTAAGGGGCCGCGGAGGGGCCGCGAGGGGCCGTAAGGGGCCGCGAAGGGCCGTGAGAGGGGCCGCGAAGGGCCGCGGAGGGGTCGCGAGGGAGCCGCGAAGGGGGCCGCGAAGGGCCGTGAGAGGGGCCGCGACGGGGCCTTAAGAGGGCGCGACGGGCCGCTAAGGGCAGGGGACGTGACGGGAGGGTAGGCACACGGGGCGCGACTAGGGCAGGGGCGAAGCGCGCTCCGGGCAGGAAAAAAAATAATCGATTTTCGTGGTGGGCCCTAGGAAACGTTCCCACTAGGGAACCTGCTCTATACCATGTGAAGAGAAAGAGGAATGAATGACTAAGGAAGGAATGGGTACAAATAGAAAACCCTAGAAATGTTGTACCCTATAGAATCTACCCCACTACAGCTTAGATAGACTATAGCATATATATTTGGCAAAACGACCTGAATGTTGTTGCATATTTGGGTGGCCCATGCTCAAATACACCTACCAGAGCAATTCCGGCTTGGTTCGCGCGCATAGAAAAGTTCGGCGCCTGCGATGACGGCCGCGTCTGCTGACAAATGCTAAAAAAACGCTCGGATTCCTATAGGCGTAGGGAAAAGAGTCAAACGACCTGAGTGTTGTTGCTTAATTGGATGGCCCATGCTTAAATACACTTACTAGAGCAATTCCGGCTTGGTTCGCGCGCACAGAAAAGTTCGGCGCCTGCGATGACGGCCGCGACTGCCGAGAAATGCTAAGGAAGCGCACGGATCCCTATAGGCGTAGGGAAAAGCATCAAACGACCTGAATGTTGTTGCTTATTCGGATGGCTCATGCTTAAACACACCTACTAGAGCAATTCCGGCTTGGTTCGCGCGCACAGAAAAGTTCGGCGACAGCGATGACGGCTGCGTCTGCCGACAAATGCTAAGGAAGCGCACTGATCCCTATAGGCATACGGAAAGGCATCGAACAACCTGAATGTTGTTTCATATTTGAGTTGCCCATGCTCAAATACACCTACCAGAGCAATTCCGGCTTGGTTTGCGCGCATAGAAAAGTTCGGCGCCTGCGATGACGGCCGAGTCTGCCGACAAATGCTAAGGAAGCGCTCGGATCCCTATAGGCGCAGAGAAAAGCGTCGAACGACCTGAATGTCGTTGCATATTCGGATGGCCCATGTTAAAGTTTAGAAGAAAGAAGAGGGAAGAAAGGGGGGATTGCACTAGCAAGAATGAGGATACAAATAGCAAACCCTAGAAGGGTTGTACTCGCTATAGAGCACCCCACTACAGGCTAGAGCATAAGATAACATTCTGACACACCCCCATAGCCAAAGTGGGGTGTAATCAGCAGAGTAAGCAAAGGAGTACAAGCTCAGGGTGGATCACAATGTCACCACACATTCTGAGCACAAGTTCAAGAAGCAATAGTTTAAGTTCACAATTATGAGCAAAGCTAGTGGTAGTCACAACGGGCAAGTGAGGAGGAGGAGAGAGAGTGAGAGGAGAGGAGATAGGAGGCGACGGCTGAAGCTGCAGACACACAGGCAACAGGAGGCAGACTGGCACAGCGGCTACCGGACGAAGTCCCCGGAATACAGGAGTAACAGGCCCCGCGGCTAAAGTAGCGGCAGACGAGCAACGGACCCACGGGCGGCTGGCACAGCTGGCTACGACTGGGCTACCGGACGAAGTCCCCGGAATACAGGTGCTGCTGGCGACACGACGGCAACCTCCATTCAGCTTCCCCAAACTATCCCACTCCCCCCTGGCACATACCCGCTGCTACACCGCTAGCTCCACTCCCCCTTCACCCCCCCTTAGTACCACTCCACCGGCTCCAACACGTCCACCCCCCCTCAGCGGCAGCTGCAGCACAGGGAGACGGAGGAGGAGGAGGAGCAGGGAACAGTACACAGTGGGTGCACCCCCATACCCCGCACCCCCAAACCCTAATACAGGAGAATGGGGAGTAGGAGGGGTGGGGCACGAGTAGAAGCGCTGGGGGACAGTAGGGAGGGCAGGGGCAGCAAGGAGCGGGCCCACCACGGGCCTGGTAGGGTCGCCCGAACCGCGCGTAGGCGGCCTGAGCCGCGCGCGGGCCTGGCGCCGCCCGTACGGGCCGCGCGCGGGCCTGGCGCAGCCCGTACGGGTGGCGCGCGGGCCTGGCGCAGCCCGTACGGGTCGCGCGCGGGCCTGGCGCAGCCCGTACGGGTCGCGCGCTGGCCTGGCGCAGCCCGTACGGGTCGCGCGCTGCCTGTACGGGCCGCGCGCAGGCCACGACGGGCGACGGGGGGCGACGAACGGGTCCCCGTCGCCCGTCGCGGCGCCTCCCGAGGGCGACGCGACGGTTGACGGGGCCGAAGCCCGCCGCGCGCCTCGGGGCGCACAGCGGGCAGAGAACCGCCGCGCGCCTCGGGGCGCACGGCGGGCAGAAAACCGCCGCGCGCCTCGGGGCGCACGGCGGGAAGAAAACCGCCGCGCGCCTCGGGGCGCTCGGCGGGAAGAAAACTGCCACACGCCACGGGGCGTGCGGCACCGAGTGTAGTGGTAGGAGCTGCAGCGGAAGCTAGGAGGTGGTAAGCCCACCCACAGGATCGATCCAAGGGGATCGACCTGCTCTGATAGCATGTTAAAGTTTAGAAGAAAGAAGAGGGAAGAAAGGGGGGATTGCACTAGCAAGAATGAGGATACAAATAGCAAACCCTAGAAGGGTTGTACTCGCTATAGAGCACCCCACTACAGGCTAGAGCATAAGATAACATTATGACAACCCAGGCTCAAAAACACCTACCAGAGTAATTCCGGCTTGGTTCGCGCGCACAGAAAAAAGTTCGGCGCATGCGACGACGGCCGTGTCTGCCGACAAATGCTAAGGAAGGCTCGGATCCCTACAGGCGTAGGGAAAAGCGTCGAACGTTCTGAATGATGTTGCATATTCGGGTGGACCATGCTAAAAAACACCTACCAGAGCAATTCCGGCTTGGTTCGCGCGCACAGAAAAAAGTTCGGCGCCTGCGACGACGGCCGTGTCTGCCGACAAATGCTAAGGAAGCGCTCGGATCCCTACAGGCGTAGGGAAAACCGTCGAACGTTCTGAATGTTGTTGCATATTCGGGTGGCCCATGCTAAAAACCACCTACCAGAACAATTCTGGCTTGGTTCGCGCGCACAGAAAAGTTCGGCGCCTGCGATGACGGCCGCGTCTGCCGCCAAATGCTAAGAAAGCGCTCAAATCCCTACAGGCGTAGGGAAAAGCGTCGAACGACATGAATGTTGTTGCATATTCGGGTGGCCCATGCTGAAATACACCTACGAGAGCAATTCCGGCTTGGTTCGCGCGCACAGAAAAATTCGGCGCCTGCGATGACGGCCGCGGCTGCCGACATTTGCTAAGGCAGCGCATGGGTCCCTATAGGCGTACGGAAAAGCGTCGAACGCCCTAAAATTCGTTGCATATTCGGGTGGCCCTTGCTCAAATACACTGATCAGAGCAGTTTCGGCTTGGTTCGCGCGCACAGAAAAGTTTGGCGCCTGCGACGACGACCGCGTGTGCCAACAGATGCAAAGGAAGCGCTCGGATCCCTATAGGCGTAGGGAAAAGAGTCGAACGACCTGAGTGTTGTTGCTTATACAGGTGGCCTGTGCTTAAATACACCTACCAGAGCAATTCCGGCTTGGTTCGCGCCCACAAAAAAGTTCTGTGATGACGGCCGCGACTGCCGACAAATGCTAAGGAAGCGCACGGATCCCTATAGGCGTAGGGAAAAGCATCGAACGACCTGAATGTTGTTGCTTATTCGGATGGCCCATGCTTGAGTACACATACCAGAGCAATTTCGGGTTGGTTCGCGCGCACATAAAAGTTCGGCGCTTGCGATGACGGCCGCGTCTGCCGGCAAATGCTAAAGAAGCGCTCGGATCCCTATAGGCGTAGGCAAAAGAGTCGAACGACCTGAGTGTTGTTGCTTATACGGATGGCCCATGCTTAAATACACCTACCAAAGCAATTCCGGCTTGGTACGCGCGCACAGAAAAGTTCGGCGCCTCCGATGACGGCCGCGTCTACCGACAAATTCTAAGGAAGCGCACGGATCCCTATAGGCGTAGGGAAAAGCATCAAATGACCTAAATGTTGTTGCAGATTCGAGTTGCCCATGCTCAAATACACCTACCAGAGCAATTCCGACTTGGTTCGCGCGCATAGAAAAGTTTGGCGCCTGCGATGACGGCCGCTTCTGCCGACAAATGCTAAAGAAGCGCTCGGATCCCTATAGGCGTAGGGAAAAGCATCGAACGACCTGAGTGTTGTTGCTTATTCGGATGGCCATGCTTAAATACACCTACCAGAGCAATTCCGGCTTGGTTCGCGCGCACAGAAAAGTTCGGCGCCTGCGATGACGGCCGCAACTGCCGACAAATGCTAAGGAAGCGCACGGATCCCTATCGGCATAGAGAAAGGCATCAAACGACCTGAATGTTGTTGCATATTCGGATGGCTCATGCTTAAATACACCTACCAGAGCAATTCCGGCTTGGTTCGCGCGCACAGAAAAGTTCGGCGACAGCGATGACGGCCGCGTCTGCCGACAAATGCTAAGGAAGCGCAGGGATCCCTATAGGCATAGGGAAACGCATCGAACAACCTGAATTTTGTTTCAAATTTGAGTTGCCCATGCTCAAATACTCATACCAGAGCAATTCTGGCTTGGTTCGCGCGCATAGAAAAGTTCGGCGCCTGCGATGACGGCCGCGTCTGCCGACAAATGCTAAGGAAGCGCTCGGATCCCTATAGGCGCAGAGAAAACCGTCGAACGACCTGAATGTCGTTGCATATTCGGGTGGCCCATGCTCAAAAACACCTACCAGAGCAATTCCGGCTTGGTTCGCGCGCACAGAAAAAAGTTCGGCGCCTGCGACGACGGCCGTGTCTGCCGACAAATGCTATGGAAGCGCTCGGATCCCTACAGGCGTAGGGAAAACCGTCGAACGTTCTGAATGTTGTTGCATATTCGGGTGGCCCATGCTAAAAAACACCTACCAGAACAATTCTGGCTTGGTTCGCGCGCACAGAAAAGTTCGGCGCCTGCGATGACGGCCGCGTCTGCCGCCAAATGCTAAGAAAGCGCTCAAATCCCTACAGGCGTAGGGAAAAGCGTCGAACGACATGAATGTTCTTGCATATTCGGGTGGCCCATGCTGAAATACACCTACGAGAGCAATTCCGGCTTGGTTCGCGCGCACAGAAAAATTCGGCGCCTGTGATGACGGCCGCGGCTGCCGACATTTGCTAAGGAAGCGCATGGGTCCCTATAGGCGTACGGAAAAGCGTCGAACGCCCTAAAATTCGTTGCATATTAGGGTGGCCCTTGCTCAAATACACTGATCAGAGCAGTTTCGGCTTGGTTCGCGCGCACAGAAAAGTTTGGCGCCTGCGACGACGACCGCGTGTGCCAACAGATGCAAAGGAAGCGCTCGGATCCCTATAGGCGTAGGGAAAAGAGTCGAACGACCTGAGTGTTGTTGCTTATACAGGTGGCCTGTGCTTAAATACACCTACCAGAGCAATTCCGGCTTGGTTCGCGCCCACAAAAAAGTTTTGTGATGACGGCCGCGACTGCCGACAAATGCTAAGGAAGCGCACGGATCCCTATAGGCGTAGGGAAAAGCATCGAACGACCTGAGTGTTGTTGCTTATTCGGATGGCCATGCTTAAATACACCTACCAGAGCAATTCCGGCTTGGTTCGCGCGCACAGAAAAGTTCGGCGCCTGCGATGACGGCCGCGACTGCCGACAAATGCTAAGGAAGCGCACGGATCCCTATCGGCGTAGAGAAAGGCATCAAACGACCTGAATGTTGTTGCTTATTCGGATGGCTCATGCTTAAATACACCTACCAGAGCAATTCCGGCTTGGTTCGCGCGCACAGAAAAGTTCGGCGACAGCGATGACGGCCGCGTCTGCCGACAAATGCTAAGGAAGCGCAGGGATCCCTATAGGCATAGGGAAACGCATCGAACAACCTGAATTTTGTTTCAAATTTGAGTTGCCCATGCTCAAATACACCTACTAGAGCAATTCTGGCTTGGTTCGCGCGCATAGAAAAGTACGGCGCCTGCGATGATGGCCGCGTCTGCCGACAAATGCTAAGGAAGCGCTCGGATCCCTATAGGCGCAGAGAAAACCGTCGAACGACCTGAATGTCGTTCCATATTCGGGTGGCCCATGCTAAAAAACACCTACCAGAGCAATTCCGGCTTGGTTCGCGCGCACAGAAAAAAGTTCGGCGCCTGCGACGATGGCCGTGTCTGCCGACAAATGCTAAGGAAGCGCTCGGATCCCTACAGGCGTAGGGAAAACCGTCGAACGTTCTGAATGTTGTTGCATATTCGGGTGGCCCATGCTCAAAAACACCTACCAGAGCAATTCCGGCTTGGTTCGCGCGCACAGAAAAAAGTTCGGCGCCTGCGACGACGGCCGTGTCTGCCGACAAATGCTAAGGAAGCGCTCGGATCCCTACAGGCGTAGGGAAAACTGTCGAACGTTCTGAATGTTGTTGCATATTCGGGTGGCCCATGCTCAAAAACACCTACCAGAGCAATTCCGGCTTGGTTCGCGCGCACAGAAAAAAGTTCGGCGCCTGCGACGACGGCCGTGTCTGCCGACAAATGCTAAGGAAGCGCTCGGATCCCTACAGGCGTAGGGAAAACTGTCGAACGTTCTGAATGTTGTTGCATATTCGGGTGGCCCATGCAAAAAAACACCTACCAGAACAATTCTGGCTTGGTTCGCGCGCACAGAAAAGTTCGGCGCCTGCGATGACGGCCGCGTCTGCCGCCAAATGCTAAGAAAGCGCTCTAATCCCTACAGGCGTAGGGAAAAGCGTCGAACGACATGAATGTTGTTGCTTATTCGGATGGCCCATGCTTGAGTACACATACCAGAGCAATTTCAGGTTGGTTCGCGCGCACATAAAAGTTCGGCGCTTGCGATGACGGCCGCGTCTGCCGGCAAATGCTAAAGAAGCTCTCGGATCCCTATAGGCGTAGGGAAAAGAGTCGAACGACCTGAGTGTTGTTGCTTATACGGAAAGCCCATGCTTAAATACACCTACCAAAGCAATTCCGGCTTGGTACGCGCGCACAAAAAAGTTCGGCGCTTCCGATGACGGCCACGTCTACCGACAAATCCCTATAGGCGTAGGGAAAAGTATCGAACGACCTGAATGTTGTTGCTTATTCGGATGGCTCATACTTCAATACACCTACTAGAGCAATTCCGGCTTGGTTTGCGCGCACAGAAAAATTCGGCGACAGCGATGACGGCCGCGTCTGCCGACAAATGCTAAAGAAGCGCACGGATCCCTATAGGCATAGGGAAAGGCATCGAACAACCTGAATTTTGTTTCATATTTGAGTTGCCCATGCTTAAATACACCTACCAGAGCAATTCCGGCTTGGTTCGCGCGCATAGAAAAGTTCGGCGCCTGCGATGACGGCCGCGTCTGCCGACAAATGTTAAGGAAGCGCTCGGATCCCTACAGGCGTAGGGAAAACCGTCGAACGTTCTGAATGTTGTTGCATATTCGGGTGGCCCATGCTCAAAAACACCTACCAGAGCAATTCCGGCTTGGTTCGCGCGCACAGAAAAAAGTTCGGCGCCTGCGACGACGGCCGTGTCTGCCGACAAATGCTAAGGAAGCGCTCGGATCCCTACAGGCGTAGGGAAAACTGTCGAACGTTCTGAATGTTGTTGCATATTCGGGTGGCCCATGCAAAAAAACACCTACCAGAACAATTCTGGCTTGGTTCGCGCGCACAGAAAAGTTCGGCGCCTGCGATGACGGCCGCGTCTGCCGCCAAATGCTAAGAAAGCGCTCTAATCCCTACAGGCGTAGGGAAAAGCGTCGAACGACATGAATGTTGTTGCTTATTCGGATGGCCCATGCTTGAGTACACATACCAGAGCAATTTCAGGTTGGTTCGCGCGCACATAAAAGTTCGGCGCTTGCGATGACGGCCGCGTCTGCCGGCAAATGCTAAAGAAGCTCTCGGATCCCTATAGGCGTAGGGAAAAGAGTCGAACGACCTGAGTGTTGTTGCTTATACGGAAAGCCCATGCTTAAATACACCTACCAAAGCAATTCCGGCTTGGTACGCGCGCACAAAAAAGTTCGGCGCTTCCGATGACGGCCACGTCTACCGACAAATCCCTATAGGCGTAGGGAAAAGTATCGAACGACCTGAATGTTGTTGCTTATTCGGATGGCTCATACTTCAATACACCTACTAGAGCAATTCCGGCTTGGTTTGCGCGCACAGAAAAATTCGGCGACAGCGATGACGGCCGCGTCTGCCGACAAATGCTAAAGAAGCGCACGGATCCCTATAGGCATAGGGAAAGGCATCGAACAACCTGAATTTTGTTTCATATTTGAGTTGCCCATGCTTAAATACACCTACCAGAGCAATTCCGGCTTGGTTCGCGCGCATAGAAAAGTTCGGCGCCTGCGATGACGGCCGCGTCTGCCGACAAATGTTAAGGAAGCGCTCGGATCCCTACAGGCGTAGGGAAAACCGTCGAACGTTCTGAATGTTGTTGCATATTCGGGTGGCCCATGCTCAAAAACACCTACCAGAGCAATTCCGGCTTGGTTCGCGCGCACAGAAAAAAGTTCGGCGCCTGCGACGACGGCCGTGTCTGCCGACAAATGCTAAGGAAGCGCTCGGATCCCTACACGCATAGGGAAAACCGTCGAACGTTCTGAATGTTGTTGCATATTTGGGTGGCCCAAGCTAAAAAACACCTACCAGAACAATTCTGGCTTGGTTCGCGCGCACAGAAAAGTTCGGCGCCTGCGATGACGGCCGCGTCTGCCGCCAAATGCTAAGAAAGCGCTCAAATCCCTACAGGCATAGGGAAAAGCGTCGAACGACATGAATGTTGTTGCATATTCGGGTAGCTCATGCTGAAATACACCTACAAGAGCAATTCCGGCTTGGTTCGCGCGCAAAGAAAAATTCGGCGCCTGCGATGACGGCCACGTCTGCCGACATTTGCTAAGGAAGCGCATGGGTCCCTATAGGCGTACGGAAAAGCGTCGAACGCCCTAAAATTCGTTGCATATTCGGGTGGCCCTTGCTCAAATACACTGATCAGAGCAGTTTCAGCTTGGTTCGCGCGCACAGAAAAGTTTGGCGCCTGCGACGACGACCGCGTGTGCCAACAGATGCAAAGGAAGCGCTCGGATCCCTATAGGCGTAGGGAAAAGAGTCGAACGACCTGAGTGTTGTTGCTTATACAGGTGGCCTGTGCATAAATACACCTACCAGAGCAATTCCGGCTTGGTTCGCGCCCACAAAAAAGTTCTGTGATGACGGCCTCGACTGCCGACAAATGCTAAGGAAGCGCACGGATCCCTATAGGCGTAGGGAAAAGCATCGAACGACCTGAATGTTGTTGCTTATTCGGATGGCCCATGCTTGAGTACACCTACCAGAGCAATTTCGGGTTGGTTCGCGCGCACATAAAAGTTCGGCGCTTGCGATGACGACCACGTCTGCCGGCAAATGCTAAAGAAGCGCTCGGATCCCTATAGGCGTAGGCAAAAGAGTCGAACGACCTGAGTGTTGTTGCTTATACGGATGGCCCATGCTTAAATACACCTACCAAAGCAATTCCGGCTTGGTACGCGCGCACAGAAAAGTTCGGCGCCTCCGATGACGGCCACGTCTACCGACAAATTCTAAGGAAGCGCACGGATCCCTATAGGCGTAGGGAAAAGCATCAAATGACCTGAATGTTGTTGCAGATTCGAGTTGCCCATGCTCAAATACACCTACCAGAGCAATTCCGGCTTGGTTCGCGCGCATAGAAAAGTTTGGCGCCTGCGATGACGGCCGCGTCTGCCGACAAATGCTAAAGAAGCGCTCGGATCCCTATAGGCGTAGGGAAAAGCATCAAACGACCTGAGTGTTGTTGCTTATTCGGGTGGCCCATGCTGAAATACACCTACCAGAGCAATTCCGGCTTGGTTCGCGCGCACAGAAAAGTTCGGCTCCTGCGACGACGGCCGCGTCTGCCGACAAATACTAACGAAGTGCTCGGATCCCTATAGGCGTAGGGAAAGGCGTCGAACGACATGAATTTCGTTGCATATTCTGGTGGCCCATGCTGAAATACACCTACGAGAGCAATTCCAGCTTGGTTCGCGCGCACAGAAAAGAGTCGAACAGCCTGAGTGTTGTTGCTTATACGGATGGCCCATTCTTAAATACACCTACCAGAGCAATTCCGGCTTGGTTCGCGGGCACAGAAAAGTTCGGCGCCTCCGATGACGGCCGCGTCTACCGACAAATTCTAAGGAAGCGCGCGGATCCCTATAGGCGTAGGGGAAAGCATCGAATGACCTGAATGTTGTTACAGATTCGAGTTGCCCATGCTCAAAAACACCTACCAGAGCAATTCTGGCTTGGTTCGCGCGCATAGAAAAGTTTGGCGCCTGCGATGATGGTCGCGTCTGCCGACAAATGCTAAAGAAGCGCTCGGATCCCTATAGGCGTAGGGAAAATAGTCGAACGACCTGAGTGTTGTTGCTTATTCGGATGGCCCATGCCTAAATACACCTAACGGAGCAATTCCGGCTTGGTTCGCGCGCACAGAAAAGTTCGGCGCCTGCGATGACGACCGTGATTGCCGACAAATGCTAAGGAAGCGCACGGATCCCTATAGGCGTAGGGAAAAGCATCGAACGACATGAATGTTGTTGCTTATTCGGATGGTCCATGCTTAAATACACCTACCAGAGCAATTTCGGGTTGGTTCGCACGCACAAAAAAGTTCGGCGCTTGCGATGACGGTCGCGTCTGCCGGCAAATGCTAAAGAAGCGCTCGGATCCCTACAGGCGTAGGGAAAAGAGTCGAACCAACCTGAGTGTTGTTGTTTATACGTGTGGCCCATGCTTAAATTGTCAGAATGTTATTATTTAGCCTTTAGTGGGGTGCTCTATAGCGAGTACAACCCAGTTAGGGTTTGCTATATGTATCCCAACTGCTGCTAGTGAAACTCCTCCTTTCTTCATTCTTGTTTCTGCTACTGGTTCTGACATGGTTTCAGAGCAGGTCGACCCCCTTGGGTCGATCCTGTGGGTGGGCCCACCACCTAACTGCTTCCGCTGCTCTACTGCTGTCGCGCGCCCCTGGCGCGTGACCCCTTCTTCCTGCCGTGCGCCCGGAGCGCGCGGCGTTTTTCATCCCGCCGTGCGCTCGGGGCGCGCGGCGGGTTTCTACCCCGTCGATCCTCGCGTCCCCCCCCCCCCCCCCGCCATCCCGTCGCCTCGTCGCGGCGCCCTGGGGGATCCGCGCACGCCCCCCCCGCCATCCCGTCGCCCGTCGTGGCGCCCTCTCCCGTCGCCCGTCGTGGCGTCGCGGGGGCCGCGCGTCCCCCCATCCCGTCGCCCGTCGAGGCGCCCCGGGGGCCGCGCGTCCCCCCCCCCCGTTCGCGTCGTCATGTCGCGACGCCCTGGGGAGCCGCGCGCGGCCCCCGATTCCCCGTCGTGCCGCCCAGAGGAGCCGCGCGCGACCCCCCGCTGCCCCGTCGCAGCGCCCTGGGGAGCCGCGCGCGGCCCCTCGCTGCCCCGTGGTGGCGCCCTGGGGGCCGCGCGCCGTCCCCCTCGCCGTCCCCCACGCTCCTACCCCGTGCCACTCGTTTTAGGGTTTGGTGGTGAGGAGTGTGGGGGTGGCGGTTGTGGGGGTGCCGGTTGTGTGCGCCGTCCCCTACTCCTCCTCCTCCTCCGTCTCCCGCTGCTGCAGCTGCCGCTCAGGGGGGTGGGTGTGTGGGGAGCCGAAGGAGTGGTGCTAGGGGGGTGACGTGGAAGTGGAGCAGGGGGTGTGTGAAAGGGGTGTGGGACAGTTGGGGGAGGTTGCGCGGAGGTCGTCGTCGTGTCGCCAGCAGCGCCAGTAGTCCGGAGCCCTTGCTCTCGGTAGCCCAGTGAGCTTGCTGCGCCAGTCGCCCGTGGGTCTGTTGCTCCTGCCGCTCGTCGTAGCCGCGGAGTCTGTTACTCCAGTAGTCCGGGGCCCTTGCTCCGGTAGCCACTGTGCCAGCTGCTTCTGTTGCCCGTGTGACTGCAGCTTCAGCCGTCGCCTCCAGTCTACTCTCCTCTCGCAGTCACTCCTCCTCCTCACTTGCCCTCTGTGATAGCCTCTAGCTCTGCTTGTAATTGTGAACTACTGCTATGCCTGCTCATTGTACTGATTACACCCCACTTTGGCTATGGGGGTGTGTCAGAATGTTATTATCTAGCCTGTAGTGGGGTGCTCTATAGCGAGTACAACCCAGTTAGGGTTTGCTATATGTATCCCAACTGCTGCTAGTGAAACCCCTCCTTTCTTCATTCTTGTTTCTGCTACTGGTTCTGACATAAATACACCTACCAGAGCAATTCCGGCTTGGTTCGCGCGCACAAAAAAGTTCGGCGCCTGCGATGACGGTCGCGTCTGTCGACAAATGCTAAGGAAGCGCACTGATCCCTATAGGCATAGGGAAAAGCATCAAACGACCTAAATGTTGTTGCATATCGGGTGGCCCATGCTCAAATACGCCTACCAGAGCAATTCCAGCTTGGTTCGCGCGCATAGAAAAGTTCGGCGCCTGCAATGACGGCCGCGTCTGCCGACAAATGCTAAAGAAGCGCTCGGATCCCTATGCGCGTAGGGAAAAGTGTCGAACGACCTGACTGTCGTTGCATATTCGGATGGCCCATGCTCAAATACACCCACTTGAGCAATTCCAGCATGGTTCACGCGCACAGAAAAGTTCGGCGCCTGCGATGACGACCGCGTCTGCCGACAAATGCTAAAGAAGCGCTCAGATCCTTATAGGCGTAGGGAAAAGCGCCGAACAACCTAAATTTTGATGCATATGTCAGATTTATATGACATAGCTACTGTAGGCTATAGTGGGGTAGCACATATGGGGTACAGTTGTCTAGGGTTTGCTTTTTGTACCCAACTTTCACTTAGTCATTTTCATTCCTGTTTTCTTAATTCACAGCATATTCAGGTGGCTCATGCTTGAATACACCTACCAGACAATTCCGGGTTGGTTCGCGCGCACAGAAAAGTCTGGCGCCTGCGATGACGGCCGCGTCTGCCGACAAATGCTAAGGAAGCCCTCAGATCCCTATAGGCGTAGGGAAAAGAGTCGAACGACCTGAATGTCGTTGCATATTCGGGTGGTGCATGCTCAAATAAACCTACCAGAACAATTCCGTCTTGGATCGCGCACAAAGAAAAGTTCGGCGCCTGCGATGACGGCCGCGTCTGCCGACAAATGCTAAGGAAGCGCTCGGATCCCTATAGGCGTAGGGAAAAGAGTCGAACGACATGAGTGATGTTGCTTATTCGGGTGGCCCGTGCTCAAATACACCTACCAGAGCAATTCCGGCTTGATTCACGCGCACAGAAAAGTTCGGTGCCTGCGATGACGGCCGTGTCTGCCGACAAATGCTAAGTGTTATAGTCACAATAGCCTTGAATGTGCCTAAAACGAAAGATAGAGTGCACAGACGGATTTCTGCACAGCGGCTTCAAACGTTGATAGCGTTCTGCTCACAGCTGCAAATGACTTGATTCAAATTGGATCTGGAGCGTCTTGACGTCGCCTACAATAATCAATTTAGATTGCACGATTTCATAAAGAATGGACGACACAGCGTCGGTTTGAACGAACGGTACTATGGCAGCCACTATAGTCTTAGAACACAAGATAGGAAGAGTTACGAGTTGGGAATGACTCCCAGCTCCTACAAACCCCAAGAGCCGAGGTACAGTGATGTGGAACAGTGCCACACTGTCCCCAACCACGAAGGGTCTCGAAACTACCCTCCACAAGGGCCTACACCAAGAGAAATGTTACACTACACAAAGTAATGCAACTATTCTCACTATCTTAAAGTTTACCCTTTTTGGAGAGCTTCGAAATAACTTGAATCTTGAAACCAAGGCTCTGGTTCTTCAAGGTAAATTCTTCCTTGAGTTCTTGGAAGTCTGCTGCGTACACCTGCAACACGCCGAACGTTCCACACACGACAAAATAGAAAACCGCACACGACACGCAAACGACGACGTGACACGCGACTAGCGATAACTCGCTATTGACTCGACGCACACATTCAAAATCATGCTTCATCATACACACACTATTGTAAACATGAAATATATATTATTTCATGCCCTCATACCATTCCATGCACACACGCATGCACGCACACGGACAACAAGCCGAATGCAAACCGTAGGGTTGCACCAACAAACTCCCCCTCGGATTGTTGGCCTTAGGATCTTGCTCTCTCAGTTCAGAGCCATCCCAGCCAGCTTGCAACACTTCCAATGCTGCTGCTCCACCAGCCTCTTGGTCATCATGTCAGCTGGCTGCCTTGTCGTCTTCACATAGTGCAACTCAACTTCACCCGCGGCCACCATGCTCCTCGTCCAATGCCACTTCACCCTCATGTGCTTGGTGAGGCCATGCAACACAGGGTTCTTAGCAAGAGCAATGGCACCCTGGCTGTCACAGTAGAGTAGGGTAGGTCCTTGCTGCTCCTCCCCCAATTCAGCCAACAAACGCCGCTGCCACACAATCTCTCGTACGGCACGGAAGAGTGCCATATACTCGGACTCCACCGAGCTCAATGCTTGATCCACCTGCTTCTTGCTCTCCCAAGCAGTTGGGCCTCCACCAACACAGCAAATGAACCCTCCAACACTTGTCATGTCCTCTGGTTCTGATGCAAAAGAAGCATCCGAGAATGCGGTGAGGAACAAACGCCCGGGTTCAACACCATCCGCGCCCTTTTGGCGCCTTTGCGCCGCCGCCGAATATTGCAGCCCAACGGTCGGTGTTTGGCCAAGATACTTGGCCACTCTCATTCCAGCTGCTACCTGCTTCTCATTAGGGCATTGAACAACCCTAGCCAACTGTCCGGTAGCAAACGCGACGTCCGGTCGGGTGTTTACCGCCGCGTACATGAGGCTGCCCACCAACGAGTGAAAACGGCGCCTCTCCTCTTCACCAACGCTCTCCTCCTCTGGTCCCTTCACACACTTGAAACCAGAGGGAAAGGGTGTAGCCACATGGCCTTCACTCTGCCCAAAGTTGGCAGCCAATGCCTCCAGGTACTTCCGTTGATGCACCCGCATGCACCGCTTCCCCACATCACGTTCAATGTGAAGCCCAAGGTAGAAGTTGACGTCACCAAGGGCCTTACACTTAAACTTGTCCTGAAGCTTCAGCATCACCTCCTTCACAAGGTCAGATGAGGGTGAAAAGATGAGGATGTCATCCACGTACACCACCATGAAGCTCCTCTGCTCCCCCTCGCCAAGCATGAACAATGAGTGATCGGCCGTTGAGGGAGTGAAGCCGATCTCCTCCAAAACTCCTCGCAGCTTCAAGTACCACTGCCTAGGGGCCTGCTTCAGTCCATAAAGAGCCTTCTTCAGCCTCAAAACTCTGCCACTACCATCATCAAACCCCTCTGGCTGCGCCATGAAAATCTCTTCCTCAAGGACGCCATTGAGGAATGCCGTTGTGACATCCATTTGTTTCACCACCCATCCTTTGATGGCAGCTCCCGCGAGTAGGGTTCGCAGCGTCGTCGGCTTCACCACAGGAGCAAACAACTCCTTATAGTCCACCTTCTCCTTCTGCTGGTACCCCTTCGCCACAAGCCTAGACTTGTAGCGCTCGATCTTGCCGTCGGCGTCGGACTTGATCTTGAAGAGCCACTTGGACGTAATCGCCTTACGCCCCTCCGGTAGCTCCACCAATTCCCATGTGCCGTTCTCCTCAATGCTCTTCAGCTCACTCTCCATTGCCTTCTTCCACTCCTCAGCATCACTACTCTCCAAGGCCTCCTTGAGAGTTGCTGGTTCCCCCGGCATCTCCACCGGAGAGAAGAACGCGAAGGCACACTCCTCGTAGTCACTCTCCTCGTCTTCTCCAACTATAAGTGCCGCTCCGGCCAAGGCTGACTTGGCTGGCTTTCCGAGTGCCTCATAGGTCAGCCTATTTGGAGCTTGGATTCTCCTTTTGCCCCTTCCTTCTTCCTCAGCTGCAGGGACATGAAGGCCTTGGCGTTGCTGCGGGGTGACTCGGATCCGTGGAGCACTCGTAGTGCGAGAAGGAAGTGTCGGTGCACGCTCGCTCACTTGCTGAACCTCCTCCTCTTCTTCCTCTGCATCCTTGGCCTCCTCTCCCCCATTCACAAGG
This sequence comes from Closterium sp. Naga37s-1, assembly GCA_947471745.1. Classification (NCBI taxonomy): domain Eukaryota; kingdom Viridiplantae; phylum Streptophyta; class Zygnematophyceae; order Desmidiales; family Closteriaceae; genus Closterium; species Closterium sp. Naga37s-1. Next base: position 410,646 of record CANJKZ010000506.1, read on the forward strand.
GAAGATTGCCTTGTGGTGGTGCTGCCGCTGCTCAGCTCCAAGGGCAGCTCCACATGCTCCAAACCGGAACTCTTCACGTCCCCCAACCGCACGCCTATCTTCGCCTCATTCTCCGCCTTCCAATCCTTGTACATCAGATTCTCCATGAATTTGCAGTCCCTGCTCACCAAGAATTTCTTGGTGAATGGGTCCCAAAGAAGCCACCCCTTGCTGTTTTGAGCCATGCCCAAGTGCACAGCCCATATCGCCTTGGCACCGAGCTTGTTGTGCCGAAGATGCTTAGGCACGAGCGCCATGCACATGCACCCGAACACCCGAAGCATATCCACCTTTGGCTTCCTTCCAATCCACTCCACATAGGGCACCCATTTGTCTGCTCCCACATGAGTCAAAGCTCTGTTCTTGGCCACACATGCACTCCGCACCGCATCAGGCCAGAAATATTCGGGTAGCCCGGCTTCAATTAGCAACCCGCGCGCCGTCTCCGTGATTGTCCGGTTCGCTCGCTCGGCGATGCCGTTCATTGCAGGGGAGTATGGCATGGTAAGGGAGTGTCTTATGCCATTCTTCTTCAGCCACAATCCAAACTCCTTGCTCAAGAACTCTCCCCCTCGATCGGTGCGGATTGCCTTCACTAGCCGGTCTTGTTGCCGCTCCACCATCGGCAACCAATCGGTCTTCACCGTTTCAGCCACGTCACTCTTCTTGGACAGCACGTACACCCAAGTCATGCGAGTGTAGACGTCCACAATGGTGAGAAAGTACTCAGCTCCAGCAGCTCCAAGCTTCAGGGGGCCCACCACGTCCATCACCACCTCATCAAGTGGTGCCTTAGCCGTTGCCTCCGAACTAGAGAACGGGAAACGGGTGAACTTGGCTTGCATGCACGTCGGGCAGCCAAGTACCTCATCGGGCTCCCCCTTCACACGTATGCCAGCAACCATCTCATTCTTCACTAGCTGCTGCAAGATGGGCAGGGCCACATGCCCCATTCGCCGATGCAAGGTGAGCCAATCACACTCCCCCGTAGCCGAAGTCGGATTGGAGAATGCCGCACTCGCAATAGTGCCCCACATGTTCTCTCCGTACTCCTCCTCCGCTGCTGCCTTGGGGTTCTCCTCACCCTTGTGCTGCTTCTGAGCTGCTGCACCACTCTCCTCATGTTCACCGAGCTTGCTGGTCCCTCCAAGATTGCACTTCTTGGACTTTATCTCCTTAGCGCGACCGTTCGCGCCATCGCCGCTACCAACCGCTTCACCCTTGGTGCTGATGCTTGCTGCCACTTGCCTCTCCTTAGGCATGGGGACCACAGGGATTTGCCACATCTCGTTGTAGACATCCCTATCCTCGTGAAGGTCCCAAAGAATCCGCTCGCCAAGCCTCGCGGTGTAGGTCTTAGCTCCCTTCGAGCTCGTGTCCATGCCGGCCTTTTGCAACCGCCGCACGGAAATCAGGTTGGCAGCAAGGTTGGGCACCCAAAGCACGTTCTTGAGGCCCACCATCTTCCCATCAGCACCCTTGAACATGGCCTTGCCCATGCCTTTCACCTCTGCTCGCTGCCCCAAAGCCGATGTCACATGCTTCACCGGTGACGGCTCAAGTTCGGTGAGCAAGTCCGCACGAGGTGTCATGCTATAGGTAGCGCCGCTATCGATCACCCAATAGTCCAGGGAGTGTAGGGTGACCTTCCCCACAGCTGCTGGCTCCTCAAAGCTTTCATCATTCTCTGGACCAGCCGGTGCTTGCGTGGACACGAAGAAGAATTGACCCGGGAAGCGATCGTCCCTCGACTCGCTCTCGTTGCCGGCACTCTTCATACTTGCAGCACCACCTCCGCGACCGCCACGGCCTCCACGGCCTCTTCCTCTCCCTCCTCCTGCTCCTCTACCCTCTTGGCCTTGAGCAGGAGTCCATCCATCAGGGAGTTTGTAGCAATCGCGCCACATGTGTCCGCTCTTGTGGCAAAAATGACACTCGCCGTCGAACCGTCCGCGACCGCGTCCGTTGTTCTTGTTGTCATTGCCGTATCCGCTACTCCCGCGGCCTCCGTTGAAGTTGCTGCCTCCAAACCTTCCTCCTCCTCGTCCTCTGCCCTTTCCACGGCCATATCCACGGCCGATGCTTGCTGCCCCGGTGCCATCCGCACTCGCCAACTCACGGCGACGGAAATCCTCTTGAAGGATCGCTCGCTTCACGTCTTCGAGCGAGAGGTGGGGCAAGTCACGATTGAGGTTGATGATGAGAGAGGACCATGACTCTGGGAGTAAGGCCAGCAACTTGGTCTTCTTTTGGAGCTCACTGTAGTTCAAATCAGCTCCCTCAAGCCGCGTCAACAAGTCGAAGAATTTCTGCACCCCTTCTTCAACCGCTTCGTCTTCTTCAATTCGTAGTGCCGCCATTTGCCGTTCCAACACCACCGCTACCGCCGCTGTTGCAGGAGCATGTACACCCTTGAGAGCAGCCCATGCCTTTGGTCCCTTCTCTGGTTCATGCTGGAATGGTTTGATGTGACGGATCTGGCTGCTCCCCAACGCTTGCCCAAGTAGGAGATAGCCTTGTGCGCTCTTCCGCACCCACGGGCTCTTCTCCGGGTCGTTCTCGGGGCGCTTCTCCGTTCCTTCCATCACCTCCAGCAGGTCATAGTGGTCAAAGATGTTCTCCATCTTGAAGGACCATTCAGCAAAGTTGTCACCGTTGAACTTGTCAAGCCCAAACACCCTAGGCTCATCCCTAGGTGGGCCAAGACTTGGTTGCATGGGCGCCATGGCTGAATCACGGGGTTGGCCTTGAGCTTGGGCTTCTCCACTGCCACCAGCAACTCTGCCACCCCTTTCCTCAGGTCCATCCATTGTCGAAACTGCTCCAAGGGCCTCTGATACCACTTGTTATAGTCACAATAGCCTTGAATGTGCCTAAACGAAAGATAGAGTGCACAGACGGATTTCTGCACAGCGGCTTCAAACGTTGATAGCGTTCTGCTCACAGCTGCAAATGACTTGATTCAAATTGGATCTGGAGCGTCTTGACGTCGCCTACAATAAGCAATTTAGATTGCACGTTTTCATAAAGAATTGACGACACAGCGTCGGTTTGAACGAACGGTACTATGGCAGCCACTATAGTCTTAGAACACAAGATAGGAAGAGTTACGAGTTGGGAATGACTCCCAGCTCCTACAAACCCCAAGAGCCGAGGTACAGTGATGTGGAACAGTGCCACACTGTCCCCAACCACGAAGGGTCTCGAAACTACCCTCCACAAGGGCCTACACCAAGAGAAATGTTACACTACACAAAGTAATGCAACTATTCTCACTATCTTAAAGTTTACCCTTTTTGGAGAGCTTCGAAATAACTTGAATCTTGAAACCAAGGCTCTGGTTCTTCAAGGTAAATTCTGTTGAGTGATGCTACCATTCGCATTCACGTCTGTCTGCCTCCCATCATATGTTCGTGCGTTGCATGCGTGTTGTGAGTGTGTGCAAGAATTTGTGTTTTGTGCGGTTTGGTTTTTCCGAGTGTGTGTGTGAATGTTATTTGGCTTGAGCAGATATCTGAAGTGACTCCTCTGCTCAAGAGCTTTCCGAGGAACCAAGTATCGCTTCAATCGGAGCACGAACTAGAAAGTTACGAACGTTGGAGTTCGTATGCTTTTGATATTTGGTTGTGGTGACTATGGGAAGTTGTGGGGTTGACTCAATATGGGGTACAGACTTTTGGGGGTTGGGAAATTCGTCTTTTCTACTGTAGTTGCTGCCAAATGGTTGGGAGAAACCAAACCAGGTTGGCAAGTGTGGCCAAGTTGGGTTGAGGTGGATTGTGGAGGTTGGGATAGTGACAAAGGTCAAAGTTGGGTTGCCTATGGGGAAGGGAATTGTATGGCATGGGGTTTCCTTGGTTGGGGACTCTCTTGGGACCTTCCCTCTCGTCCTCCTTATCCCTTCCACCTGGTTTAGTGCTACTCCAATTCTCTTGTGTGAACTTGTGTGAACTTTGTGATTGAGTTAAGTTCTTATGGCAGCATACCCCCCTGTGCGCCGAAATTGATAAGTCGAGATTTACTTCACCTCTTGATACGTTTCAACTTGGGAATTGTAGCCACGGAGTAGGGCTACAACATATATGAGTTTAGTGAAGTTTAGACTGTGCACGTTTCGTCGACGGCGTTTCTTGTGAGCGCAACTATTCTGTCCAGAAATAGGGACCAACGATTTTGAGAAATTTAGGCACCTAATCTTCATAGACTCCGTCCTTAGTCTCTAACAAGTGGTATCAGAGGGAATTAAGGACCTTGTGGGGAGTCTACTGAAGTGTGAAGACCCTCCTAGACCCACCATGGCCTGTGGGCGTGCCTAAGTGGAGTTCTGGAGGTTGGATGTGACTTCCGCTAAGGGGAAACTCTGCCGAAATTTCGTTGGCGCTGACACTTGTGAAGATTGTGTGGATCTACATTGTGACCAGCAAAAGGGGGAGCTGAAACCTCTGATTGGGAGCAGAGGAGATGAATCAAGGGAGTGGAGATGCAGCTGAGAAGAGGAGTGAGCCGCCACCATCCAAGATTGAAGCTTTGGATGGCTCCAACTATGAGGAATGGAGCGGGCGGATGCGGAGCGCCTTCAAGCGCTACAAGCTGCTGAAAATTGCAATGGGAGAGGAGAAGATGCCGGGGGAAGGAGATGCCCGCGATCGGTGGATTGAGAAGAGCGCGGTGCTGTACGACCTCATCCTCCAATCGGTCAACAACGACATGTTCCAGCACATCAAGGATTTGGTGGAGTTGGATGATTCCGGACCGAAGGCATGGAAGCTGCTACGCGACGTGATTCAGCCCAACACGCTGCCGATGGTGATTGTGTTGGAGAAGGAGTTGGCTGCCCTCTCCATGAAACCGGGAGATGATGTGAAACCGGTCCTTGACAAGATCAAGGACACCTATGCGAGGATGGCAGCGGCGGGCAGCGAAGTGTCGCAGATGCAACAGTGCACCAAGATCATCTCGGTGCTCGACAACTCGTGGGACAACCTCATCCCCACCCTCAACGTTCAGCAGGACAAATGGACGCCTGAGTGGCTACGGCAGCAGATTCTGCAAGAGGACTTCCGCAGGCGCCACACGGGAGGTGGTGCTGCCAACAAAACTGCTGAGGGGTATGGAGCTGCAGGAGGCAGCAGAGGAAGAGGGGGAGGGAGAGGCCGAGGCCGTGGGAGAGGCTTTGGCAGAGGGAGAGGCCGAGGTGACTACAATGAGGGGCATGGGAGCTCTGGTGGCAGGGGGAGCACCCGAATGGAGGGTGCGTGCTGGTACTGCAAGAAGGCTGGACACCCGTGGTTCAAGTGTTTCAGCCGGCCTGAGGGATGGGCCCCTCCAGGCATGAAGCCGCCAAGTGGTGAACGTGCACGCGGTGGCGCTGTGCAAGGTTCAGGTGCACAAGGTGATGGTGCACAAGGTAAAGCCCACCCTGGGATGTTCCTCATGGTTGAGGATGTGCAAGGGAGTGGGGGTGATGTGGGTTCAGTTGGGAAGGTTGTGATGCACCCCCTCACTCACTGGGTGATCGATTCAGGTTGCACGAGTCATATGACCCCACGGGCAGATTTGCTTGATGAGGTAAAACCTCCTGGGAAGATCAAGTTTGTGGCTGCCGCTTCAGGTGCTTTGCTCCCTGTGATTGGTGTTGGGAATGCCAAGGTGATGGGAGCCAATGGAGAGCTTGTGGGGCTTGGGAATGTGCTGTTGGTTGAAGGTTTGTCCGCTAACCTTCTTTCTGTGCGCCGGCTGCAGAAGAGCAAGGCTGAAGTTACCTTCGGCCCAACCAGCTGCCGTGCAAAGCTTGGGAAGTTGCTGCTGTGGAACTTGGAGGAGAAGAGCAGCTGCATCAAGGACTTGTGGCAGCTGCCCATCATCCCTTGGAAGGGGAAACCACCAGCAACGGCAAAGGCAGCGGCAGCGGCTAAAGCAACTGCGGGAGGAGAGGAGAATGCACCAACTGCTGGGGCCCTGGATGCAGTCAAGAAGGTGCAGCAGCCACAACAGCCACATGGTGAGGTGCTTGCTGGTGTGGATGCGACAGCTGCATGGGCAAAGGCTTCATCTGGGAGTGGTGAGGCTGATTGGGAGACGTGGCATGAGAGGCTGTGCCATGTGAACATTCCTATGCTGCAGAAGTTGGTAAAGGATGGGTGCTTGAAGGGGCTGGAGGTGAAGGGGGGAGCAAAGGAGATTGGGAGCTGCCCTACCTGCCTTGAGACCAAATTCACGAAGTTTCCCTTCAGCAGCAGCACAGGACCAGCCAAGGCACCACTTGCACTAGTGCACATGGATGTGGTGGGCCCCACGAGGGCCCTTTCTCTCTCGGGCAGCCGCTACTTCTTGACGATTGTGGACGACCACACGCGTGCGGTGTGGGTGTACCCTCTCAAGACTAAGGGGGAGGTGGCAGCGGCTGTTCTTAAGGAGTGGATGCCGAGAGCACAAAGGGAAAGCGGACACAAGGTGAAGGTGATCCGCACTGACAACGGAGGAGAGTTCATCGGCGCTGATTTTGAGAAGGAGCTGAAGCGGAAGGGGATCCAGCATCAGCTCACAGTGCCTTACAACCCTCAGCAGAATGGCGTGGCTGAGCGGTTCAACCGGACCCTGCAGGAAGGTGCTCGCACTCTCCTTGGGCGTGCAGGGCTGCCGGATCCGTTTTGGGTGACAGCACTGCGGCAGGTCGTTGTTGTGAAGAACAGGGTGCTGGCAACTGTGGGGGACAAGCAGTGGGTCCCCTACACCAAGTGGTATGGGATTGCACCAGCTGTGAACATGCTGAGAGCCTTTGGGTGCATGGTGGTGTTTCATGTGCCTAAGGAGAAGAGGGGAAAACTGGAAGCTTCTGGGAGATGGGGTGTGCACTTGGGGCTTGCTAAGGATCACAAGGGCTGGCTGATTTGGGACTTGACCAGCCAGCAGCTGACCGTGTCAAGGGATGTGAAGTTCCTTGAGTCCTTGTACTACAAGGAGTGGAAGCAGCAGCAGCAGCAGAAGCTTCCAACGACACCGCTAATTGTCGAGGCCGATGAGGTGCAGCGGCCTTCAAGGCAAGTGGAGGTTTCCGTCTCTGAGAATGAGATCTCTGGGGTGACAGAGGATGGGGGAGAACCTGAGGTGGAGGAGCAGCAGCAGCAGCAACAGCAGCAGCAGCCGCAGCAGCAGGAGGAGCAAGGTGCTCCACAAGGTGCCGGACGTACGGCTGACCGTCCTAGGAGGGATGTGCGCCCTCCTAACAGGCTGACCTATGCAAGCCGTGGCAAGCCAAAGGTGGTAAGGGCTGGGAGTGTGGCTGAGCAGTGTGATGAGGAAGAGATAGCACACTGCTACTGGGCAGCCGTCCCTGAGCCCAAGACGCTAGCTGAGGCCTTGAGTGGGCCCGATGCTGAAAAGTGGAAGCAGAGTGTGAAGGAGGAGTATGATTCTCTGCTGGAGAATGAGACGTGGGAGCTGTGTGAGCTGCCACCCGGGAAGAAGGCCATTTCTTCCAAGCTGATTTTCAGGCACAAGTATGGACCTGATGGGGCGCTGACCCGCTACAAGTCAAGGCTTGTGGCTAAGGGGTTTCAGCAGACAAAGGGAAAGGACTTCAACGAGCTCTATGCTCCTGTGGGGAAAGGCACAACACTTCGGGTGTCATTGGCAATGGCAGCAAACCGTGGATGGCGGGTGAAGCAGATGGACATCACCACCGCCTTCCTCAATGGGATCATTCTGGAGGAGCTGTACATGTTACAGCCTGAGGGTTTGGATGATGGGAGCGGCAGGGTGTGCAGGCTGAAGAAGGCCATCTATGGCCTGAAGCAGGCTCCTCGTGCATGGTATCACAAGTTAGAGGAGACTCTGCTGGCTGGGGGTTTCAAGAAGAGTGAGTGTGATCACAGCTTGTTCCTGCTGCAGGAGAAGGAGCAGTTTCTCATGCTCCTGGTGTATGTGGATGACATCCTGCTCTTCTCTGAGTCGTCTGCAATGATTGAGCATGTGGAGGAGATGCTGGAGATGCAGTTTAAGTGCTCCAAGATGGGAGATGTGAAGTACTATTTGGGCATGCATGTGGAGAGGGACCTTGACAAGGGAGTGTTGAGGTTGCACCAGAGAAAGTATTGTGAGGGGCTGGCTGAGAAGTATGGGCTGCAAGATGGAGGAAAGCCAGCCACCCCACTGCCTTCGGGGTTCACTGTGGAGCCCTGTGCTGAAGAGGAGGTGGTGGGTGAGAGTGACAGGAAGCTGTTTCATTCCATGGTGGGGGCACTCAATTATGCGGCTAACCACACGCGGCCTGACATTGCCTTTGCTACATCCAGGCTTGCAAGTGTGGTTTCACGCCCCAGTCATGAGCAGCTGGAAGCGGCCAAGAGGTTGGTCCGCTATGTGAGTGCAACGGCATCAGTGGGTTTGGAGTACAGTGCTGTGAGGCAGAGGCTGCAGAGGAGTGCAGCTGATTTGAGCAAGGGGGAGATGCTCCTGACCTGCTACACTGACGCTAGCTTCAACTCGGTGAAAGCGGATGGCACCAGCATTGGAGGCTATGTGTGCCTGTTCGGAGGTGGTGCAGTGAGCTGGCGCAGTAAGAAGCAGAATGAGGTGGGGCAGTCCTCGTGTGAGACAGAGTACATGGCCCTGCATCATGGGGCAAAGGAGGTGGTGTGGCTGAGGCGTTTGTTGGAGGAGATTGGAGTTGGTCAGAGGGAGCCGACTGTGATTTTCTGTGACAATGAGTCGGCGGTGAAGCTAGCGAAGAATGCTTGTCTTCATGGGCTGACCAAACACATCAGGCCTAAGTGGCACTGGGTGAGAAGGCTCCTGGACAAGGAGGTGCGGCTGGAGATTGTGAAGACCCATCAGCAGGCGGCTGACATTCTCACCAAGCGCCTGGCTGAATCTGAGCATTGGAAGGGCATGAAGCTTGCTGGGATGAGTGTGCATTGAGGGTGCATGCTTGAGCTATGGCATGTGGGATGATGGTTGGCAGCCAGAGGGGGAGTTTGTTGAGTGATGCTACCATTCGCATTCACGTCTGTCTGCCTCCCATCATATGTTCGTGCGTTGCATGCGTGTTGTGAGTGTGTGCAAGAATTTGTGTTTTGTGCGGTTTGGTTTTTCCGAGTGTGTGTGTGAATGTTATTTGGCTTGAGCAGATATCTGAAGTGACTCCTCTGCTCAAGAGCTTTCCGAGGAACCAAGTATCGCTTCAATCGGAGCACGAACTAGAAAGTTACGAACGTTGGAGTTCGTATGCTTTTGATATTTGGTTGTGGTGACTATGGGAAGTTGTGGGGTTGACTCAATATGGGGTACAGACTTTTGGGGGTTGGGAAATTCGTCTTTTCTACTGTAGTTGCTGCCAAATGGTTGGGAGAAACCAAACCAGGTTGGCAAGTGTGGCCAAGTTGGGTTGAGGTGGATTGTGGAGGTTGGGATAGTGACAAAGGTCAAAGTTGGGTTGCCTATGGGGAAGGGAATTGTATGGCATGGGGTTTCCTTGGTTGGGGACTCTCTTGGGACCTTCCCTCTCGTCCTCCTTATCCCTTCCACCTGGTTTAGTGCTACTCCAATTCTCTTGTGTGAACTTGTGTGAACTTTGTGATTGAGTTAAGTTCTTATGGCAGCATACCCCCCTGTGCGCCGAAATTGATAAGTCGAGATTTACTTCACCTCTTGATACGTTTCAACTTGGGAATTGTAGCCACGGAGTAGGGCTACAACATATATGAGTTTAGTGAAGTTTAGACTGTGCACGTTTCGTCGACGGCGTTTCTTGTGAGCGCAACTATTCTGTCCAGAAATAGGGACCAACGATTTTGAGAAATTTAGGCACCTAATCTTCATAGACTCCGTCCTTAGTCTCTAACAAATTCTTCCTTGAGTTCTTGGAAGTCTGCTGCGCACACCTGCAACACGCCGAACGTTCCACACACGACAAAATAGAAAACCGCACACGACACGCAAACGACGACGTGACACGCGACTAGCGATAACTCGCTATTGACTCGACGCACACATTCAAAATCATGCTTCATCATACACACACTATTGTAAACATGAAATATATATTATTTCATGCCCTCATACCATTCCATGCACACACGCATGCACGCACACGGACAACAAGCCGAATGCAAACCGTAGGGTTGCACCAACACTAAGGAAGCGCTCGGATCCCTATAGGCGTAGGGAAAAGCGTCGAACGACCTGAATGTTGTTGCGTATTCGGGTGGCGCATGCTCAAATACACCTACCAGAGCAATTCCGGGTTGGTTCGCGCGCACAGAAAAGTTCGGCGTCTTCGCTGACGACCGTGTTTGCCGACAAATGCTAAAGAAGCGCTCGGATCCTTATAGGCGTAAGGAAAAGAGTCAAACGACCTGAGTGTTGTTGCTGATTCGGGTGGCCCGTGCTTAAATACACTTAACAGAGCAATTCCAGCTTGGTTCGCGCGCACAAAAAAAGTTCGGCGCCTGCGATGACGGCCGCGTCTGCCGACAAATGCTAAGGAAGCGCACGGATCCCTATAGGCGTAGGGAAAAGCATCAAACAACCTGAATGTTGTTGTATATTTGGGTGGCCCATGCTCAAATACACCTACCAGAGCAATCCTGGCTTGGTTCGCGCACAAAAAAGTTCGGCGCCTGCGATGACGGCCGCGTCTGTCGACAAATGCTAAGGAAGTGCACGGATCCCTATAGGCGTAGGGAAAAGCATCAAAAGACCTGAATGTTGTTGCATATTTGAGTGGCCCATGCTCAAATACACCTACCAGAGCAATTCCGGCTTGGTTCGCGCGCATAAAAAAGTTTGGCGCCTGCGATGACGGCCGCGTCTGCTGACAAATGCTAAAAAAGCGCTCGGATTCCTATAGGCGTAGGGAAAAGAGTCGAACGACCTGGGTGTTGTTGCTTATTTGGATGGCCCATGCTTAAATACACCTACTAGAGCAATTCCGGCTTGGTTCGCGCGCACAGAAAAGTTCGGCGCCTGCGATGACGGCCGCGACTGCCGACAAATGCTAAGGAAGCGCACGGATCCCTATAGGCATAGGGAAAAGCATCAAACGACCTGAATGTTGTTGCTTATTCGGATGGCTCACGCTTAAACACACCTACTAGAGCAATTCCGGCTTGGTTCGCGCGCACAGAAAAGTTCGGCGACAGCGTGTTGAATAGTAGGAGTAGGACCTAGGCTTAGTAGCCTAGGCCAAAGGGAGTCGAGAGAGTTTAGCAAGAAGAAGTGGGGGTTTCACTATAGCAAACAAGGAACATATAGGCAAGAGAACAAGAACAAGAGGTGCACCACCAAAAGTTAATAATAACTACACTAAACTACAGGTACAGGCAGTTACACAAATATATTCTGACACTCCCCCATAACTGCCTGCAGCAGGAGTTTGTGCAGCGACACTTCAAGGATGAGTACACCAAGCAGAAGAAGAGGCGAAGTGAGGAGGAGGAGGGACTGTGAGAGGAGAGGAGATGGGAGGCGATGGCTGAAGCTGCAGACACACGGGCGACAGGAGCGGCTGGCACAGTGGCTACCGGGACAGCGCCCCAAACTACTGGAGTAACTGGCTCTGCGGCTAACTCTGAGCGGCAGGAGCAACGGACCCACGGGCGACAGGCGCAGCAGGCTCTCTGGGCTACCAGCGGCAGAGCCCCGGACTACAGGTGCTGCGGACGACAAGACGGCAGCCTCCGCTCAACCTCCCCCAACTGTCCCACACCCCTCTCACACACCCACTGCTGCACCCCTAGTTCCACTACCACGGCACCCCCCTAGCGCCACTCCCCTCGGCTCCCACACATCCACCCCCCTCAGCGGCAGCTGCAGCAGTGGGAGACGGAGGAGGAGAAGGAAGGGACGACGCACACGTATCACCCCCACACCCTCCACCCCCATACCCTCCGTTCCACGGCTGCACGCGCAGCAGGGAGACGAAGAAGGGGGGAGGGGGGGGGGGGGGGGGGGGGGGGAAGAGCACGGGCAGCACAGGCACGGGCAGCAACGGGCGGCAACGGGCAGCACAGGCACGGGCAGCAACGGGCGGCGACGGGCAGCACAGGCACGGGCAGCACAGGCACGGGCAGCAACGGGCGGCAACGGGCAGCATAGGCACGGGCAGCAACGGGCGGCAACGGGCAGCACAGGCACGGGCAGCAACGGGCAGCACAGGCACGGGCAGCAACGGGCGGCAACGGGCAGCATAGGCACGGGCAGCAACGGGCGGCAACGGGCAGCACAGGCACGGGCAGCATCGGGCGGCAACGGGCAGCACGGGGACGGGCAGCAACGGGCAGCAACGGGCAGCACAGGCACGGGCAGCAACGGGCGGCAACGGGCAGCACAGGCACGGGCAGCAACAGGCGGCAACGGGCAGCACAGGCACGGGCAGCAACGGGCGGCAACGGGCAGCACAGGCACGGGCAGCAACGGGCGGCAACGGGCAGCACAGGCACGGGCAGCAACGGGCGGCACCGGGCAGCATAGGCACGGGCAGCAACAGGCGGCAACGGGCAGCACAGGCACGGGCAGCAACGGGTGGCAACGGGAAGCATAGGCACGGGCAGCAACGGGCGGCAACGGGCAGCACAGGCACGGGCAGCATCGGGCGGCAACGGGCAGCACGGGCACGGGCAGCAACGGGCAGCAACGGGCAGCACAGGCACGGGCAGCAACGGGCGGCAACGGGCAGCACAGGCACGGGCAGCAACAGGCGGCAACGGGCAGCACAGGCACGGGCAGCAACGGGCGGCAACGGGCAGCACAGGCACGGGCAGCAACAGGCAGCACAGGCACGGGCAGCAACGGGCGGCAACGGGCAGCACACGCACGGGCAGCAACGGGCGGCAACGGGCAGCATAGGCACGGGCAGCAACGGGCGGCAACTGGCAGCACAGGCACGGGCAGCATCGGGCAGCACAGGCACGGGCAGCAACGGGCGGCAACTGGCAGCACAGGCACGGGCAGCAACGGGCGGCAACGGGCAGCACAGGCACGGGCAGCAACGGGCGGCAACTGGCAGCACAGGCACGGGCAGCAACGGGCAGCACAGGCACGGGCAGCAACGGGTGGCAACGGGCAGCACAGGCATGGGCAGCAACGGGCGGCAACGGGCAGCACAGGCACGGGCAGCAACGGGCAGCAACGGGCAGCACAGGCACGGGCAGCAACAGAGCGCACGAGGGCGCGGGCAGAGCATAGCGCACGAGGGCGCGGGTGAGACAGAGCGCACGAGGGCGCGGGAAGAGCAGAGCGCACGAGGGCGCGGGGGAGACAGGGAGGCTGCACAGGGTCCAGGAGCGGCGTCGCGGGCAGCTGCAGGGTCGGCTGCTGCAGGGGCGGCTGCTCCAGGGGCCAAGGGCAGCTGCTGCAAGGGCGGCTGCTCCAGGGGCCAGGGGCGGCTGCTGCAATTGCGGCTGCTCTAGGGGCCAGGGGCGGCTGCTGCAGGGGCGGCTGCTCCAGGGGCCAGGAGCGGCTGCTGCAGGGGCGGCTGCTCCAGGGGCCAGGGGCGGCTGCTGCAGGAACGGCTGCTCCAGGGGCCAGGGGCGGCTGCTCTGGGTCCAGGGGCGGCTGCTCCAGGGGCGGCATCGCTGGTGCAGGGCAGGCCCGCGCGCGGCCCGCAGGGCAGCACGACGGACATGGCGCGGGCAAAGGTGAGGCAGAGGCGGCGGCCAGGGGGGGGGGGGGGGGGGGGGGGGCGCCGCGACGAGCAGGGACGGCGCCCAGGGGGCGCCGCGACGAGCAGGGGCGACGCCCCAGGGGCGCCGCGACGAGCAGGGGCGGCGTCCAGGGGGCGCCGCGACGAGCAGGGGAGTCGCCGCGCGGGTCCCGCAGGGGCGTCGCGACGAGCAGGGCAACGCCGCGCGGGTCCCGCAGGGGCGTCGCGACGAGCAGGGCAACGAAACCGGGGTCCCGCAGGGGCGTGGCGACGAGTAGGAGCAGTGACGTACGGGTCCCGCAGGGGCGTCGCGACGAGCAGGAGCGGCGCCTCGCAGGGCGCCGCGAAGGGTAGGGTCCGGGCGGGCAGAACAGGCCCGCGCGCGGACGTGGAGCAGACGCGCAGGCGGCGTGAGGGCAGGCCGCGCGCGGGGCAGGAAGACGCCGCGTGCCCGGGGCGCACGACGGGCAGAAAACCGCCGTGCGCCCCGAGCACACGGCGGGCAGAAGATCGCCGCGCGCCCGGGGCGCACGGCGAGGAAAATACGCCGCGCGCCTGAGGCGCGCGACGGGATGACAGGCAGCGGAAGCAGACTGGTGGGCCCGTTAAGGTAGGCCGCAGGAAGTTCCTGCTCTGATTACCATGTTGAATAGTAGGAGTAGGACCTAGGCTTAGTAGCCTAGGCCAAAGGGAGTCGAGAGAGTTTAGCAAGAAGAAGTGGGGGTTTCAATATAGCAAACAAGGAACATATAGGCAAGAGAACAAGAACAAGAGGTGCACCACCAAAATTAAATAATAACTACACTAAACTACAGCTACAGGCAGTTACACAAATATATCCTGACACAGCGATGACGGCCGCGTCTGCCGACAAATGCTAAGGAAGCGCACGGATCCCTATAGGCATAGGGAAAGGCATTGAACAACCTGAATGTTGTTTCATATTTGAGTTGCCCATGCTCAAATACACCTACCAGAGCAATTCCGGCTTGGTTCGCGCGCATAGAAAAGTTCGGCGCCTGCGATGACGGCCGCGTCTGCCGACAAATGCTAAGGAAGCGCTCGGATCCCTATAGGCGCAGAGAAAAGCGTCGAACAACCTGAATGTCATTGCATATTCGGGTGGCCCATGCTAAAAAACACCTACCAGAGCAATTCCGGCTTGGTTCGCGCGCACAGAAAAAAGTTCGGCGCATGCGACGACGGCCGTGTCTGCCGACAAATGCTAAGGAAGCGCTCGGATCCCTACAGGCGTAGGGAAAAGCGTCGAACGTTCTGAATGTTGTTGCATATTCGGGTGGCCCATGCTCAAAAACACCTACCAGAACAATTCTGGCTTGGTTCGCGCGCACAGAAAAGTTCGGCGCCTGCGATGACGGCCGCGTCTGCCGCCAAATGCTAAGGAAGCGCTCAAATCCCTACAGGCGTAGGGAAAAGCGTCGAACGACATGAATGTTGTTGCATATTCGGGTGGCCCATGCTCAAATACACCAAGCAAAGCAATTCCGGCTTGGTTCGCGCGCCGACCAGAGCGAGCATCGTGACGAGCGAGCATCGTGACAGGTTTGTTGTAAGTTTTTGTTACAATCCCAAGAGGGACTTAGCGAAGGATCGCTCAGGGTTGATCGCAGAGTAGTGTTGCAGCGGAAGTTTGAATCTCAGGTCAGAGTGAATGTAAATGACTGAGTTGATAATAGCATGCATACATCGAGTTTATATAAGAGTACAAGGGAATACGAAAAGACCTAGACTAGCCATGTACTCTAAGGGGTACATTCCCTTATTACAACCGAATTCAAAACCGTGCGGCGCGGGAACCCGTTTCAAACCTGTTCCCACTCTTTTCACTTCAAATGTTTCTGCCTGCATCGGTCTTGGTCGGACGGTTGCTGCGTCGTTTCGACTCTTCTGACTCCTCGACTTCGTACTCGGTAGAGTCGGCTCCTGCAGCATACAGGAATGCCTTCTCATAAAACTTCATATCGTAACACTCCCCTTCATTCCTGGACGCGGGTGGAGCTGACTCGCTTGACTACTCCGGTGAGGTCAGAGCAGTGCTTATACTGCTGACGTGGCAGGTGCTTGGTGAGGAAGTCTGCTGCCATCTCAGTAGTCGGGCAGTAGGCGAGGTCCACTTTGCCTTGGTCGATTTTGTCCTTGACGAAAAAGTACCGAAGCGCGATGTGCTTCGTGCGGTTAACGAAACCAGGCTTGTTCGCGATCCTGATGGCACTCTGGTTGTCGCAGTGAAGGCGAAAGGTAGGCGAGGTTGGAATTTTCGCCTCCTGTAGCAGCTCCTGCAGGTACAGGCCTTCGCGAACTGCTGCTGTCGCGGCGATGTATTCTGCTTCAGCCGATGAGAGGGCAACCAGCTCCTGCTTTTGCGAGTTCCAGGAGATTGGCCCAGTGGGTTCCAGGCGAAAGACGAAGCCGGTTCGGGACCGTCGATTTGCAGGGTCAGCTGCGTGATCTGCGTCCACGTAGCCGTTGAGATTGAAGGAGGTCGTCGTCAGCGTAGAGTAGGAGAGCCCGATGTCAGGTGTGGAGATGAAGTACTGCAGGGCGCGCTCCAGGTCCAGCTGGTTCTCAGCTACTGGCTTGCGAGAGTACTGTGCCAGTTGGCTGGCGATGTACGAAAGGTCGGGTCGGCAGGTGACAGAGGCGAATAGCAGGCACCCCAACTTCTGCTGGTACATTTGGAGTCCTGCGGGCGACAGAGGTTTGTTGTCCGGTTTGTAGTTGGCGCTTGGGTTGCGGTAGGGAGTTGAGAGTGGTGCGGGTGAGATGTTGAAGCGTTCCCCCAGCTGCTCTGCGTACTTCGAGGCTGACAGGTGAATTGCTTCTTGCGCGTAAGTAATGTTTAACCCCAAAAACTGCTTCACTTCGGGGTTGATGGTGATGTCCACGCGCTGCGCCAGGTTCTCCTGAAACTGATCAAGGAGTTTGTTGCAGGTGCCTGTGTACAGCAAGTCGTCGACGTAGACTGTCAGGAGGATGTAATCGCCGCTGAAGTGAAGGCGATACATTCCCGGGTCGTGTGGGAGCTGTTTGAAGCCGATGTCGAGGAGGATTTTGTGCAGGTGCTGCTGCCAGAGACGTGGCGCCTGTTTGATCCCATAGAGGGACTTTTTCAGTTGGCAGACACTGGGATCACCCTCTCCGTAGGTGTGCGGCTGCTCCACAAAGATGGTGGCATCCACCAACGCGTATAAAAACGCGTTCTTCACGTCGATCTGTCGCAGTGGTAGGTGCTTCGCGGCTGCAATAGCGAGTAGAATCCGGACCGAGGTGTGGCGGCTGACAGGAGCGAAGGTTTGGTCGAAGTCGATGCCGTGGCGCTGATCGTACCCGCGTACGACCCAGCGTGCCTTGAAACGCTCGATAGTGCCATCCGCGTTGGTTTTCAGGCGAAAAACCCATTTTCCGCTGAGCACCCTCCTCCCCTTCACTGCTGCACGATCGACTAGGACCCAGGTGTCACGTGATTCCAGCGCCTTTAGCTCCGCATCCATCGCAGCACGCCACTCCTTGGCGTGAGGGCCGGTTAGGGCCTGGCGAGGATTCTTGGGCTCCACGGCCCGTGCGAGAGTAGAGACGGACGTGTGCAGGCCAAGAAGTTGAAGTCCTGACACGTTGGTGGTGTCTGCGTTGGTGGGAACCTCCACCACGTCGTCATCTCCGCTTTCGTAGCCGGGTGCTGCGGTGCTTGGTTCTGTCTGGCGCCGTGACGTTCCTGGCGCGGGGTCGTCATCGCTGTCATCGTCATCGTCGTCGCGCGGGCGAGGGGGAATGCTGGGATGTTCGTCAGCGTCGTCACGATCCAGTACTGCTACTGCTGCTGCATCTTCTGGAGTCGCGAAGCTGCGGCCGCTGTTGACATAGCCGCGTGCCTGGTTGCGGCGTTCGTCCTCGATCCACTGTGTTAAGGTGAGTCGTTCGTAGAAGAGGATGTCACGCGCAGGAACGATTTCTTTGCTGTCCATGTCAAGGATGAGCCATCCTTTGTGCTCGTGACTGAGCCCCAGATGAACTCCCCAGTGCGCACGATGAACGAACTTGCCGATTGTTGCTGAGGTCGGCCGGTATTGCACCATGCACCCCCAAACTCGTAGCATCGAGGGGTCTCCCCTTGAGCCGGTCCACTTCATGTGAGGGGACAGGTTATCCCTGTTGGCGGTGGTGGAAAGGAGATTGTGCAGGCGCACCGCGTGGTTCATGGCGTAGGGCCAAAATTTCTTTGGCAGGCCGGACTGGTTCATGATGGCGCGGACTTTGGTCATGAGCGTGCGGTTGACCCTCTCGGCGACACCTTGCTGCTGATGAGCGTAGGGGAGGGAAATCTCGTGCTTAATCCCCTTCTCGGTGAGAACGCTCTCTAGTTCGTTGCTCCGAAATTCCTTTGCCCCATCACTCTGCCAGATCTTCAGCTTTCGTCCTGACTGGCGTTGCGCGTGCGCGAGGAAGATGCGGAATACTTCTGGAGCCTTGGAGCGTGCGTCGACGTTGGCGACCCACACGTGGCGTGAGTTGGCGTCGATGAAGGTCAGCGTGTCCTTTTCGCCGTTGAGTCCGTCGCAGGTGAGCACGATGAAATCGCTGTACACTTTTTCCAGCTTCTTGTAGCGATTGGTGCTCGGCTCCAGAGAGGGATAGGCGGTGTGGGAGAGTGCAGCTGTGGGGCAGACGGTGCAAGTGGTTGGATGTGGGGTGGTGTGCTGTAACTCTGTTCCGTCGGGGCGCAGCAGTGCTCCTGGCGGAAAGACTTTTGCGCGGAGGCAGTTGGCGAGTGTCTGGCGCGAGGGGTGTCCCATCCGCTGGTGCCAGAGATCATCCTCGGCACGAATACCGGAGGTGCGCTTGTAGCAGGTGTGGTACTCTGCTGCCTCCTCCGCCGTGAGTTCCGGGATCTGGAGTGGAGGTTTTTCCTCTTCTCCTGGTTCTGCTTCGGTGTTCTCCTCCTCTGCTTCTGCTTCTGCCGTTGCCTCTCCTTCTGCAGGTGCCGTTGTGAGGTAAAGCGCCAGAAATTCACGGTCGGGGATGATTGTGAGCGGGGTCGTGGTGCCTTCGATGAAGCGCGCGAACGGATCTGGGCGTGAGATTGGACCGAGTGAGTCCCGCGGAGGTGTTGGCGGTACGTTCCCCTCCTCAATCTCCGACCAGGGATCACGCCAGCGAGAAGGTGAGCGAGGTGGGTCACCAGTGCGGGGGGGGTGTCCGAGGGGGATGGCGACTCGGGGTGGTGCTTCGCCGCGCTCAGCTTGCATTTCTCGTTCAGCTTCCTCCAATTCCTCTTGCGTGAGCTCCCCTTTGTCGGGCTCGGTGTTTCCCCATCCTCCTGTGGTGACCGTGCCGCTAGCGCCGGCTCCCCATGCTCCAGTTGCGGAGCCCCAGGTTGCTCCTTCTTCATGTTCGTAATCATCATCTCCCCATGCGCCATGACGTGCGGACTCTTCGTCCCATCCTGCCGCTACACGTTCCTCATACAGCTTCTGTTTCTTCTCCGCCCGTGCTTTGTCCTGTTCTTCCTTGACGCTCAGCTCCTCTGGTGCATCGGGATCTTTCCAGGCAGGGTCAATCTCGCGGCGGTAGACTTCGCGGGTGTATGGGCGTTCACGCCCTTCCGCGTCTTTGGCGGTGGTGTTCGCTTCGAGGACAAACTGAAGATTGTCCGAATAGGGTGTTGCCCTCGGCGTTCGCTCTAGCTTGTATTCCTCGTCTGCTTCGCCGAAGATGCGGTAAGATGCAACGGCAAGTTCTTCTCTTGTCATGTTGGTAGGTTCCGCCTCGGCCCTTTCAGCTTCCTGAATTGCCGCTTGCTCTCTTTCTACTTGCTCCGTGCGACTCGTGGTGGGCGTGTGGCAGGTGGTGCAGAGACCGTTGATGTCGGGGTCGTGCAGATTGATCTCACGAGGACTGTGACGAATCCATGGTCGTCCGTCCAGATGCTCCCATTTGCTTGTGTAGGCAAATTCGAGGGGGACGAGGTCCACGAGTTCGTCCGACGAAGCTTGACAGGGAGGTATGTCAAAGTCCAGGATGTAGATACCGTTGATGGAGCGGGCTCGTCCGAGGTATTTGAATGTCTCAGGAGGAGTGTCCGGGGGAGCATAGGTGAGAATGAGGTCGCGTGTCGCGAGATCCGTGTGAATGATGACGCCGCAGTCGCGGAGTTGTCCAGCCGAGAGCGGGTTGAAGCGGAGATTTGGGACGTAGAGCACGTCGTTGAACGAGATGTGGGTGTTGCTATCTCGTGATTGCAGGACGACAAGTCCTTGCGAGTTGGCGCGCAGCTGCTCGTTGTTGGCGACGGTGACGTAGGTTGCGGGGGCGCGGCTCAGGTTGGAGACGTAGCGCGTTGATCCCACCATGTGCTGTCCGCAGCAGCTGTCCAGGTACCAGGTGTTGTAGTTGTCGGTGTTGTTTCGGCGCAGAAGGAGCGCCAATCGCGGAGTCACCAGAGTCGCCTTGTAGCGCCTGTGAAAGTGAGGGTCTTCGTCCTCCTTCCAACCCACTGGTACGTAGTGCTGATTGTCATGTGGCGGGCTTTCCCGCAGTGTGATTGGTTGGTTCCAATCCTGCTCGTCTTCGTCGTACAGGTAGTAGTAGTCTTCGGTGAGGGGATTATTCCATCCCTCTTCCGGTTGTAGAAGTCTTCCTTGGACTTCGTTTTCCTCGTCAGGTTCAGCGGTGCGTCGGCGGCGTGTCGCCATGTTCGCAATGATGTTCCTCGGGGCTCCTGACTGTGGTCCTTGATTTTGTTGGTGTTGATGCTGTGCAGGAGGACGAGCTTGCTGATGCTGAGGTTGTGAATGACGAGCGTCTTGTCGGCCGACCCAGTTGTTGTGGTGAGTGGAATTTGGGTGGCGGTAGTTGGATCGGGACTTGCATCGATCTGTTGAGTGTCCGAAGACTTTGCATATTTTGCAATAGTGGCGCCTTGGTTGTCGTCGCTCTTCACGGTTGTCAGCGTAGAAGGCGAGGCGCTCTCGGCGCGGCGCGGAGCTTGTTCTGCTCGAATCCATGTCTTGCTGTTCGGACAGGAGTGCGGCGCATAGCGCGGCTTCTGAAATTGTCCCTCGCTGTCGGAGTAGCGCCTTACAGGGCTTCCACTCAGGCCCGAGTCCTTGGAGGACTATATTGACGAAGATCTCTTCCGAGATCGTACTCCCATGCTTCGTGATCTGGTCACGGATGTTGCGACAGCGGTTAATATAGGGATTCGCTTTCTCCCCGTGCCCCATTTTTATCTCCAGGAGTTGCTGCAGAAGCCTGCTGGCGGTGACCGAATCCTTCGGCTGGTAAACTTCAACGAGGTGCTTCCAGGCTTCCAAGGCTGGAGCGTCGCTTTCCTTGTAGGAGTGAATGTTGAGTTGTTCCGCAGGCGTCATGTTGCGTAGCAGCACACTGTAGGCCATGAGGGACTCACTGTAGTATTGAGCCCTGGCGACTTCGGTGTTTTCCACCGGTTTAGGATAGGAGCCGTCGAAGTAATGGTAGATCTACGCCGTTTGTAGGAGGAGCTCAAGCTCGAAACTCCATGTGTAGAAATCATTGCCGTCAAACGCGGCAGTAGTCTTAATCTTTGAAACGTTGAGGAACCGTGTCTGCGCAGAGTTGATAGCTTCATCACTTGGACGGGGGGCAGTTGTTGTTGATTTGTCTGTGTCGAAGGAGAAGGTGTGCGCGGCGGTATCACGGCTTTTCTCAGCCGGTTGTCCAGGTTGTGCTGGGTGGGAAGAGGTTCCCGCATCGCCTTTGCGCAGGTCTTGGAGTTCTTTCTCCATAGTTGAAAGTCGAGCGAAGAGTTGCTCGAGGGCGGCAGTGCCGATCGTGGTTGTCGCCTCATTTGTCGCAGCCGGGTTGGTTTGTCCTTCAGCCGTCAGATTCGTTTGGCCTCCGGATCCTCCGGCCATCTTAGTCTTGGAGCGTGTGCCGCTCGCCAGATCTTGGTTCGGCGAATTTCACGGAAGTGAAGTTGCGAAGAATCCCTGAGTAGCTCTGATACCATGTTACAATCCCAAGAGGGACTTAGCGAAGGATCGCTCAGGGTTGATCGCAGATTAGTGTTGCAGCGGAAGTTTGAATCTCAGGTCAGAGTGAATGTAAATGACTGAGTTGATAATAGCATGCATACATCGAGTTTATATAAGAGTACAAGGGAATACGAAAAGACCTAGACTAGCCATGTACTCTAAGGGGTACATTCCCTTATTACAACCGAATTCAAAACCGTGCGGCGCGGGAACCCGTTTCAAACCTGTTCCCGCTCAATTCACTTCAAATGTTTCTGCCTGCATCGATCTTGGTCGGACGGTTGCTGCGTCGTTTCGACTCTTCTGACTCCTCGACTTCGTACTCGGTAGAGTCGGCTCCTGCAGCATACAGGAATGCCTTCTCATAAAACTTCATATCGTAACAGTTTTCGATATATATCTGGTAGATTGTTATAAGTTTCTTTAAAACAAAATTTCACGTTTTTTTCCATATATATATCTAAAACTCTCATTTATAAAAGAACATTTGATCACATGAGCTCAGTTGAACGTATTGAAGTTGTTCATGATAATTAATATTGCTATCGAATGTTTCTAAGATAACATATATATTTTACACGATGTTATTACTCTTAAAACTATGTAATCTGTCATACGAAAGTTATGCTGTTATATGTTCTATGTTATTACTATTGGAACATGTTTTTAGCATTTGTTATATATATTTACGAGCGTGCATTGTGACAAGCAAGCATCGTGACGAGTGAGCATCGTGACGAGCGAGCATCGTGACGAGGAGCATCGTGACGAGGAGCATCGTGATGAGCGAGCATCATGACGAGCGAGCATCGTGACGAGCGAGCATCGTGACGAGCGAGCATCGTGACGAGCGAGCATCGTGACGAGCGAGCATCGTGACGAGCGAGCATCGTGACGAGCGAGCATCGTGACGAGCGAGCATCGTGACGAGCGAGCATCGTGACGAGCGAGCATCGTGACGAGCGAGCATCGTGACGAGCGAGCATCGTGACGAGCGAGCATCGTGACGAGCGTGCATCGTGACGAGCGAGCATCGTGACGAGCGTGCATCGTGACGAGCGAGCATCGTGACAGGTTTCGATTTATATCTGGTAGTTTGTTATACATATATATATATAAAACTCTAATTTGTAAAAGAACATTTGATCACATGAAATCTAACGGCCGCGTTTGCCGACAAATGCTAAAGAAGCGCTCAGATCCCTATACGCGTAGCGAAAAGCGTTGAACGACCTGAATGTTGTTGCATATTCGGGTGGCCCATGCTCAAATATACCTACCAGCGCAATTCCGGCTTGGTTCGCGCGCACAAAAAAGTTCGCCGCATGCGACGACGGCCGCGTGTGCCGACAGATGCAAAGGAAGCGCTCAGATCCATATAGGCGTAGGGAAAAACGTCGAACGACATGAATTTTGTTGTTTATTCGGGTGGCCCATGCTGAAATGCACCTACAAGAGCAATTCCGGCTTGGTTCGCGCGCACAGAAAATTTCGGCTCCTGCGACGACGGCCGCGTCTGCCGACAAATGCTAAGGAAGTGCTCGGAGCCCTATAGGCGTAGGGAAAGGCGTCGAACGACATGAATTTCGTTGCATATTCTGGTGGCCCATGCTGAAATACACCTACGAGAGCAATTCCGGCTTGGTTCGCGCGCACAGAAAAATTCGGCGCCTGCGATGACGGCCGCGACTGCCGACAAATGCTAAGGAAGCGCATGGGTCCCTATAGGCGTACGGAAAAGCGTCGAACGCCCTAAAATTCGTTGCATATTCGTGTCAAAACATTGTAGCTTATGCTGTTATGTAGGCTATAGTGGGGTATCCCATAGGGGGTACAACCAATCAGGGTTTCATATTTGTACTCACTTCATTTCATAGTTCATTCATTCTCGTTCTCATTCTCACATGGTATCAGAGCGAAGGTCTCGGGTTCGAATCCCGGTGTATGCACTTCGGGCATCCCAGTGCAGGGGGGTGTCAGAGGTCCACTGGTGATCCCCGATTGATCCTAGGGAAGGGTTACAGGCACGTTGGCCTGGGGGGTTATGGGCGCACTGACCCGCTACTTAAACAAGCCCTTTTATCCCAATGTCTCTGCGTCCGTCCACGGCTCCTCTGCGTGCCCCTTTGCCTTCTCCTCCTGAGTCCTCTCTTCCTGCTCTTGCCGACCCGGAGTCGGACTCTCTTCGTGCTGCCAGTCCTACTGTCACGCGTCTCCTTGCTACTGTTGTCACTGACCCTTCTTTCGAGTCTACTGCTGCGTCTGCTCTCGTTACTGAGCTCGTCGACTTTGCTGCTCGCTGTCGCTTAGACTACGCTGCTAGTCTTTTCGCTGAGTCTGAGTCTGTCTGTCCTCCGTCCGTCGGGGGTGAGTGTGCCCTTGGCACGGACGTCCTTGAGGACAGGCAGGAGGAGTTCCAGTGTCTGGCAGCTGCCTCACCTCATCTCGTGTCCGTACTGCTTACCCCTGAGGGAGACCCGGATGCACTTGACATCCCGACTCCGCGCTCTTACGCGGAGGCGATAGAGGGTCCCTACTCCTCTCAGTGGCAGGCAGCTATGGATGCAGAGATGGCTTCCTGGAAGTCCACAGGCACCTACGTTGACGCTGTCCCCCCTCCTGGGGCGAACATCGTCAGTGGCATGTGGATCTACAGGGTGAAGCGGCCGCCGGGTTCTCCGCCTGTCTTCAAGGCGCGTTACGTGGCTCGTGGCTTCAGTCAGCGGCAGGGAGTTGACTACTTTCAGACCTTCTCCCCCACCCCGAAGATGACCACTCTTCGGGTACTGCTGCACGTTGCTGCTCACCGTGACTACGAGCTGCACTCTCTTGACTTCAGCACAGCTTTCTTGCAGGGCAGCCTGCACGAGGAGATCTGGCTGCGTCGCCCACCTGGCTTCACTGGGTCTTTCCCTCCTGGTACCCAGTGGAGTCTCCGGCGTCCAGTCTACGGTCTCCGCCAGGCGCCACGTGAGTGGCACGACACACTGAGGACTACGCTTGCGGCTCTTGGGTTTGCTCCTTCTACTGCCGACCCGTCGCTGTTTCTACGCACCGACACCTCTCTGCCGCCGTTCTACATCCTCGTGTACGTCGACGACTTGGTCTTTGCCACAGCTGACACTGCTGGACTCGCCTACGTGAAGTCCGAGCTGCAGAAGAGACACACGTGCACAGACCTGGGTGAACTGCGCAGCTACCTTGGCTTGCAGATCACCCGGGACAGAGCACGCCGCACCATTACCCTGACTCAGTCACACATGGTGCAGCAGGTCCTTCAGCGCTTCGGCTTCACGTACTCCTCGCCTCAGGCCACTCCTCTGTCTACTCGCCACTCGCTCTCAGCTCTGCCTTCGGATGAGTCCGTAGAGTCGAGTGGCCCGTACCCAGAGCTTGTTGGCTGCCTCATGTACCTGATGACCTGCACACGACCTGACCTTGCATACCCTCTTAGCATTCTTGCACGCTATGTTGCTCCTGGGAGACACAGACCAGAGCACATGGCTGCAGCGAAGAGGGTGTTGCGCTACTTGTGCAGTACGTCGGGCATGGGGCTAGTGCTTGGAGGGCGGAGTCCAGTGGTCCTCACTGGGCACGCGGACGCTTCTTGGGCTGACGACCAGGCTACGCAGCGGTCGTCACAGGGTTACACCTTCAGCCTTGGTTCCGGCTCTGTTTCGTGGCGGGCTACTCGCTCGTCTTCTGTTCTTGGCTCGAGTTGTGAGGCTGAGATCTACGCCGGGGCCATGGCTGCACAGGAGCTTCGCTGGCTCACCTACCTGCTGACCGACCTTGGAGAGCCGCCTCGTTCTCCTCCAGTCCTGTACGTAGACAACAAGGCCATGCTGGCCTTGTGTCGAGAGCAGCGACTGGAGCACAGAACAAAGCACATTGCTCTCCGCTACTTCCTTGCTCGTGAGCTACAGCAACGTGGACAGTTGCGGCTTGCGTACGTGGCCTCTGAGGCCAACACTGCTGATGTCTTCACCAAGGCACTTCCGCCTTGTGATCATCAGCACTTCTGCACTCAGCTGGGTCTTGTGCCCGTCTTGCCTCACTTGCTCTCCTCTTGACCTTGCTTGTACTCTCACATATATATATACCTGCTCTTGCTTGTCTAGCTTTATATATATGTGTGTACTCTTGCATGTGAACTGGCCGTGTGGCCTTGACCCTGTGCTCGGACTGTGTGGTGACTTTGTGATCCACCCTGAGCTTTCCTTTGCTTTGCTTTGCTTGACTGGTCTTGTGACCCCTTGTTCTCCCCCACTTTGCCTATGGGGGTGTGTCAGAACATTGTAGCTTATGCTGTTATGTAGGCTATAGTGGGGTATCCCATAGGGGGTACAACCAATTAGGGTTTCATATTTGTACTCACTTCATTTCATAGTTCATTCATTCTCGTTCTCATTCTCACAATTCGGGTGGCCCTTGCTCAAATACACTGACCAGAGCAGTTTCGGCTTGGTTCGCGCGCACAGAAAAGTTTGGCGCCTGCGACGACGGCCGCGTGTGCCAACAGATGTAAAGGAAGCGCTCGGATCCCTATAGGCGTAGGGAAAAGAGTCGAACGACCTGAGTGTTGTTGCTTATACAGGTGGCCTGTGCTTAAATACACCTACCAGAGCAATTCCGGCTTGGTTCTCGCGCACAAAAAAGTTCTGTGATGACGGCCGCGACTGCCGACAAATGCTAAGGAAGCGCACGGATCCCTATAGGCGTAGGGGAAAGCATCGAACGACCTGAATGTTGTTGCTTATTCGGATGGCCCATGCTTAAGTAAACCTACCAGAGCAATTTCGGGTTGGTTCGCACGCATATAAAAGTTCCGCGCTTGCGATGACGGCCGCGTCTGCCGGCAAATGCTAAAGAAGCGCTCGGATCCCTATAGGCGTATGGAAAAGAATCGAACGACCTGAGTGTTGTTGCTTATACGGATGGCCCATGCTCAAATACACCTACCAGAGCAATTCCGGCTTGGTTCGCGCGCATAGAAAAGTTTGGCGCCTGCGATGACGGCCGCGTCTGCCGACAAATGCTAAAGAAGCGCTCGGATCCCTATAGGCGTAGGGAAAAGAGTCGAACGACCTGAGTGTTGTTGCTTATTCGGATGGCCCATGCTTAAAAACACCTACCAGAGCAATTCCGGCTTGGTTCGCGCGCACAGAAAAGTTCGGCGCCTGCGATGACGGCCGCGACTGCCGACAAATGCTAAGGAAGCGCCCGGATCCCTATAGGCGTAGGGAAAAGCATCGAACGACATGAATGTTGTTGCTTATTCGGATGGTCCATGCTTAAATACACCTACCAGAGCAATTTCGGGTTGGTTCGCGCGCACAAAAAAGTTCGGCGCTTGCGATGACGGTCGCGTCTGCCGGCAAATGCTAAAGAAGCGCACGGATCCCTACAGGCATAGGGAAAAGAGTCGAACCAACCTGAGTGTTGTTATTTATACAGGTGGCCCATGCTTAAATACACTTAACAGAGCAATTCCGGCTTGGTTCGGGCGCACAAAAAAAATTCGGCGCCTGCGATGACGGCCGCGTCTGTCGACAAATGCTAAGAAAGCGCACGGATCCCTATAGGCATAGGGAAAAGCACCAAACGACCTAAATGTTGTTGCATATCGGGTGGCCCATGCTCAAATACACCTACCAGAGCAATTCCGGCTTGGTTCGCGCGCATAGAAAAGTTCGGCGCCTGCGATGACGGCCGCGTCTGCCGACAAATGCTAAAGAAGCGCTCGGATCCCTATGTGCGTAGGGAAAAGAGTCGAACGACCTGAATGTCGTTGGATATTCAGGTGGCGCATGCTCAAATAAACCTACCAGAACAATTCCGCCTTGGATCGTGCGCAAAGAAAAGTTCGGTGCCTGCGATGACGGTCGCGTCTGCCGACAAATGCTAAGGAAGCGCTCGGATCCCTAAAGGCGTAGGGAAAAGAGTCGAACGACCTAAGTGATGTTGCTTATTTGGGTGGCCCGTGCTCAAATACACCTACCAGAGCAATTCCGGCTTGATTCACGCGCACAGAAAAGTTCGGTGCCTGCGATGACAGCCGTGTCTGCCGACAAATGCTAAGGAAGCGCTCGGATCCCTTTAGGCGTAGGGAAAAGCGTCGAACGACCTGAATGTTGTTGCGTATTCGGGTGGCGCATGCTCAAATACACCTACCAGAGCAATTCCGGGTTGGTTCGCGCGCACAGAAATGTTTGGCGTCTGCAATGACGACCGCGTCTACCGACAAATGCTAAAGAAGCACTCGGATCCTTATAGGCGTAGGGAAAAGAGTCAAACGACCTGAGTGTTGTTGCTTATTCGGGTGGCCCGTGCATAAAAACACTTACCATAGCAATTCCAGCTTGGTTCGCGCGCACAAAAAAAGTTCGGCGCCTGCGATGACGGCCGCGTCTGCCGACAAATGCTAAGGAAGCGCACGGATCCCTATAGGCGTAGGGACAAGCATCAAACGACCTGAATGTTGTTGTATATTTGGGTGGCCCATGCTCAAATACACCTACCAGAGCAACCCTTGCTTGGTTCGCGCACAGAAAAGTTCGGCGTCTGCGATGACGGCCGCGACTGCCGACAAATGCTAAGGAAGCGCACGGCGTAGGGAAAAGCATCAAACGACCTGAATGTTGTTGCTTATTCGGATGGCCCATGCTTAAATACACATACCAGAGCAATTCCAGCTTGGTTCGCGCGCATAGAAAAGTTCGGCGCCTGCGATGACGGCGCGTCTGCCGACAAATGCTAAGGAAGCCCTCGGATCCCTATAGGCGTAGGGAAAAGAGTCGAACGACCTGAATGTCGTTGCATATTCGGTTGGCGCATGCTCAAATAAACCTACCATAACAATTTCGTCTTGGATCGCGCGCACAGAAAAGTTCGGTGCCTGCGATGACGGCCGTGTCTGCCGACAAATGCTAAGGAAGCGCTCGGATCCCTATAGGCGTAGGGAAAAGCGTCGAACGACCTGAATGTTGTTGCGTATTCGGGTGGCGCATGCTCAAATACACCTTCTAGAGCAATTCCGGGTTGGATCGCGCGCACAGAAAAGTTCGACGTCCGCGATGACGGCCGCGTCTGTCGACAAATGCTAAGGATGCGCACGGATCCCTATAGGCGTAGGGAAAAGCATCAAAAGACCTGAATGTTGTTGCATATTTGGGTGGCCCATGCTCAAATACACCTACCAGAGCAATTCCGGCTAGGTTCGCGCGCATAGAAAAGTTCGGCGCCTGCGATGACGGCCGCGTCTGGTGACAAATGCTAAAAAAACGCTCGGATTCCTATAGGCGTAGGGAAAAGAGTCGAACGACCTGAGTGTTGTTGCTTATTTGGATGGCCCATACTTAAATACACTTACTAGAGCAATTCCGGCTAGGTTCGCGCGCACAGAAAAGTTCGGTGCCTGCGATGACGGCCGCGACTGCCGAGAAATGCTAAGGAAGCGCACGGATCCCTATAGATGTAGGGAAAAGAGTCGAACGACCTGAATGTTGTTGCTTATTCGGATGGCTCATGCTTAAACACACCTACTAGAGCAATTTCAGCTTGGTTCGCGCGCACAGAAAAGTTCGGCGACAGCGATGACGGCCGCGTCTGCCGACAAATGCTAAGGAAGCGCACGGATCCCTATAGGCATAGGGAAAGGCCTCGAACAACCTGAATGTTGTTTCATATTTGAGTTGCTCATGCTCAAATAAACCTACCAGAGCAATTCTGGCTTGGTTCGCGCGCATAGAAAAGTTCGGCGCCTGCGATGACGGCCGCGTCTGCCGACAAATGTTAAGGAAGCGCTCGGATCCCTATAGGCGCAGAGAAAAGCGTCGAACGTTCTGAATGTTGTTGCATATTCAGGTGGCCCATGCTGAAAAACACCTACCAGAGTAAATCCGGCTTGGTTCGCGCGCACAGAAAAAAGTTCGGCGCATGCGACGACGGCCATGTCTGCCGACAAATGCTAAGGAAGCGCTCGGATCCCTACAGGCGTAGGGAAAAGCGTCGAACGTTCTGAATGTTGTTGCATATTCGGGTGGCCCATGCTAAAAAACACCTTCCAGAACAATTCTGGCCTGGTTCGCGCACACAGAAAAGTTCGGCGCCTGCGATGACGGCCGCGTCTGCCGCCAAATGCTAAGGAAGCGCTCAAATCCCTACAGGCGTAGGGAAAAGCGTCGAACGACATGAATGTTGTTGCATATTCGGGTGGCCCATGCTCAAATACACCAAGCAAAGCAATTCCGGCTTGGTTCGCGCGCCGACCAGAGCGAGCATCGTGACGAGCGAGCATCGTGACAGGTTTGTTGTAAGTTTTCGATATATATCTGGTAGATTGTTATAAGTTTCTTTAAAACAAAATTTCGCGTTTTTTTCCATATATATATCTAAAACTCTCATTTATAAAAGAACATTCGCGCGAACAGGCCCTCAGATTGGTTTCAGGGTATGCTGATCGATCAGTGTGCAGTGTCCAAAGTGGTGTCCCAATCAGCCTTGGGGGTTAAACTTATGCTGATTTTTTCAGTGTGAAATTTCAAGGGAAACTGAACCATCAATGTTCAATTGTCACTGCAAGCCTCAAACGGTGTATCTGCTGCAGTGGTTTGGATTATGTCGTGTAATCGCGAAGGTCTCGGGTTCGATTCCCGTAGGCGGGAACTACCTAAACCCTAAACCCGTACATGTGCGAATCAGTGTGACTCGGTACAACCAGATATAAATCGAAAACCCTAAACCCTAAACCCGTAGGGAAAAGCGTCGAACGACCTGAATGTTGTTGCATATTCGGGTGGCCCATGCTTGAATACACCTACCAGAGCAATTCCGAGTTCGTTCGCGCGCACAGAAAAGTTCGGCACCTGCGATGACGGCCGTGTCTGCTGACAAATGCTAAAGAAGCGCTCGGATCCCTATAGGCGTAGGGAAAAGAGTCAAACGACCTGAGTGTTGTTGCTTATTCGGGTGGCCCGTGCTTAAATACACTTACCAGAGCAATTCCGGCTTGGTTCGCGTGCATAGAAAAGATCGGCGCCTGCGATGACGGCCGCGTCTGCCGACAAATGCTAAGGAAGCGCTCGGATCCCTATAGGCGCAGAGAAAAGCGTCGAACGACCTGAATGTCGTTGCATATTCGGGTGGCCCATGCTCAAAAACACCTATCAGAGCAATTCCGGCTTGGTTCGCGCGCACAGAAAAAAGTTCGGCGCCTGCGACGACGGCCGTGTCTGCCGACAAATGCTAAGGAAGCGCTCGGATCCCTACAGGCGTAGGGAAAAGCGTCGAACGTTCTGAATGTTGTTGCATATTCAGGTGGCCCATGCTAAAAAACACCTACCAGAACAATTCTGGCTTGGTTCGCGCGCACAGAAAAGTTCGGCGCCTAAGATGACAGCCGCGTTTGCCGTCAAATGCTAAGGAAGCGCTCAAATCCCTACAGGCGTAGGGAAAAGCGTCGAACGACATGAATGTTGTTGCATATTCGGGTGGCCCATGCTCAAATACACCAAGCAAAGCAATTCCGGCTTGGTTCGCGCGCCGACCAGGGCGAGCATCGTGACGAGCGAGCATCGTGACAGGTTTGTTGTAAGTTTTTTATATATATCTGGTAGATTGTTATAAGTTTATTTAAAACAAAATTTCGCGCTTTTTTCCATATATATATATAAAACTCTTATTTATAAAAGAACATTTGATCACATGAGCTCAGTTGATTGTATTGAAGTTGTTCATGATAATTAATATTGCTATCGAATGTTTCTAAGATAACATATATATCTTTCACGATGTTATTACTCTTAAAAATATGTAATCTGTCATACGAAAGTACTAAAGGTATTTGACTGTTCTATGTTATTACTATTGGAACATGTTTTTAGCATTTGTTATATATGTTATCGAGCGTGCATTGTGACGAGCAAGCATCGTGACGAGTGAGCATCGTGACGAGCAAGCATCGTGACGAGCGAGCATCGTGACGAGGAGCATCGTGACGAGCGAGCATCGTGACGAGCGAGCATCGTGACGAGCGAGCATCGTGACGAGCGAGCATCGTGACGAGCGAGCATCGTGACGAGCGAGCATCGTGACGAGCGAGCATCGTGACGAACGAGCATCGTGACGAGCGAGCATCGTGACGAGCGAGCATCGTGACGAGCGAGCATCGTGACGAGCGTGCATCGTGACGAGCGAGCATCGTGACATGTTTCGATTTATATCTGGTTGTTATAAGTTTCTTTAAAACAAAAATTTTCATATATATATATATATATCTATCTAACTCTAATTAATAATGTTTTATCCATATATATATATCTATCTAAAACTCTAATTTGTAAAAGCACATTTGATCACATTAAATCTGACGGCCGCGTCTGCCGACAAATGCTAAAGAAGCGCTCGGATCCCTATACACATAGCGAAAAGCGTTGAACGACCTGAATGTTGTTGCATATTTGGGTGGCCCATGCTCAAATATACCTACCAAAGCAATTCCGGCTTAGTTCGCGCGCACAGAAAAGTTCGGCGCATGCGACGACGGCCGCGTGTGCCGACAGATGCAAAGGAAGCGCTCAGATCCAGATAGGCGGAGGGAAAAGCGTCAAACAGCATGAATTTTGTTGCTTATTCGGGTGGCCCATGCTGAAATACACCTACCATAGCAATTCCGGCTTGGTTCGCGCGCACAGAAAAGTTCGGCTCCTGCGATGACGGCCGCGATTGCCGACAAATGCTAAGGAAGCGCACGGCGTAGGGAAAAACATCAAACGACCTGAATGTTGTTGCTTCGGATGGCCCATGCTTAAACACACATAACAGAGCAATTCCAGCTTGGTTCGCGCGCATAGAAAAGTTCGGCGCCTGCGATGACGGCCGCGTCTGCCGACAAATGCTAAAGAAGCCCTCGGATCCCTATAGGCGTAGGGAAAAGCGTCGAACGACCTGAATGTTGTTGCGTATTTGGGTGGCGCATGCTCAAATATACCTACCAGAGCAATTCCGGCTTGGTTCGCGAGCACAGAAAAGTTCGGCGTCTGCGATGACGACCGCGTCTGCCGACAAATGCTAAAGAAGCGCTCGGATCCTTATAGGCGTAGGGAAAAGCGTCGAACGACCTGAATGTTGTTGCATATTCGGGTGGCCCATGCTTGAATACACCTACCAGAGCAATTCCGGGTTGGTTCGCGCGCACAGAAAAGTTCGGCGCCTGCGATGACGGCCGTGTCTGCCGACAAATGCTAAAGAAGCGCTCGGATCCCTATAGGCGTAGGGAAAAGAGTCAACGACCTGAGTGTTGTTGCTTATTCGGGTGGCCCGTGCTTAAATACACTTACCAGAGCAATTCCGGCTTGGTTCGCGCGCATAGAAAACATCGGCGCCTGCGATGACGGCCGCGTCTGCCGACAAATGCTAAGGAAGCGCTCGGATCCCTATAGGCGCAGAGAAAAGCGTCGAACGACCTGAATGTCGTTGCATATTCGGGTGGCCCATGCTCAAAAACACCTATCAGAGCAATTCCGGCTTGGTTCGCGCGCACAGAAAAAAGTTCGGCGCCTGCGACGACGGCCGTGTCTGCCGTGTCAGATTTATATGACATAGCTACTGTAGGCTATAGTGGGGTAGCACATATGGGGTACAGTTTTCTAGGGTTTACAGTTGTACCCAACTTTCCCTTAGTCAATTCATTCTCGTTCAGTTTCTCATGGTATCGAGCAGGTTCCCCTGTGGGAACTGTTCCTAGGGCCCACCACCTTTTTTTTCCTGCCCGGAGCGCGCTCTACACTGCCCGAGTCGCGCTCCCCTCTCTCGACCCTGTCGCGCCGCCTTAGCGGCCCCGTCGCGTCGCGCCTGCAGCCCCGTCGCGTCGCCCTCGCGGCCCCTGCACGTCGCGCCGCCCTAGCGGCCGCGTCGCGCCGCCCTCGCGGCCCCGATCCGCCGCCCTCGCGGCTCCTTCGTGTCGCGCCGCCTCGCGGCCCTTTCACGCCGCCCTCGCGGCCCTTTCTAGCCGCCCTCGCGGCCTCTTCAAGCCGCCCTCGCGACCCCCCCCTCCTAGCCGTCCTCGCGGCCCCGTCGCCTACCCCTGCGGCCCCGGCGCCGCCCTTCCCTGCCTCGGCGCCGCCTCTGCTGGCCCCGTCGCCTACCCCTGCGGCCCCGGAGCTGCCCTTCCCGGCCCCGGAGCTGCGCTTCCCGGCCCCGGCGCCGCCTCTACTGGCCCCGACGCCGCTCCACCCGGCCCCGACGCCGCTCCACCCGGCCCCGACGCCGCTCCACCCAGCCCCGCCGCCGCTCCACCCGGCCCCGCCGCCGTCCCCACGCGGCCCCGCCGTCACCACCGAGCCGCCGGCGCCGCCGAGCTACTGCCGAGCCGCCCGATCCACCAGAGCCGCCCGAGCCGCCGCGCCACCTGAGCCGCCCGAGCCGCCGGGTCGCCGAGCCGCCGAGCTGCAGTTGCTGCCGAGCCGCCGTACCGCCGAGCCGCCCGAGCCGCCCGAGCCGCCGAGTCGCCGAGTCGCAGTTGCTGCCGAGCCGCCGTACCGCCGAGCCGCCCGAGCCGCCCGAGCCGCCGAGTTGCCGACCCGCCGAGCCGCTCGAGCCGCCCTGTCCGGTAAGAGCAGCGCCTCTGTCACTGCACTGCCCTTACCCTACTGTTCGCGCTGCTAGTCTACTGCTGTCATGGCTACCCCTAGTGTCCTTGCTTTTGACGCTGAGGGTCGGGCCATTGACTTTGACGTCTGGGTAGATGACCTGCAGCTTTTCCTACAGTGCGATAGGGCAGACGGTCTCTCCCTCTTTGACCTCACCTCTGGTGCCTCTCCTGCCCCTGCTGCTGATGCCGACGCCACTGTTCGCTCACAGTGGGCCACACGCGATGCTGCTGCACGTCTTGCTGTGCGTCGCCACCTGCCTACCTCTGAGCGTGCGCACTTTAGCCAGTACAAGAGTGCTCACACCTTGTACGACGCTGTAGTTGCGCGCTACTCCTCCCCTGCTACTGCTGCACTAAGCCGCCTCATGCTACCGTACCTCTTCCCTGACCTTGCTGCCTTTCCCACAGTCGCTGACCTCATTACGCACCTCCGCACTAGTGACACTCGCTACCGCGCTGCGCTTCCTGCTGAGTTCTGCGCCAAGAACCCCCCCCCCCATGTACATCACCCTCTACTACATAGTCACCCGGCTCCCTGACTCCCTTCGCGTAGTCAGGGACCACTTCCTCTCAGTTTGCCCCACCACTCTCACCGTTGACCTCCTCGAGAAGGCCCTCCTAGCAGCAGAGAAGAGCATAGTCGCTGTAGGAGCCTCTCGTGGTGACCCTCGCACCCCCGTCTTTGAGGGGTGTTCCCCCTCCCCCCTTTTGCCCTCTGTTGCCTCTGCTGCTGCGGCCGACCTCGTTGGTTTCGAGTCGGTCGGCGCTGCGTCTGCCCCGAGTGGGAGACGCCGCACCGGCAAGGGCAAGGGGGGCAAGGGTGCTGGAGGGGCTGGCGGGGGTGGCGGAGGTGGCGGTGGCGGCAGTGGAGGGGGTGGGGGTGGTGGTGGGAGTGGTGGCGGGGGTGGAGGTGTCGGTGGCGACAGTGGAGGCGGAGGCGGCGGCGGCGGTGGCGGTGGGAGCGGAGGTGGCGGAGGTGGCGGCGGTGGAGGAGGCGGCGGCGGAGGAGGTGGAGCTGGTCGGGGTGGCGCTGCGTAGAGGGTCGGCTCCGGTGGTGGTCAGCGCCAGCAGCAGCAGCGGCAGCAGCGCACTCGTGACATCCCCCCCCCTCAGCAGCTCCGTGAGTGGTACGCTGCACGCCAGCGGGGTGGGGGTACTGGTCCGTGCACCTACGTCCTACGCACCGGCGACCGCGCGGGTGAGCAGTGCGGGGGTGCGCACTCCACCCAGCGCTGCTTTGGCCGCCTGACGGACGCTTGGTGTCACCAGTTCCCTGAGGCCACTGAGATCCCCCGCTGGGGCGAGCTGTCTAGGGCGGGTGTAGCTGTCTTTGACCTTGACTTTGATGCTATTCTTGCTGCCATGTTTGCTGTGACTATTGGTGATGAGGGTGACTGTTACCGGTGTTTTCCGCCCGACCCGGGCATTGAGACTGCTGCTCTAGGTACTGGTGAGGCTGCTGCAGCGAGGCTGCTGCTCTAGGTGCTCGTGCGTCTGCTCCCTCAGGTGCTGGTGAGTCTGCTCTCTCAGGTACTGCGTCGGCTTCGGCCTCCCACACCTTCACCCTTGACTCGGGGGCTTCTCGCTCCTTCTCTCTGGCAGACCCCTCTGGGGGTCCTGTCCTTGCTCACTTCTCCACTGTCCTCCCGTGTCCGGCGGCCCCCTCTGGCACCCTGTCTGGTCTTTACCTCCCCTCGTTCTCTACGAACTTGGTGAGTGGTGCTGACCTACAGGATGCGGGGGTTCACCAGTTCACTCCTGCGAGTCAGCGGGTGACCCACTGCACGGACGCTCGGACAGGCCGACACCTGGCCACGTTTACACGTCGGCCGGGGTCGAGCCTGTACACACTGACCACTGCGTCTCCTCCAGTCACTTCGTCTGGTCAGGTAGCTGCGTCGGGTCAGGTGTTTGCTGCAGCGTCCAGGTCTGGTCCTGAGTCTGCCCCCTGTTCGTGTCGCCTCCTGTCGCACGAGACTCTCCTCTGGCACCACCGCCTTGGTCACCCCTCCCTGCTTCGTCTCCGAGGCATGGCCTCCCGTGTCCTTGTCTCTGGTCTTCCCCGGTCCCTCCCTCCCCTTCCTCCGGGGCCCGGCCCTACCTGCGTCCCTTGTGTCGAGGGGCGGCAGCGGGCTGCCCCTCACTCCTCCCAGTTTCCTCCGACAGAGGCCCCGCTGCAGACGCTTCACATGGACGTGTGGGGCCCGGCCCGCGTCCGTGGACAGGGTCACGAGCGCTACTTCCTGCTGGTGGTTGACGACTACTCGCGTTACACCACAGTCTTCCCCTTGCGCAGCAAGGGTGATGTCACTGAGGTGTTGATCGACTGGATCCGCGCAGCTCGTCTCCAGCTCAGGCAGAGCTTCGGCTCGGACTTTCCTGTTCTGCGTCTGCACTCTGACAGAGGTGGAGAGTTCTCCTCTGGCCTTCTGCGAGCCTACCGTCGTGCACGAGGCATCCACCAGACCTTCACGCTTCCGGACGACAAAGGGTTTAGGGTTTAGGGTTTAGGGTTTAGGGTTTAGGGTTTAGGGTTTAGGGTTTAGGGTTTAGGGTTTAGGGTTTAGGGTTTAGGGTTTAGGGTTTAGGGTTTAGGGTTTAGGGTTTAGGGTTTAGGGTTTAGGGTTTAGGGTTTAGGGTTTAGGGTTTAGGGTTTAGGGTTAGGGTTTAGGGTTTAGGGTTTAGGGTTTAGGGTTTAGGGTTTAGGGTTTAGGGTTTAGGGTTTAGGGTTTAGGGTTTAGGGTTTAGGGTTTAGGGTTTAGGGTTTAGGGTTTAGGGTTTAGGGTTTAGGGTTTAGGGTTTAGGGTTTAGGGTTTAGGGTTTAGGGTTTAGGGTTTAGGGTTTAGGGTTTAGGGTTTAGGGTTTAGGGTTTAGGGTTTAGGGTTTAGGGTTTAGGGTTTAGGGTTTAGGGTTTAGGGTTTAGGGTTTAGGGTTTAGGGTTTAGGGTTTAGGGTTTAGGGTTTAGGGTTTAGGGTTTAGGGTTTAGGGTTTAGGGTTTAGGGTTTAGGGTTTAGGGTTTAGGGTTTAGGGTTTAGGGTTTAGGGTTTAGGGTTTAGGGTTTAGGGTTTAGGGTTTAGGGTTTAGGGTTTAGGGTTTAGGGTTTAGGGTTTAGGGTTTAGGGTTTAGGGTTTAGGGTTTAGGGTTTAGGGTTTAGGGTTTAGGGTTTAGGGTTTAGGGTTTAGGGTTTAGGGTTTAGGGTTTAGGGTTTAGGGTTTAGGGTTTAGGGTTTAGGGTTTAGGGTTTAGGGTTTAGGGTTTAGGGTTTAGGGTTTAGGGTTTAGGGTTTAGGGTTTAGGGTTTAGGGTTTAGGGTTTAGGGTTTAGGGTTTAGGGTTTAGGGTTTAGGGTTTAGGGTTTAGGGTTTAGGGTTTAGGGTTTAGGGTTTAGGGTTTAGGGTTTAGGGTTTAGGGTTTAGGGTTTAGGGTTTAGGGTTTAGGGTTTAGGGTTTAGGGTTTAGGGTTTAGGGTTTAGGGTTTAGGGTTTAGGGTTTAGGGTTTAGGGTTTAGGGTTTAGGGTTTAGGGTTTAGGGTTTAGGGTTTAGGGTTTAGGGTTTAGGGTTTAGGGTTTAGGGTTTAGGGTTTAGGGTTTAGGGTTTAGGGTTTAGGGTTTAGGGTTTAGGGTTTAGGGTTTAGGGTTTAGGGTTTAGGGTTTAGGGTTTAGGGTTTAGGGTTTAGGGTTTAGGGTTTAGGGTTTAGGGTTTAGGGTTTAGGGTTTAGGGTTTAGGGTTTAGGGTTTAGGGTTTAGGGTTTAGGGTTTAGGGTTTAGGGTTTAGGGTTTAGGGTTTAGGGTTTAGGGTTTAGGGTTTAGGGTTTAGGGTTTAGGGTTTAGGGTTTAGGGTTTAGGGTTTAGGGTTTAGGGTTTAGGGTTTAGGGTTTAGGGTTTAGGGTTTAGGGTTTAGGGTTTAGGGTTTAGGGTTTAGGGTTTAGGGTTTAGGGTTTAGGGTTTAGGGTTTAGGGTTTAGGGTTTAGGGTTTAGGGTTTAGGGTTTAGGGTTTAGGGTTTAGGGTTTAGGGTTTAGGGTTTAGGGTTTAGGGTTTAGGGTTTAGGGTTTAGGGTTTAGGGTTTAGGGTTTAGGGTTTAGGGTTTAGGGTTTAGGGTTTAGGGTTTAGGGTTTAGGGTTTAGGGTTTAGGGTTTAGGGTTTAGGGTTTAGGGTTTAGGGTTTAGGGTTTAGGGTTTAGGGTTTAGGGTTTAGGGTTTAGGGTTTAGGGTTTAGGGTTTAGGGTTTAGGGTTTAGGGTTTAGGGTTTAGGGTTTAGGGTTTAGGGTTTAGGGTTTAGGGTTTAGGGTTTAGGGTTTAGGGTTTAGGGTTTAGGGTTTAGGGTTTAGGGTTTAGGGTTTAGGGTTTAGGGTTTAGGGTTTAGGGTTTAGGGTTTAGGGTTTAGGGTTTAGGGTTTAGGGTTTAGGGTTTAGGGTTTAGGGTTTAGGGTTTAGGGTTTAGGGTTTAGGGTTTAGGGTTTAGGGTTTAGGGTTTAGGGTTTAGGGTTTAGGGTTTAGGGTTTAGGGTTTAGGGTTTAGGGTTTAGGGTTTAGGGTTTAGGGTTTAGGGTTTAGGGTTTAGGGTTTAGGGTTTAGGGTTTAGGGTTTAGGGTTTAGGGTTTAGGGTTTAGGGTTTAGGGTTTAGGGTTTAGGGTTTAGGGTTTAGGGTTTAGGGTTTAGGGTTTAGGGTTTAGGGTTTAGGGTTTAGGGTTTAGGGTTTAGGGTTTAGGGTTTAGGGTTTAGGGTTTAGGGTTTAGGGTTTAGGGTTTAGGGTTTAGGGTTTAGGGTTTAGGGTTTAGGGTTTAGGGTTTAGGGTTTAGGGTTTAGGGTTTAGGGTTTAGGGTTTAGGGTTTAGGGTTTAGGGTTTAGGGTTTAGGGTTTAGGGTTTAGGGTTTAGGGTTTAGGGTTTAGGGTTTAGGGTTTAGGGTTTAGGGTTTAGGGTTTAGGGTTTAGGGTTTAGGGTTTAGGGTTTAGGGTTTAGGGTTTAGGGTTTAGGGTTTAGGGTTTAGGGTTTAGG